>CM068308.1:7301486-7656486 GCA_034768735.1 Schistosoma mekongi
TTCGAATAAATCTCTTGACTTTTATTAAATAGTTTCATAATAGCAGGTACGATACACTTAGTCCTAGTTCACTCTAAACACTAATACTAACCTCATATCTTAATAACCACTAATTTTTCTCTCTGAAACTAATCATTTTCAAAAGTATTATATAATTTGAATTGTGACTGGCAAGTGGATTCCAGGACGCGCGTTTCGTCCTATTTGGGACTCATCGGCTGGATGTACTTCCATCCCAGTATGAACATCAACATTGGGATGCAGGTGCATCCAGCCGATGAGTCCCAAATAAAACGAAACGTGCGTCCTGGATTCCACTTGCCAGTCACAATCCAAATTATATAATACTTGTGAAAAAATCGCTATATCGAGGCAATCCGCTCAGGATGCACATATAGCAACAATGACTGACCAGCTTCAGTCTATAACAAATCAACGGGAATATACAAGTTCTTCCTAATAATCATTTTAATAACCTGTTCTTTTTTTAATTTATTAAAATATTGACAACTTAGGGCATTCTATTCTAATCCTACCGGTTATTATTACGTTGACCTTTTTGATTCCGTTTCTCTTTTTTTTTTATTATTTTCCATTCACTTTCCTAGTCGATTTAATTATGGAAGTTGATAATGTTTCTCGTATCACAGTCCATGAACCAACACAACACTATACTGTTATATTTAATGCATTAGTTTTAATGACATTATTCAATGAGTTTAATGCAAGAAAAATTCATGGACAACGTAATGTATTCAGTGGTTTGCATAGAAATCCTTTATTTGTTATTATATGGTTTGTAACATTTTTATTACAAGCTTTAATTATACAATTTGGTTCATATGCATTCAGTACAAAAGCTTTAGAATTAGATCAATGGGGTTGGTGTTTATTCTTTGGTGTTGGTGAACTTGTCTGGGGTCAGGTATGCAATTAATCAACTAATCATAATTATTTATTTATTTATTTATTTCTTCATTTCATTTGTTTATTGATAAAAATTCAAATTAGTAACTGTTTACGACTTATAATCACTATAACCGATCAGAATCAATTTAAGAATTCCAAATGAATTAGGCAGCCAATCAGCATCATCGTTTTTTATTGCCTATTAGTCGATTAGAACATTAATAATAATAATAATAATAATAATAATAATAATAATAATAATAATAATAATAATAATAATAATAATTGAATATTGCAGATGAAAAATGTTATTACCCCTAAGGGTTTAGAGATTTTATATAAAAAGAAATTTACTGAAATTTCCTTAGTGTTTTATCATTCGACAATGAAAATGTGCATCGATATGTCTGTTTCCATAACATCAGCCTTTTAGAATCTTTAACGATACCCAGAAAAAATTTCAAGCGTTTTAAATTGTTTCTAAATAAAGTTTAGCGTTACAATTTGGAGGGTCAAGATTTAAGTTTATGGCTAGTGTTTAGGGTCATAACTACGGTTAATTATTTAGGCTAGGTTTTAGGGTTTTCGCTAAGTGTTGAGAGTAACTTTTATTTTTACTCTTGTTTTTTTATGACTGTATTGTGTTCTCCGACCTCAGTAATCCTATTGTAAATTTTTTTTTATTCTGGACATTGTCTTAAATGTTAATCTCAAGTAGAAGTAAATGTTTTGATTAATTCACAAGTATTTAGTAAGTAGGTCCTGGTACATTGTCTTCCAACGGTTTACTATGACGTTAAGTTGTTTGTTAACTTCATGATGTGATGTCAACGATTTACAGAAACGGTAAGCTTGATAAGAGCCTATACCGAAAAATACCCAGACACAATGTTCGTTGTTCTATACCCCCACATCTGCCCTGTGATAAGGTACTATAAGATTAGTGACCTAGCTAACAACCAGTCAAATTATATGTCGCTCATTTTTTACATGAACATAAAACCTGACCACACAACGGATCAATAAGAAGGATAACATTTGTACATAAGAAAGATAATAATGACTAAGAACAGATGCATAGTTAGTTTGTTATTGTTACTGAATGGAAAATGATATGATAACAGTTCATGTGTTTAATGAAGAGGCTAGGGCAATGAGAAACATGACGGTAATAGAAATAAAACAATCGATTTACATGTATTCAAAATAAATGAAATACTCATATAAAAGACTATTGCGAAAGTTTGTTATTCTTCTTGAGTCACCCAATATCACTCCTCATTAGGTATGTGCATATGTGGTTCTTTAGTTAAGGCTTACGACTTTTAGCCACTAGGCCGCAGTTTCGAACCTGTACTCTACCTACTTCCGTTCTGACAACCAGTTACTAGTATGTAACTCAAAATACCGAATAAATTAATTCTTCATTTTTCTGTTTGTCTTTTGATTGTATACTGTTACCTAAATGTAGATTGTCAATACAGTACCAAATGCAATTATACCAAGATGTAAATGTCGTAAACGTAAACATGTAACAGTTGTCGGTACTGCTGAAAATGCTGCAGATGAATTTATCAAAGATTCACCTGATGAAGCTGGTGAAGCATACGAAGAAGATGATGAAATCTCACCTTTGTCATTAAGTGGTGCTAATATGCCACTTGGTGGACGTATTTTATGGTTACGTGGTGTAAATCGTATTCAAACACAAGTAAGTCGTGACCGACGGTGGTTAAATAGTTGTAGGTTTTACATTTTTTTGCATTTATTTGCAAAATACTTAATAGTTGTTTATTTTTCTCTATGAAAAAGAACAATCTGACAGTATCATTACACCTCTAATATTAGATAGTTTTGTTATTCAAAGTTGAGTAGATCACTATATACTTGATAAATAAGTTACATTGACAGTTTATTTGTTTCACAGATTACTTAATATTCATAGATTCAGTCCTCCGAATTGATAATCTCTTGGATTGTCTAAGCTAGATGATTTAGTCTCGAAGCTACCATTGTCTTACTAGACGAAATCTCCAACACACACACACACACACAATATAGCTGTTAAAGACAGTAATATATTGAAACAGAGATTTGATGAACTTATAAGACAAATAATTTAAAAAATGCAAGGTTATAGATCAAACCAAGAAAAATAGCCGTATAATGATGCTTTTCTCATTATTGTGGCTATTAAATAAAATTTATGGCATGTATCATGATGCATTGATAATTAATGTATCGACAGTTGTATATGTAGTTAGTAGCTTATATGTGTGCCTGCTAATTGAACGTAGTAATACGTGCACTCAGTTATAGTAAATTCATGTCATTGTGTTTATCATTTGCTACATGGTAATAATGACGTTTAGTTAGTCTTTTCATTGTGCATACAATCATTCATACTTCTTGGTATCCATATACATGTTATGCAACACTGATTGTAAGTTATGCTCACTGTAATGGTTGATAATAATTCTAGGTACTCTTCCTAGTTTCATTCATGGAGTTCTCTTCTCTACGTGAACTTAGGTTTTTCCGATATATTTTCTTTTCTATGTATTCACATTAAATCTCATAATTTAGTTGACAGTCACACATAATCAACGTAAAGCCCGGAATAACTGTATGTTAGTCCACTTTGCCGTGTCTTATCAACACGATGAAGTGAAATTAACAAGATGTGCAAAACACAAGAGTTGGTATAGTCCAAATCAAAATGCGATACTAATAAAGGTTAAATATTAGTCAGATTTGTATGACGGATTACTGGAACTGGAAATCTAAACAAAGATAAAAGTGGATGTATCATTACCATTATGACGATTCTGAGTCATTCAATGAACCTAATTGCTAGTCGCAGTTTCTGCATGTATTTCGACCATAGAGTGTGTGCTTACCATCATGGCTCAGAAAAATGGTCAACGACGTGGTGGATCGACGTCTTATTTCCGTCACCCCGAAAGCTTTTCCCAACTTCTCCAGTTACCATTATATATCGAGATAGGCGGTTGTTGGGTATGCGTTCTTAGGAGGATTCGTTGGCTAATAAGATAGTATTCAGACTTGAATGTCCTTTTTATTGTCTTACAACCTTGTCACAGCTATAAATATTTTATTATTATCAATATAATCAAATGACTACCACTAATATCCTCGTATGAATAAGTAGTGTTAAAATATGCGGAGAATTGATATTATGGTTCTAAAGCACTTGGCTTTTAACTGGTAGTTCGCTTAGGTTCAACCACGGTACTTCCCACCAACTAAGGTTTGTGAATATGAGTAAGTAATTCACTCCAAGAATATCAAGTGATTGCATTGTTGAAGGTTTTCCGTCTATTTTAGTCTCAGTGTTCAGAAGATAGAACTGCGAAGGAATTCATTATATTGGAACGTTGTGTTAGTGAATAAACCTCTAAAATTCTCTAAGCATGATAAGTAATAAGTGAAAGGTTTTAATTACACTGTGGTTGAGACATGAGACCATTGATTTTATGCCAAATGCTGTATTGAAGATAACGTAACCAGTTATCGTTCTAGTTTCTTCATACCAGACGACTTTCTTTTCGCACTATGCTACTTTCAATTACATGTCTACCAGTCACCAAATATATATTTGGAAGAAACAGGGGCAAGAGGTATTATCCACAACATTTCTTAACATGTAATTTATAAAAGATAAGAATAGAAGGGTAAGATTATATCGTCAGCAGTTCAATCTCTAGGCACTAACTTGATAGTATCTACATGATGTCTGTTTCAAAATTCCGCAAAATAATCACTAAGCAGAAACTATAAGAAGTACATGTAGGTATGTTTGTTTATTTTTTTCGTTCATACTTTAATGTGTGTCTGTTCACAAGTTGCTCTTACATTACAATGTGTTTTCCGTCACTAGTCTCCCTCATTTTGTGTTTTTTGCACAACTAACCACCCCTCGCACCTTAACTGCATTATGTCTTTCTATTCATTTATACATTTTTTCGTATTTATAATTTTCTAGATGCAAGCTGTAAGTGCCCTTGCACGAAACTAACTAACTATAGACTCCTTGTGGGTTATTTTTTAAGGGAATTACCCTGGTGTTATTGTTGTCTTTGCTGTTATGATGTTGTTGCCACTTTTGTTATAATTTTTTATTTACATTTCCATTTATGCATACTTCCCTACTTATTCACCAACCTATCTATCTACCCATGCACCAATCCCCCATTTTTTTATCGTTATTTTTATTGTTACTAATGCTGTTATTTACTTATATCACTGGTCTATTTACTCCTTATGTTATTATTTACTTAAAAGTTATCATCATTATATGCCATTATTACTCTTCTCATATTCTCCTCTTAAAGACCATCATTTTCTATGCTTATTTATCATTTAAGTCAGTTATTCATCCAGAATACAAATCATTTATTAAAACAGTGATGATGTGACGTGAAACAACAAACAGTATTAAAAGGAACAGAGAACACAATATGGGTCATGTTGTATATGCCATATATATATATATATATATATATATATATATATATATATATCACTTCTCAGTGTGTAATTGAATAACATACAATATGTAGTCATGTCATTACGACCTTTTTTGTTCTTTACTGTAAAAATAAGTAATGAACAAGAAAATCATTTCGTTCTTTTTTACCGCGTAAAAATGTATAGGTTAATTTTGATTGGTTAGTATTTATAGCTGGATTGTGTAGTAGTTCATAAAATTGTGTAGTGAATTTTGATTGGCTAATATTAATTATGTGGTTTTTTGGCCGAAGATTATATCATTGATCACCTGATGTTTTTGTATTTTGATTAGTTATTATTTATTTGAGAAGGTTTTATAGGTTATAAACAGTATAATTAGCTCAATATTAGCTGCTCATATTGATTTATCTCAAGATTTCAAATGTACTTAGATAATGGATGCTAAGTCGTATGCAATCTGGACCAAATAATATTGCTAGTTGACCATTTTCAACGACTGCCTAACGTCTAGATAATGTTGTGTCAACAGCCCAATCATAGATTCCTACTTGGTCAGATGAATCAGGTCAGCGCTAAATGAGCCAGGCAAACATTGTATTGATCAACAACTTCTCAGTGATCAGTCATTAGGAAATGAAAATAATTAGTAAACTGTTATTTCAATGTTTATGTACAGAAACGATTGTGTGTATCAATAGAATTTGGAAAAGGAAATTTCCACAATGAATGTTGCCAATGCTTCTTGGTTTTCAATAAATTAAGTCACCCTATAATATCAAACTTTGACATACTAATAATGTGAGAAATCGCATTCAAACATTTAATGAAAGCAATTGAAGAATGTAATTTTTTGAAATTAGCTTCTCGTCAAGGCTCTACACTAAATTATTTATATATCATTTAAAATAATAATTAAATCGATACCAATCAAGTGGTGGTGATATGTCAGGTAACAAGTACCAATGTATCCATGACTATAATTGCAAATGATTAACAAAATGTTAAGCTAGACAAGGTAAGTACTAGTCACAGGTTATAAATCATGATGAATCACAGAAACCTTACCTTCTCCTCTGTAAATAATTGTCTCAACATTTTGAAGTATTAGAAACCAGTCTGGCGATTTTGTGTATTTAGTTCATTCTCTTTATTCTCACAAATCGAGTACTAACGTTTGTTCACCTATCAAATCTGCATATTATGCAATGTTACATTCGCATATCACCTTATTGATTCATTTCTGATTTATAACCTGTCACCAGTAGTTACTTTGTCCAGCTCAACATTTTGTTAATCATTTACAATTATATTCATGAACACATTGGTAGTTATTATGTGACATGTCACCACCACTTGATTGGTATCGATTTTAATTATTATTTTAAATGATATATAGATAACTTAGTGTAGAGCCTTGACGAGAAGTTAATTTCAAAAAACTGCTCTCTTCAACTGTTGTTTTCATTCAGTTTATTAGACTATATTTCTTTATTCGTACATTACTGCAACCATTTTCTTCAACCATATCATAATCAATTCTCTCCAGCATCATTGATGGAATGGATAGACAAGTAGTAATAGACCAGAATTCTTTAATCAATTTTTATTTCTTAAAGTGACATTAGAAGATAAGAAATAGAGAGTTAATCGAACCATGAAATATGACATTATTTGTCAGATTTCATTTATCTCCTTTATATCCAATACTTCAATTCAAGACTTTTTCCTTGAAGCATCATTGTCCTTGTCTTACATGTGTATGCATACGTGTATACGTACATTCTTTTATTATCTAACTACTTGTTTGTCTATGCATGTATACATTCATCCTTCTGTTCATTTCTCTGTTGTAACGGTAAAATATTTCTAAAATGTTGAAGAACTTTCTTAAAACTACATACAAGTGTTGGCTACAGTCAACTGTGTTATTTGTGTTTTTTAGTATATTATCAACAACTAGTTGCATATTACTATGTCCCTGTTTATACATGTAATATAATGTAAATATTTTAAAGGAGGATAGGGGGGGGGCATAGTAATGTCAGAAACTTGATAAAGTGGAATCTCTTTCATTTTATCTTATAAAGACAATGATGGAGAGATAGAAAATAATAGGTAGACAAGATAGTTACTAATTGTCTAGGATTTAAACATGTATGGTAGTACCTCTTCTTACTTAATCTTATTGCTAATAATAGTAACATAGACAAATGATGTGACTCTATGGTATATGACATTTAAACGTGTAAACAGTTTATTTCATGCATATATATGCATACATATCGTACTGCACTGTACACTACATTGTACTACACTGAACTGAACTCACTTTACTAAGCTTCATACATTATACTTTTTCTCCATATGTTGTTTACTTTGATTTGATTGCACCTTACTACTGATATCTGACATACACATATATTTCAGGTAATGGGTGGATATATTTAGGTTCTTTGTACATTCGTTTTTTGAAAATTCAGTATTAATACGATTTATATTTAAGACAATTACTGTAACTGTTTTCTTATTAGTAATGTTTTACTTGTAACAGATATTCTTCTGCGTGAATCACTTATATGACATACTGATACTTCAATTTATTGTCTATATAAATATACTTGTTAGGATCATACAGAGCTCTCTGATTTCTCTAGTTTTATTTAACTAAACATGACTTGTTCAGGTAATTCGGCCGGGGGGGGGACAGATATATTACTGAAAGTAATGTAATGATCTTTATGCAGAATTATAAACAGGTTGAAGTTGAAAGTATACAACGACTGAGTATCGTTAAGGTTTAATCGTTTTTCTATGGAGGTTTGACGCACCTAATTTCTATTCTTAGTGGTACAACTGGCGCACAGTGCTGATAAGTAGTATACTTGAGGACTAAACAATTGTTCCATTTTTTCTACTTTTCAACAGTTATCTTCATAATGTGCATTATTTTATAAAACTTCCATGTTTATACCTTATTTACATTTACACTCATGTACTTAGTGATTGACGACTTCGGTTAGATACTGTAGGCGTTCTCATTATTCTCATTACTTTTAAGTGTCTGTCTATTTTCTATCCCTTTCCTTTTATTATTTCCTTGTCACTATTCTGTTACGTAATCTGACAGCATAAAATCCTTTTCTTCTAGGTTTGTATGTTTGTATCGAACTAACCAGTGTAATTTTATTTTCAGTTCACATTTATTTACTTCATATACATAATTATCGCTTAGTTGTTGGTTCAACTGCATGAAAACGTTGTACTCTTATCCATCTTTTCATGAATGAGATTACTTATCTCAGTATAGAATATCTAATAATCAGGCATGTTCTTAATTTGATAACAGGTTCCCTGTGCATTTTTTCATTGATATATGTATTATTTTTGTGTTGGTTATTTTAATTTGCTTACATTTCTGATTATCCTGCATGCGTTTTTTAACAATATCAAGAGAAAAATACCTGGTAACTTATTTTATTACTATTTATTATCATACTACCGAATTCAGGATATCAGTAGATATAGGTGTCCAATAGTTGTTTTATAGAGGTAAGTTTGAAGTACTCCACAATTTTTGTGTTGGTTAGGCGCCTCTTATTGAATCGTGGTTAATAAGCAACAAGATTGATAAACATAAATTAACAGGATAGGACCTGGTACGAATGTATATTTGCTTAATTTAACCATATTTACATCAATCTCCGGAAGGAATTAACTAACACATGAAAATCAAACCTAAATGTTGCTAACAAAGCTACCATAACAACGAATGTGTAATAATATGTTTTACTCAAGGTTTAGAGCGTGATGGTGAAGGACTAAACCAATGTGTGTGGATATAGGTAGAAATTATATGGTAAACAGTTCTCCTAGATTGTCCATCTGTTCTACCCTCTTGAATTAGTAAAACAGCTAATAATTATATCCAGTCAAATGATTATATAAAATTCTTCTTTTCGAACCTGTGTGTTTGTAATTAGGTTTTAAAGTGACACCATTTATCCTCGTCACAAAACAATAATTGTGTACGATAACATAATGATTACAACTATATTTTCTAAATTATCTGTTTACTTCCCAAATATTCGTGCATATAGTACTTCTTGGCATTATGTACTTTCAAATCATAAGAGTATGTGACAACTTTCTGATCAGATATCTTTTCATAATATCATTGATAATGATCTATTTCCTTGATTGCTGAAGATCACTAAACAATCAGATAAGTAAACTACACACCTGCTGAATTTTCCTTTTTTTTCCTCTGTTGTGCTTTTTCGAGTATAACAGTTTCATCTATTTCAAGAACTTTTCTTATATCATTAAGGGAAAATGATATCACTGGATTAGTTAGTGACGATACTGTCTATATTCAAAATTGTTTTGCCATCCTCAAATAACCATCTATGTTTGCCTTCAGAAGTGTCGTTTAGTCTGTTACTCTATCGTGTATACAACGAGTCCCACTAAAACGTATTTGTAATCAAACATTATTAGAAGATATCATTACTAAGTTAGGTTGTTGGAGGTAGTTGACAAGGAATTTTCACTGATTTATACTTCATGTTGGTTGCCATTTACCCATATGAAAAATGTGTGTACAATCTTGCTGGAATCAATGATTTCCCCGTCAGTGTTCAAGCCAATATCATTCTTCACACTATACCTGTTCACATCTGTATCACTAATGACGAAGTACCAATCAGATGATCTCATTCCACTCACATCACATTTTTTCCGTTATGATCAAATTTAGTTTCGAGATTATGCATCGCTTGACTAATAATTGAAGTATTTGCATAAAATTTAATTGTACTATTCAATTATTACTTTCTCTTACATATAAAGTGTTCATTGTTTCATTTTGAAAGTAGTCATTGTAGTATGAGGAGAATAAGATTAGGGAGCATAAGACAAAATAACTTTAAAGATGTAATTTATGGTTGAAAAACACGCATACACATTTATTCAAGAGACAATAATGGATATTGAACTTGTCTGTTGAAATCTTGAGGTAGTATTAGGTAGAAATTACGTATATATATGTACCTATATATGTCAATATATAGGTTGGAAATGAAGTACTTCAAGGGAACAAAGCGTACTATATTGTGTAGTAAATGATGGCATGAAATACTGTTTTTTTTTTTACTTAGTACAATCAATTGTATGAACACATGATTTTTTTCTGTGTATGCTTATTTAACTGACAAGTTGACTTAATGAATTGTACATTAAGTTAATGGTTATTTTGTTGAGATTGACTTTAATTCATTATTTGTATTCATCACAAATTGATCACGGTTTGGTACTATTCAAAAGCAGAGAACCTTGAACAAATGTTTCGTGGAAAAGAATATTCACGACAACACCCACCCCACCCCCTACTGAGGGTTGGACTCAGGACTTTTTAGTGCTTATGGTGGATGCTTAACTATCATCATCCCTGAAAACTATTAACTGATACAGTTCAAACAAGCTGGGACTGAGACATCATTATTTGAATTAGATGATCGTTGTGTTTGTGTGAGTATACTACTTGACGAGTTTATTACTTGAACGGAATAACTGTTCAACGCTTCCAAGTTTCCATCAGTATTCATTTAAGATTAATCTGTAACGAGTATAAACAACAAACCATACATTTACTTAAGATGTATTCATTGAGGTATAATTCTACAAGAAATATACTGTCATATGTTTGTGTTAGTGTTAACTTATGAATAAAAATCCGATTGTTTCTTGATTTTTTTTAAAAAAACGCTAAAAGGTATGAATTAATCAAATAATTAATGGGTTTTGCTTGTTCGCTTGTTTATAAAAGTAGCGAGTAGTTACCAGTCGGTTATGATCTTATTGACGGAAGGATGAGTGGGAGGGAGGAAATGGCTGGAGGATTAAGTGGAAAGGAACTAGGTTTCCGCTTTGTATTTTAACAAATTGTCAAATGTAATGATTATGTCTAAATTGGTTAACACAGTTAGTTCATTTCTTTACTTTCATATTCTGTAAACATAATTCAGCATTGTCGAATATGTCAATTCTTTGTTCTTGTTTAAGTTTTCCTTTCTAAATTAAATGTTTACATTTTGAGAGTATCTATGGTGGACGTAGATGAAGTTCAATTTCTGTCTTTTTTTAAGTTTAAGTGAATGAATTAACTAATTGAAATGATTATTATAAATAATGAATAAGAAATTTCATATTACAGCCTGACATTTCGTTATAAAACGCTAAATTCTCAACATCAAGGACCGAACCCAGAAACTTCAGGCTTCATGACTTATGTTTAGTTCTATTAGGCCACTAAATTGGCTTATAATTGTTCGCATTTATATCTTTAGTCATTTCACGATTTACTATACGTCTATCATTTAATATCATTAGTGTAACCGGCTTACACGGTCAGTCAGTCATCAACAATGCAAAACTTGACATATATGCACATAGGTGAAAGTTGCCATAACACATTAGAACGACGATATCGAATATACAAGAATAATGTGACAATAGAATACAACAGGGGTGAATAAAATAAAGTTGTGTGTAAAAGAATAATAAGATTTAGGATCTAGATCAAGATAAAGAATGAATACACTTGCGTCAATGTAACCGATTCTGAGCCATGTCACATAGTGTCTCCAGTCATCGATTTCGATTATAGCGCAGACCTCAACCAGGTAATCTGCATCTATCAGCATGGTTTAAACCAAGAGTCTAAGACTTCATGAATTGATAACATGCTGTGGTATGGTCTCCCTTGGCCTTTTTTCATCCTACTTCTACTCCAACCAGTATGGCGCGACGTGGTCGACAATGGTTGGGTATACATAACACATGTCCCAACCACTTTGGCTGATAAAGATTCACAACATCATCAACTGATATGCGATTTTTTCTTAGTAGTGGATACATAATGTGAATATTGCTTGCTTATTCATTCCATGATATGCAGGCGATGATCAAAAGACTTTGTGATCAAAGACCCGAAGCCTACGTATATATTCTATTTTCATGGCACATGTTTCGCATCTATAGGTTAAAACAGACAGGACTGCTGTGAAGTTGGTAAAAGCCAAGCAAACTTTCTGAATCTGTGCTGAGTTTTCTTCAGACATCAACCCACAAAGGGTGATGAGACTCCCGAGATAAGTGAAGTGGTCAACGCACTTAACTACTTTACTCCCTATGACCAGTTTAGGCTATGATTCAAACAAGTCATAAAGTAGCATTTTTGCATTTAGATTGAGTGGAATGCTTCCCCAACAATTTTACATTGTTGCTCAAGGTTTTGAGGAGGCTCAGCATATTATCAGAGTCTTCACCGTACTCTAAGTCGACAAATGTATTCACATTCAACATAGTTAAATCATATCGGTTTAATTCAGATGAATTGGCTACATTATAATGAGGTAGTCCTTAATATCTTAGCCTATGTGTTCTCATAAATCAATTTTGACAATCATGCCATCGTTAATTGCCTTTTTTCGAGATGTCTTCTAACACTTCCATGTCATCATACAGGTGTACACTTAAGTATGCAGCATATATTGCTTTCTTACCTAATGCTTTAATCTATAAGCACACATTTACATTCATACCTATCCATCTGCTTGTATACTACTAACCAACTTTGAAATACGCTTATTCACCAAAGTCATCCTAGACATGATGTATGAGTAACAATAATATTGTGTTTTACATTCAATGGATACATTTTACAGTGGTTTAATTGAAAATAACTTTCATCATTAACTAACGGTGTTCTGAGAACTACTATAACCATATAGTGTTCATTATTCATATTTGTACATGACTACTTTATCTAGCCTAATCATCATTTTTGAATCATAAGTATATATGTATGTTTATGAAGCGCTGGGTCTTGTGGTTAGAACATTTGACTTCCAAGTTTGAACTCTACTCTATTTAGTTCAATGTCAGTATTTCTTTTCAGCAATACCACTATCTATACTACCTTCATTTTTCTCTTAATAAAATTGTTTGTTGTCTATTCCACAGACTGAAACTCCACGAATCATTTATGAATCTTACGTCTAAGCCTATATTCGCATGTGCTTCACTTTTCTATCGTTGATAAGTTGTTTTTACAAACTTCAGCTCAACATATGTGACTTGTACCTTTACTACTAGATAATATACTATTGCTAAACTACTTTATAATAACACATCAAGTTACTGGCATATTTGAATTCACTGTATGGTGATGGTCTGGAGGTATTTAGTGGGAGATCTCAGATGATCTAGGTTTTGTTCCAGTTGACACTCGTTTGAAATCTTTAAGAGACTGATACTCCCTATGGAATTGAAACTAGTATCTTCAAGTTTTACAGCCTAAGATGTTACTATTGAGCTATTTAGGTCTTAGTTTACCTCATAGAAATGGCGACTACTTCCATATCATCTTACATACATACATAATACATACGATGTTAATCAGTTATACTAGTGGCTACGTTACAACTCGATCGACTGAATTCAGTCAACACTAAAAGTATTAAACAAGTATAATAAAACGTGTAACAAAAAAGGATATATCCAAACATCCACCAAAGATATACATTGCCTGATAAGATTTATCAAAATTTAGATGATCTAAGTTTATACAAATTTCAAGTTACTGTGTGGATTGTTCAGATGATTACCAGTCAGGGAGGATTATGTTAATGATAAATACACTCTCTGCTTACATTTCTTGGATAAGAAACAATAATTTCTTGATACTATCCTATCTAGCTTATAAAAAAATTAATTACCGACTTCATTCTTTATTTGAGGCAAATGAAGTTAAGTTACTTTAGATTGCGACCATAATAGTTATTACATCATCAAACTACGTCAATCCTCTCTTTTTTATCTTATCTTTAACTTGTTTTCCCTTTACCTTACTACCTATATATATATATATATATATATATATATATATCTGTGTGTGTAAACACAACTGTTAATTGTTCTCTTTTCCTTCTCATTGAATGGAGTCTCTCATTTTGTACACATAGATTGATAATATTTGATAATGGTGTGTAATGCACTTTATTATTACTCCGTTGTTTGATTAGAGAGTAGGTTATGTTTGTTTTACAGACTTATTTTCTCTTGTAATAATTTGAATTAGTTTGAGTAATTTTGTAAACTATCATTTGATTGTGTTTGTGTGAATTGCATTTTCATTTGTATGGTTAATGGTAACATTAAACTTCAAGAAATTATCATGTTCTGTTGTATTTACAACGTGTCATTCTTTTTCCCTTCCCCTCTACATAGAGATGTAAAATATCACCCGTTAAACATCATTTCTAATATTGTAGTACCTATGAGTTCCCTACTGGGAAAAAACACTTATCAAGGCTTCTTGATTTTCAATAGTATTCTACTCATGATGTACATCATCTATAATACAATTAATCACAGAAAGCAAATTGTCGATAATTAAACTGTAGGTTTCTATTCTTAGTGATCAAACAGTACTACAGATTTTAATTCTATGAGAGGATCAGTCATATCCGAAGTAACTCACTGTTGACTTCTCCTATTGTGACACGAATTCGTAAGCGAAGTGATCCAGTATATCCTAACATTAGACTTAGATTAGTTTCTGTTTTTTTTTCTATACCTTAGAGCCGACTGATTTCTATCGATTAAATTACATTGTGTATTCACTTGTCTAAGTGATTCAACTCATCACCAGGAAACTATCCTTGATAGTTTATGCGCTTCCTCGGTAAAATGTAATTACAATTACGAATAAACTGATGTATTTAATGTCTAAATATTTTTATTATAAATTGTATTGAATCTATGATCACATAGTTGATATTCATTTATTAAATCTATTAGATCATGAAAATACTGAAATATCCCCTTCATTATCATCGCCATCTCATCAACATTTTGTCATGCTGTGTGTATCTGTATGCATATATATCCCCTTGAATTGTTCATTTCTTTATTCAGAATCGATAATTTATTAATATTTGATTGAATATGTCACAGATTGATGTTGGCAGGGTACCACTGAAAACCAGGGAGCACTGGACAGCTGTTTCGTTCTAGTGTGGAACTCCTTAGCAGTGTACACCTTAGATTCCTCACCAGGAGTGCTGTATATATCACAAATTGATGGAAGTGGGAATTCTACGATTGGATGCCGACTCAGTGGTGCAGATGGTTAGGCGTTCGCCGTCAACCTGAAGCCCCTGGTGCGGAATCTGGGGTGCGCACTGCTGAGGGGTAGCACACTAGAACAAAACAGCTATCCAGTGCTCCCTAGTTTTTAATGGTACCCTGCCAATATCAATCTGTAACATATTTAATCAAATTAACAACCAATCTTCACAAAAATAACCATCCCAATTTATTAATACTTTGAGTTAATTTTCATTAGTATATATTTTTGAAAAAAAATTTTTAGTTTAGTATCTAACGTCCTGGTGTGTGTGTGTGTGTGTTAATGTGTGTGTGTGTGCATGTATGTCATTCTACAGTAAACTAATCATAACTCTGATAAAGGCAATTCATAATTTATAGCTGAGAATATGTTAATAAAAACAATTTTTGAAAAAAAAGATACTACTTTCTTAAAGAAGTAAGTAACATATGTGTATTTTTATAAGTAGTGTACACATTTTTAGGGAAAATATCATTCTGTAAACATACATTTTTAGATAAGATAAAGCTATGGTAAAAGAAGTAATTAAGTTTTAGTTAGTGCTGATTAGTTAAGTAATCGAATAGACTATCCAATAAGAGTTTATTCATATTATACGTAACAATATGGATCAATTGTTTTGCCCCTGATTCACATTCCCTAGACTACCAATGACCTAAAATGTTGATTTTCAATTTAACTTCTGATTATTCTAAAAGATCTATTCGTCTCAATAAAAAGACAATTTATTGAAGGTGAACTACATTTACTGAAGTAAACAAGAGTTGGACATATAGAATATATGCTTTATTCATCTTTGTTGATAATGATTCACAAGTTCATCAAATGAATTTATCGTAACATTGTTTACTTGTTGTTCATATTACTGCGAGCAATCCTTGAAAGATATGTATAGTCCAGTACTGGTAACCCACGAATATTGTGTAATTCTAAGGCTACACTTCACTATCTTATGATAGAACAAAGTAAACTATTCTTTACACAATATGTTTATGTACTAGAACTCTGTGATAAGCAACGTTTTGTAGAATTTACAAAAAGAAATTGATACTAATCATTATGTAGACTATTTGTTGAATGAATAAAGTAATTGAAACGCACCATACAATGTCATGTATATCAAGCTTGATTACTATAGATATGAGTTTTTTTTTCAAGTACACCCAACTTTATGTACTGGTTAGTCTGACAGTGTCATATAGTGGTGATAATGTCATCCCCTCCTCTATCTCATCCTTTTTATCCTCTCTACTTATCTTAGTATCCTTCGGTCTGTTTCTTTTTTGTTGAAACTGTAGTTTCAATGACAACTTTATCTCGTTATTTGGTTGTTCTCCGTTTGTCGCTTCTATTCCCTCTCCCAACTATGTAGAATCAATTACTATCATTATTATCATTATTGTTATCAATAAACCATGTTGTTTCATGTATTCTATTGTTTATTATCATATCTTCGTAGAAGTTACCATTTCCGATTTTGGAGGAGAGGTGTGTGTGTGTGTATGTTTCATCTTGTGTGCATATGTGTTTAGGCGATGAAGATTTGTAGCAATAAGGTACTAGAAAAAGAAACTTTGTCATGTTTACATAGAAGCCAGATGTTTATCGCATTCGATGTGTATTCTAACATATGCATACGTAAATTTAACCTTCCACACAAATAATATTGTTTCTCTTTGTTTATTTTTCTCCTCTATATGCTACTCCTATTACTTACAATCAATAATATTGTACAATCAACTAAACTATTGATGATCAGATGAAAGTGGTCGATGCATTCCGTATGGGACTTGGACCACATATTGATTTGGAGCATCGTCGAAGTATTGGCTCACTGGCATTTAGACAACGTCAAAATTCCAGTATTGAATATGTGGATGCAGATGCTCCAGAGGATTCTTAATAATCGATTGATTTTTTTTTTCTAATTACTGGAAATCATACATATACAAATGTATGTATGTAGCGCTCGATCTCTATCACTAAAATAAATAAAATAGCACCTTTTTTTTTAAATCTTAGTTAGTTGATCATATCAATTTACGCAAAGATTGTTTTATTTTCGCAAACTTAATGTATGTAAAGGTGTCGGACGTATATATACTGTTCTTTATGTTTCACATAAGAATTCATCTTCTTTTTGTTATTTTAATGTACACAATTATACATTGTAGTTACATAAATGTATACTATCCTGGAGGGCTTTATTCTATTTTCACTTAATTTCGAACTTTTCTTCAATCTATTATGATCTTCTTGTTTATTTCTTTTATTATTTTCATCATTTCTAGAATTCACTTCATTCTAACTGTCGTCTACTATTTCTTCTTTACATTCATTATAGTTTTCATTATTGTCTAGTTCTATGTAAGTTGTTAAAAAGAGAATGAGTTTATAACATGTTATCTTTGATCTTTCATTCTTCTAGTTCTTGTTCATTATCTTAAATGTTTCTATCATTTTAAACTTGTTTGTTGATTTATTATACTGTTGGCTTATTGAATATCACTATTGATGCCTTCTACAATAAGAATTCTGCTTAGAAAACATCATAATATTGATGTAGTTCATTAAGAATTACATCAATACTTTTTTTATTGATTATAAATGGTTCATGTAAAAAAATGAAGTTGAACCTGTAGTGAATAAGTGGATCTACATTTGTTACTGTTTTTAATACTTGTATTTTATCTGCTATCTCATTCGTTTATCAATACATATATATATATATATATATATATATATATATATATATACATGTATACATGCTTGTTTGTACAGTGTGTTGTTAGAATATAAATCATATGAGACTTTGACTACTAGTTGTTCTACACTGCTCCATCGTACTGTGTCAATCTGTTTGTTTGTTTCTTTGGAAACTATTACTACTTTAATCAATTTTTTTTTCTATTTTATTATATTTTCTGTTAGTAATATCTGTTTCTATGTATTTGAAATATGTCAAAGTTATCGTAATTTTAAAGTTAACAATTGATTGTAGAGTTTTCTTTTCTTTTTAAACATTTACATGTATATTTGGGATTGATGTTCCGGTCGTTGTTTCCTGTCTTAGCTTAGATTCTTCAATTTTCTTCTAAGTGATTATTATTCGATTCAATAAATTAATTGTTTCTGTTGATTCAAGATCTTTTTTTTTTATCCCAGGCCAGTTTGAATTTTCTGTTTTCACTTAACTACCTATACAAACACCTATCCCCAACTGATTTAGTCATATTTTTGCTAATTATTGTATTGTATATGTAAACGTATATGCACACAAACAAGTCGGAGAGTGTGTTGCATTGACATCGTCTAACCTTATCCACGTTCATACATGCCTTGCTTCTCTTTACTAAACCAAAATGTAGGCACTACTACTACTTCTGAAGATAATGCGGCATCTTATTGTTAATGTTAGAGATGCAACTATGTGACACCCTTGTGTTGATTAGTTTTTCATTAGTTAAGTACATAAGTAAACATATACGCATTGATGCATACATTCATATAGTGTTGACATCATGAATTTCTTATCTCCCATCTCCCCCCTCCTCCTCTTAATAGTCCTAGTTTCTTGTATTCATATAGATCAGTTTATATCCGACCAAGTGTGTGTATATGTTTATCTATGAGTGCGTACATCTATTTATGTAAACTACAGTACATCGAGAAATACTTTTCATTTCTCTATCACTATGCACTTTTTTTTCTGTTATTTTTTTTCCTCCTATCTAATATGTTATCGTGAAATATTAATTTTTTGTCTATGCTTGTTTATGCTTCAATTCTTATTGTATCCCATTCATTTTTGTGTAACTCCTCTTACTCTACTACTTTTTACAATTCTGTCCTATGTTACTAGGGTTATCATTAGATATTAGAAACAAAATATGATTTCTATTCACATTGCCTATATATGCATATGAATGAATTCATATGTTGCCTTCTCTTTCTTCTTTTCCTTGCAAACTACCACATACACGCACATACACATAACTATATGAATATTATCTATTTCTATGGTGCTACTATCCATTAACTTCATCTAGTTGCACCTATATATGATGTGTGTGTGTGTGTATGTTTGTATGTTTATTTTTATGGATATAATCATGCTATTGCTCAAATATAATTCAATATTCAATATAAATTTGTTGTATTCAAGGCTTCAATTGATTTCAATATACAATTGAAATAGTTCCATTTTGTTTTGTTTTCTTCACTCTTTATTTTCTATTGTTAATATGTTTATTCGTTAATATTGAAGGTTTGTAGATGATCATGTGTTTTTTTCTTTGTTGTTGTTGTTGTTTTTTTTCATTTCATCTTATAAAAGTAATTGAAAATTTCACTAACCTAATTTTTTTTTTGGTATTTTATTCATAGAATATTAGTAGATAGTGTAGTCATTGAAGTGAATAGACTAATATACAATATAAAGTGATGCATGATAATTTTTTTCTTCATTCTAGTTATTATTGTTACTATGGTTACTATTTCTGCTAAAGCTGCTGCTCTAATGAGAATAACGTTTTATGTACTACTAATACTAATACTATCATTACTATTGTATCCCATTCATTTTTGTGTAACTCCTCTTACTCTACTACTTTTTACAATTCTGTCTATGTTACTAGGGTTATCATTAGATATTAGAAACAAAATATGATTTCTATTCACATTGCCTATATATGCATATGAATGAATTCATATGTTGCCTTCTCTTTCTTCTTTTCCTTGCAAACTACCACATACACGCACATACACATAACTATATGAATATTATCTATTTCTATGGTGCTATCATTAACTTCATCTAGTTGCACCTATATATGATGTGTGTGTGTGTGTATGTTTGTATGTTTATTTTTATGGATATAATCATGCTATTGCTCAAATATAATTCAATATTCAATATAAATTTGTTGTATTCAAGGCTTCAATTGATTTCAATATACAATTGAAATAGTTCCATTTTGTTTTGTTTTCTTCACTCTTTATTTTCTATTGTTAATATGTTTATTCGTTAATATTGAAGGTTTGTAGATGATCATGTGTTTTTTTCTTTGTTGTTGTTGTTGTTTTTTTTTTCATTTCATCTTATAAAAGTAATTGAAAATTTCACTAACCTAATTTTTTTTTGGTATTTTATTCATAGAATATTAGTAGATAGTGTAGTCATTGAAGTGAATAGACTAATATACAATTATTATTATTATTATTAATTCTGCACACCTTTTGTAATGAATGAACTAAACAACATACACACACACACATACACCTCTACACTATTATTACTATAGCCACTACCCTGTTTAATTATTCATCACTATTTTTTATCACCCAATCTCTCCTACCCTTCTCCTTCTCGTAATATATACCCAGTATCAATTTTTGTTGTATTTGAATAAACTTTTATGATTACTCGTTTATTACAATTATAAATAATACAATACTACTACTACTACTACTACTACTACTACTACTACTACTACTATCATTAATAATAATACTTCTACTATTACAACTGATATGTGTCGTTATCATTGACTTCATATTGTTGTGATTATTTCATTGAAAGTGATATAAGATGAATAGAAAGAATAAAATGAAAAAAGATAACTACTTATAAAATACGACAGCATATATATATATTTCTTAAAAGAAAAAAATTTCATGTGTCTAATAATGTACTGATTAAGAGAATACTACATGATTAATGGAAATTATTCAATTCACTATTGTGTTAGAACTTCCGAATATATGTTCATTGGTGAATTAGGATAAGCTTATATTTTCTTGTTGATTTGTAATAGACTGAAATTGGTCAGTCTTTGTTACTTAGGTATATCCAGCCGATGAGTCGCAAAAAAGGACGAAACGCACGACTTGGATTCCACTTGGTAGTCATAATCTTACTTAAATATCATTAATGAATGTTGATTGAGTTAGTTTAAATTCAATAAGAAATAATATTAAAAACTTTAATAATTCGACATATCTAGTGAATTCCAATTCATATAAGATGTTAGCTTTGGATAGGCTCCTTTAATATCATAAAATGATTGAAGTTAAAAAGATAACCAGCTTTTTAGATGCTAAATTAGTAGTTTGAGCTCCATCCATAGTAGGTTTGTGAATATATAGTGCAAATGATGAGTCCCAAACTAAAACTATTCATTGTTTCCTAGTTTTTAGTAGTTTTTTAAGTAGAATCAATTCCTGATGCGAAACTTTAGACAACCTAGTCTACGTAAACATTCTTACAAATTGAGGTTTTTAAGACCACTAGTTTTCACGTCTATATTAGTGAGAAACTAGCACTGCATCAGAGATTGAATTCAGGGCTTTCAGGTTATATAAAGAATAGGTTACATGTTATTCATTGGGCTGACATCCACAACTTTAAATTTCAGTGATTTAGATCTTAATGCTAAGTAGTTCTCACGAACCTTTCGTGCTTACTAGTGACAAATGATTCTTAAAGTTTTGGTAATATTCTGTAATCAATCACGTTTAACCAGAATAGGAGTAAGTTAGCTATCAGCAAACAGTGGGTGCTAGTTGTGCAGTATCACACGTTAACTGACTTTGGAAAATTGAACCATTGGATGTTATTTTATTACTCCAACTATTAATCGTTCACTATGAAGTTTTGTGGCACCGGGTTTGATTTTCAATAAGGTCGTAGGTGGACACTCTAGATAAGGCACATTAGTTATTGTGTTAAAATTAGTCCCAGTCAAATTTAACTAAATTTTACAAATTGCCAAACTAAAAGGAACTAGACAATATAATACTGCTCAACAGTAGTGAACGCTTATGTACACATACGAGATCTACCAGAGACTCTTTAGGCTTTGCGAGGCACGCTTGCCTCTTAAATCATTAATCCGACATCTGATAGTTGACATTCTTAGGTCTAGTCAACTCATCATATATTAGCGATCCTATTTATTGCCAGTGGTAAGTGCCTCACGCCCTACATAGCTGAGTTCTGTGTGGTCACTTCCGCTCATTAGTGGTCCGGAATCACTTCCTGCCGTTTGTTGTTAATATTAGCCAAGTATTGTTTGTAATCTTGTGGTATTATGAACGTTGTTGAATCGGAAGTTTAACATCACGTCGTAGCCATATTTAGATTACCATTAAAATCAGGTCAGATATGAAACTTCAAATTCAGTAATCTCTATAATACCAAATCATACATTTATTGATCACTGGATAGTGTCACGTTTGTCAAATTTATTGTTCAAATTTTATCACTCATTTCTCAATCTGACCACTAGTTCACCTGACTCGACATCTTTGGCACCATGTTCAGATGGAAAGTAATCTGAAAGTTGTCAGCAGAAAACTCTATTTGACCTAGATTTTGTGCTATTTGGCAGTCATCATCAAGGCGAACCTGTAATCCTGATACAAATTATGATCTAATATTTCAGATACATGTTTCTGATGAATTCCGAATTCCACAGATCCTTCGTCAATGGTTTCTTATTGACTACATCCGATCTATGAGACCATTTTATAGTTAAAATTGACTTGAAATTAATCAATATTACCATCAAATTTTGTTAAAATATACCAGGGAAATTTCACCTTGTTTATCATTATGTAAACACCATCATGTTTGAATAATTCGCTTCCGGTATGATGATGTTTTATTGTTTATTAGAGTAAATTGATTTTACCTAACAGTAAAAAAATATGATTCGCTTTCAAAGTGAACCGCCTCTAGTAGTTGCTAATGTAAACATTAAAAAAACAAATTTGCACTTGGTTTCATAAATTAACCTGGATTACACTAAAGTTAATAACAGCTGGACAACAGTTTTGTTCTAGTATAGTTGGTGTGCGGACCCACGAAGCCAGGAGGCAACTGATTTTAGGATTCTCAGACCTCTTTTTGATCTAGAGTGAGCACTACTAAGGAGTCCCATACTAGGACGAAATACCTGTCCATTTGTCTTTGGTTTTCAATGGTACCCTGCCAGTATCAATCTGTGACGAATTCAGTCTGACAAAAACTTATTACTGATCTTCCCAAACCACCTCGATTCGGCTGTCATATGTGTTTTCCTTCCCATACGATTACAACTTTATTATAGTTCCATTATCCGGAGCCATATACACAACTCCTGTAATTCAACCTATATTATATTTTGTATTTCCTATTACTAATTGGTCCATTATGTGAAATGTCAAAGCGATTATTTTTATTTAATAAATAACACGACCTTTATTCTCATCCTCCGGTGTTTGTTCTCTCTATCTTTACTTACCCCTACGTAAAGCTCTGGTCACTCATGTAGCGTATCAACCAGTCATCATTTCCAAGTCTATCACGTTGTAGACACAGAACAAGTCCGATTGGAATGTTTTTACTTGGTAACTGAAAGTAATCAGTCAGTAAGCATAGACTTCTGAAGTCTGAGAATACAAATGAATTTATCGGTGTTACAAATTTATAGCTGATTTTAGTTGATCAGACGACAGTAAACTTTGATTAGTATTCTGTCCACCGAAAACATAAGGAATCACATTCAAATTTGTATAATTTGTGTAATTTTTCAAGTTTTCTGTAGGCCTCTCTTCTCGTAAATTGAGAAAAATAACCAAATCTTAACTCGTCCATACAACACCTGCATTCTAGAATCTTTCATAACAACATAAATAATCTTTTCTAGTTGGTTTTCTTGATTCTAATCATTGTAGGGTTAAAGTTGGGTACCATAACTTCTGCGAAACATTGCATCAGGCTACTTATGACGTTGAGACATTAAAGGTATTCTGAGTTGGTAAAATTTATATCTACTACTGTGTGATCTGAAAAAAATTGGCGATTAGTGTCTTACTTAGAGACTTTGTTCATAAACCTAAACTGGGATATATAAAAGATTATCGTAGAGATAAGATATAAAAATGGTTGATAAGTTAACTAATCAATGAAATGTTTATTCAACACAGTCTGAAATATAAATTTAGTTCTCGCATAAAATAGTTGTAAAAGTTCATCATCTCCGCGTTTTCTTCTCATCGTAATACAGCATATGCAAATACCGATGAACTTCGCGACTACATATTCTAATGAATAACTCCTCGTTGGTTACAGTTAGGACTACTCTGTTAGTGTTATGTAGGAATTGTGAATACCTTCAACTAGTCTAAATAACAAAAGTCTTCCATACTATTGAGATATTACATTGCTAGATGTAATCTAAAATATTACATATATATTACACACGATCAGCTCACTAATAACTAACTTTAGGATTTTGTCGAAGCTCTAATGATAAATCGTGACTACTGGGGTTTTGACTTGTTGGGAGTCAGATATTTATCGCCGATGACAGTAGATGATCGTGCCGCTATATAATAAATTGCTGGGAGTAGGAGGGTAAGGGGTTTGCTAACATGGAGCCCCTGGGTCGGGATCCAGGGTGCATACTACTGAAGAGCCCCAAACTAGGATGAAACAGCTGTCCAGTTCTCTGCGGATTTCAGTGGTGCTCCACCAACATCAATCTCTATAGAATTCAATTAACTAAATCTTAATACTAATCTCTACAACCGACCTCGGTTCCAATACATGCATGCTAAAACTTTTAATATCATTTTTACTGCGTCTTAATATTAAGCGGTCGATATGACTATTTGTAAACTTAAATTATGCATGATTGGGTTTACACCAGTTCGTGTTCACGAAGGTAGCAACACCATCATCACACTTTTTCTCAGTGATAGAACGATCCTAATGGAGAATTTGGAAGCCTTTTAGCGATATCGATTTTTAACTATACAGTTCATGTAGCCAAGATTCCTGAACTGTGATTTAGCCACAATTATGGTTTTTAATTAGATTCAGAAGAAATTGTATGTAGTACACTTATCCAATAAGAGATCTCAAGTTAAGACTAAGAATTTTAGCAATAAGCATCTGATGAATATTACTCTTAGTGCCAACCACTGTGATATCACTTAGATCTCACTGTATTACTCATGATAGTTTGAAGACGTTTAATGTAGGAGCTTGAGTACATAATACGACTCTGGGAAATGATTAAGCGATTAAAAAAAACAAAAAACTAAAATAGTAACTTGTTGAGATATTTGGAAAAATGGTAGCCGAAAATTTCAAACAGGCTGCTATCACCACTGTCTTCAAGCCCTATCATAAAAGGGTTATATGATGTTCCCCTCGGAGTGAAATGGGAGTGAGGGGATTCGAACACATGACGTAGGGGTCATTAGTATAAAATAAAACATTTATGAAAATTATTCCAGTTTAAAAAGATTCCACTAAGAAGCTGAGTCAAATATTAACCCAGTGTTTATAATGAGAGGGATTTATAAATTTATCTGTGTAAAATCGAATTACTAAGTTTTGGATAGAAATTATTAAAGGATGAAGTATACTACTGGTAATTGTGTAAGTAATGCATTGTATGAACTGAAATTATTTAACACTATGTAACAGAATTATAAATTTAGTTGATTGAATATATCACAGATGGGTGTTAGCAGGGTACCATTAAAAACCTGAGAGCACTGGTCGGCTGTTTTGTTCTGTTGTGGAACTCCTAAGCAGTGCTTATCCTAGACTCAGCATCAGGGGCTATAGGTTGACGGCTAGCGTCTAACCCTCTGCACCACTGTGTTGGCATCCAATGATAGAATTCTCTCGTCCCTCAATTTGTGATATATATACATCTCACGACATTCATCCATTGTCATTGGTGATAACTGTTTCACTCCTGACAAGTCTAAAGTGAATGCCGACCCAGTGGTGCAGAGGGTTAGACGCTAGCATTTCAACCTGAAGCCTCTTGTGCAGAATCTAGGGTGCGCCCTGCTAAGCAGTTCCACATTAGAACGATACAGTTGTCCAGTGCTCCCTGGTTTTCAATAACACCCTGCCAATATCAATCTGTGGTATGTTCAGTCATCTAAATTATTAATATCCACAGAAAAAATAATCATCTCATTAGAATTATAAATCATTAACTTCAGAAAGATTGACATATCTTGTGTATATGATGAGAAGTCTTTGACTACGACTCTTGTTACAACCAATTCCAAAAGGGACAACAATCATCGTATAGAAAATGTTTAGTACTTGAATGAATGAATAAGACTTTTCTTAATAATCAACTCATTTAATGTATTTAAGTTATCAGACTAAATGAACAATTCAAGAGAAGATCTAAATATGAGGTTAAAATATGGAGTCGAACTTTAGGTGAACCTTACTGTATAACTCTTCAAATTCCCGAATTCGATAAATATTGATAAATAATGATAAAAAAAAAAAAAATTCCAGTTTTTTAGTACAAATTAACCTTTAGTGATTACATACTTGGTAACTAATTCAATTAATAATATTGATTTATCATGAAAATTGTTTATGAATATAGAACATGAAAGTAACGTTTTAGGCATTATTCAAGTGTTTATTTAATGTCAATATACAGATGTTACTTATTAACTTCATTATAAGTAGTTAATTCCTTCTAGCTGTTTATCAAGTGTTATTATCAATTGAAGCCTTCTTTTTTTGTAGAAATAATCTTAATTGAATTTTTAATTTAATGATTGTTTTCAACTTTCTTGAAAGATAGAACAACAATCTACACTTCTACAAAGTAATTCAATGTGTAAATACATTTTAGAATCTTGAAGTATTTGTAATTAAATCAACGATGTTTACAAGATCATTTGAGTTAAAAAGAAGAATATTATTAGAGAATAGAATTTGAATGTAGGAGAGATTATTGATGTTATGTCGAACCACTAAAGAAGAGTGAAAGAACTTCTAGGACTGTATTTTAGAGGACTAATCCATTTATTCTGGTCGTGTGTAATGTAAACATTACATTTTTATTATTGTTATGTTCCTCATACTCTGTCCTCCCGTTTAGTGTATTTGCTATTATTGTATTGTCTCTTATTATGGACTACAGTTAGTTAGTTGTGTACAAGTTACCCCTATTCACTGCCACAATCTCTTCTGTTTTGTATTAATGTAAAATCCCTAATTGGCTTGCTATGTGGTCTGAATTTGTGTATATGTAAAGGCATGATTAAAATACAATATGACCGGCAGCTGGACTGAGTTGATTGTGTCTGGTTGACTCGTAGCTGCTGTCTTCTCTACTGCGGTTTTGGGGGGTTGATAGTCGTGGGGCTGGCGTGTCCGTATTCTGATTAGCAGTTATCAAAGGCACTGAGTATTTATTTATTTTTCAATACATAACAATTGAATTTAATACTAGAGATTGATTTAGGTTAGATAACCATTGAAAAGTTGGAAGTCATACAGTTAGATAACTGTTTCATTTTAGTATGAAGATAATGCTTACCTACAATATGATCAAGCTATTGAACAACTGTAAGAGATCATTCATGTCAATAGGTTCAATAGTATAAATTTAGTGAAGGAGAAGATTTAAAGTTTTTTTTTTTTAACTTGTCTACAAAATCCTAATAAACCAAGTTATTGATCAGTATTACATTTTGTTACTTGATAGCTAAGTAATCAAATGATGATAATAACAAATGAATATAAAGCATTTTTATTGAAAGCTTCAGTGTTTAGAAATAGAAAAAAATAATAACATATCTGTAATTGTATTGAAGTAGTTTGTGGAGATTGGATGTACATAAAACTCTAGTAAGAAGTCATAATTACTGGAGTTCAGATTTGTCGCGAGTTGGACAGTTATCATTGGTGACATTGGATGATCATGATAGTATATGACAAATGGATGGAATTATGAATTGTATCATTGAATGCTAGTTGGTCTAGCATTACGGTGAGTTTAGCGTTCATCGTGAAACCTGAAAGTTCTGAGTTAGGTTTACTGTCGAAATCAAGTGGGTACATTGATGAAGAATCCCACATTAAGACGAGACAGCTGTTGAGTAGTCTGTGATTGTCACTGGTATCGATCAATATGAATCTGTGATAAAATACAAATAACTAATGAATTTATCAAAGTTTCCCAAGAGATTTTCATATTTGAAAGTATATTAAACAACATTATGTAACCTCGTTAATATGACTATGTAGAATCACTATTTTTATTCTTCTACACGTGTAGTGAAATTCAAATCTCTTTTGACTTCTAATTTTGATCATCAGACTGTTGTTGTTTTGCATTTGTGTCATTCCTTATTTTAATCGAATGCTGTCATTGTTAAATGTAAGTGAACCTGTTGTAGTTACTGGGTTGTCAGATCACCCTTTTCTAGTACTCTTCTTCAATCCATGTTTGTTATGCATGTGACTCTCTACTGCTTGGAATTCAAAATATCTTCTGAGTAGACACGAACAAATACAGTGGGTAAAGAAATAGTTATCTAAGTGTCTCTAAAATTGTCTAAAGTGAAGTTTAGACTTAGTATTAAGACTATTATCGACGTTTAGTGTATAGTGATCATAGTGACTTGAGTATTACATACACTTTGCATAGAACGACTTGGTTTTTGATATTTTAAGTTCTGCATATTCTAGTCCGTATTGTGAAGAACAATTCCTCGTAGTTATTTCAAAAATCCATAGGAATCTACACAATCACTATAATCACTGACCTCTGAGTGGCTAATTTCAAGTTTCCCTTATCTGTGTCGATTGTCTATAATATGCACATATATAGGGGAGGATCTTCACTCGTGTACATCCTGTACTTTAACTGAATGTTTCAGTCAGTTCAACATGCTACCATCTTATATGACTAAAATAGCAATCAAGCGATTATATTCGAACCCGCCTCATTTAATCATTATTCGATGAACTTAATATAATCCTGATTAAATATTTGATTATTATACTATTACCGTTTTTAGGTACAGTGATTGATAACTACTTGTCTAATGCATTTTATTATCATATTGTAATCATTCAATAAGAACTGAAACTGGAATAGTCTTTGTTTCGAAGTTAGGTAGTTCAGTGTATTCGGCGGTAATCCTTACGGGACATAAGTCCAACGTCAGTTAGCAAATTGAACTAACATGAAGTTAAATAGGGGCCAAAAAATTAAAACAATAATAAAAATTACTGTATTACAACTTCTAATGCTAGTATATATTATTTCGTGAATTTTCAATCGTGAATGTATGACAAATGTTGTTGGATGTAAACAGTAGCTTCGGGTCCATAAGTATGCTTATGAATAAAAAAAGAATGCTATTTATGTTATATATTTAAGTTGGATTGTGACTGTCAAGTGGAATTCAGGACACGCGTTTCGTCCTATTTGGGACTCATCGGATGGATGTACCTGCATCCCAATGTTGATGTTCACACTGAGCATATATATGTGTAATTAGGATATGCTTCTATTTTCCCGTTGATTTGTAATGTGACTGTCTGGACACAGTAGCCTAGTGGTGAACGCGGTTGCGTTTGGCACGAAGCGGACTGAGTTCGAATCCCAGTGTGAACATCAACATTGGGATGCAGGTACATCATCGATGAGTCCCCCCCTTGCCAGTCACAATTCAACTTAAACACAACTTGTGTACCATAGCTATATCGAGGCAATCCGCTCAGGATGCAGATATGGCAACAAAGACTGACCAGTTTCAGTCCATTACAAATCTACGGGAAAATACAAGCTTATCCTAATTAAAAATGCTATTTATTGTTGATTATTAAACACAACTTGTGTACCATAGCTATATCGAGGCAATCCGCTCAGGATGCAGATATGGCAACAAAGACTGACCAGTTTCAGTCCATTACAAATCTACGGGAAAATACAAGCTTATCCTAATTAAAAATGCTATTTATTGTTGAGTTAGGTTATTTTCAAAGGAACCAACTATCACGAAACTATGATGAAACTTGGTTTTGTGCCGATTAACTTCAACTATCCAACATCAACGCTTCAAAATATTCATTTACACCACGATCAACTAACAGAAAAAAGGTGAACCAAGTAATTACTACTACTAGTACTACTTCTACTATTGCTTGTGTATTAATCTTGGCATGATAAATTGGTTTGGTGATTCAATATGAAGTGCTTGTTTTTTTAGTTTAACACTCCGACCGTGCTGCTACCTTGACGTGGTGGTCGGGCTTGCCTATCGTGATTACTCAATCGGGCTATACTGGTTGGAACAATCGTTCCTCTAGGTCCTACCATGCCAGGCAGGTCGTTGAAGAGCGGTGAGACCAAAAGCAGCAAATATAAGGTCCGAGGACGAAGTCGTACTGCCGGCTGTATAGAGATGTGACGGCAGTAAGGTGTTTTCTTCGGACAACCAGCATAGCAGCGATGCTGCCTTCCCACAAAGGAAGGGCGGGGTTAGAAAAGGTCGACCCTAAAAATGCACACCTCACCTTACTCCACGGATTTCCGTCTCCGGCAGTAAGGCCTCAACAAGTATGGAGCTACAACAACAACGAAAACCTCCCTCAAAAAGGCCGTGTGTGACCGGCCTCAAGCAGTTGTTCCTTAGGCACTGCGGTCACGCTCCCAGGTCTTTCAGGCCAACCCTAACCCATTTTGCTTTTCAGGTATATCAAGAAGAACCCTTCCACAGCGTGGGCAACTGGGAAGAGATAACCACCCTCATACCGCTAACAACACGCAAGATCACTGCCATTTTAGTCAAACTCCTTCTTCTATTCCTAATATTTATCCTGCCCCTACCTTCAAGCCTAAATCCCTCTCTTTAACTTCCTCTTGTGTCATTAGTGCTAACGATTCCGGCCCACGAAATAACGTCCCGAGCATACTAAGACCACGCACCAAACTTCACATTGGTGCATTCAGTGTACAAACCCTGTGTCAAATAGGGAAACAAACCTCCCTAGCTAGGACATTAGAATCCCGCGCCATTGATGTATGTTATGTCTCCGAAACACGCATACAGGATCCTAGCGTGGTCATTCACTTGACCTCACCTAGTCAGAATGAACAACCTTCGCGATACACTCTTCGTTTATCTGGCGATTCAACAGCAACTTCTCGTGGGCTCGCCGGTGTAGGTATTGCGTTAAGTATGAAAGCAGAACAGGCGCTTCTTGAATGGATTCCTGTCGACAGTCGCCTATGTGCCGTCCGACTAATTGGTTCAGTAAGAACTCGGAAAGATAGGGACACACGCCGTTGTCTTTTCGTTGTTTCTGCCTACGCTCCCACCGACTGCAGCCTGGATGAAATGAAAGATTAATTTTACAGAAAACTTTCTGAACTACTTCATAGGGCCAAACACTCAGATTTGGTAATCTTGGCTGGTGATTTTAACGCCCAAATAGGAAGCTTGAACCAATCTGAAGGACATTTAGGTGGATGCTTTAGTGTTCCAGCTCAGAAAACGGATAACGGCGATCGTCTGCTGCAGCTTTGCTCAGATAATCGGTTATTTCTAGCCAACACAAACTTTAAGCATAAGGAGCGACATCGTTTAACATGGAAACCTCCTGGCCCTACTCAACGGTGGACTCAAATAGACCACATTGCGATTAGTCACCGCTGGAGAGGCTCGATAGAAGATTGGCGATCTTTCTGAAGTACATGTTTGGACTCCGACCACGCTCTAGTGAGAGCATGCGTTTGCTTGCGTCTTACCGGGCGAAGAAAATCTACCACAGGAAAACCTTTTAGAATTCAGTTTAGTAATGAAACAGCCAATATTAAGTTCCAGGAACAACTGAGGAATCACTTAGGCAATTATAAAGAGGCGTCCCAAATAGATACTGCTTGGCAAGATGTTCAAGCAGCTGTGGCATCTACAATGATATCTATCAAGGACTTAAATCAACATGTCAAGAAAAATCAATTGATCTCAATAGCTTCTATTGATTTAATAGACTCCCGAAGACTTATCCCATCAGGCTCCGAACACGATTATGAGCGACGAGTAATCAGGCTTAAACTGACGGAAAGTCTGCGAAACGACCGTGAGCAGTGGTGGGTAACGAAAGTAAAGGAAATGGAAAAGGCAGCGGCGATAGGTAACACTAGACAACTTTTCAAGTTGATAAAAGAAACTGGGGTTAAAAAATCCAGCGTTAGTGAGACGATTTCCGAAAAAAATGGAACGCTTATTAGCTCTCAGTCTAGACATTTAGAACGGTGGGCTGAACACTTCAAGGAACAGTTTAGTTGGCCTTCTGCTACTCTAAAACTTCCCACTATTTCGAGACAGCCAGAATGGAAAGTCGACTTAGGTCGCCCGACTCTTATCGAAGTCGCAAAAGCTATAGCCAATCTAAGGCGAGGCAAAGCAGCAGGTCCAGACGGATTATCCGCATAGGTGTTTAAGGATGGTGGTCCCACATTGACAACCAGACTGACTGATATTTTGACTAAGGTTTGGGAACTTGACATAATTCCGTCTGACTGGTGTCGATCGTTAATCGTCCCAGTATATAAGAAAGGGTCAAAATCGTCCTGTAATAACCATAGAGGAATTAGTTTGACTAACATAGTGTCTAAAATACTAGCTTCTATAATTATCAGACGCTTAACCACAACTCGTGATCTCCAAATACGAGAAAATCAGGCTGGTTTCAGACCTGGTCGCGGTTGTATAGACCAGATATTCACCATTCGTCAGATCTTAGAACACAGACATACTTTTCGGCGGCCGACAATAGTGGTTTTCCTTGACTTGAAAGCAGCATTTGACTCCGTAGACCGTGAAGTTCTATGGCAGTGTCCTTCATTGAAAGGCGTGCCCCAAAAGTACATAACACTTGTTAAGGCTCTTTACTCAAGCACTATTAGTCGTGTCAGAGTATATGGCGAACTGTCATCTGAACTTGTAACCTCAAGTGGTGTCCGTCAAGGCTGCCCACTTTCCCCATTTTTGTTTAATTTCATAGTTGACATACTGTTGGAAATTACACTTTCATCGTCTGACTTTTCAGGAATCGATCTCCTACCAGGAGATCCACTTATTAACTTAGAATATGCTGACGATATAGTCCTGTTCAGCGAAGACGCTGATACGATGCAAAAGCTTTTAACAGCAATAAGCTCGAATGCAAGCATTTTCGGAATGCGTTTCTCTCCCCCTAAATTTAAACTTATGCTCCAGGACTGGTTTTCGTCAACACCTGAACTAAAGATAGGGAGTGAAGTAGTTGAGCACGTCGACCACTTCACTTATCTTGGAAGTCTGATTAGCCCTAATGGGTTAGTGTCTGACGAAATCTTAGTACGAATTCAAAAAGCTCGTTTGGCTTTTGCCAACTTACGTCACCTATGGCGTAGACGAGATATTCGTCTCAACGAAAGGGAGAGTTTACTGCGCAACAGTTCTCTCTGTCTTACTGTATGGGGTGTGAGACGTGGCCAATAAGGGTAGATGACACTCGAAGGTTATTAGTTTTTGACTATCAATACCTTCGAAACATCGCTAGCGTTAGCTGGGATCACCGAGTAAGTAATAACGAGGTTAGACGACAGGTGTTAGGCAAATGTGGTAAATCGGTTGATGAAGTTGTGAATATTCATCGACTGAGGTGGTTGGGACATGTGTTGCGTATGGCCAACCACCGTCTTCCTCGACGCGCAATGCTGGCTGATATAGGAATAGGGTGGAAGAGAGTTAGGGGTGGCCAAACTAAAACATGGCATCAGTGCATGAAGTCACTGACTGCCGGTTTAAGTCGTGTCGGTAGCTGCAGACTACCTGGATGGGGTCCTCGCGATTACCGTAACCAGTGGCTAGAAACACTGAGTGGCATGGCCCAGAATCGGTCACAATGGCGCAGATGTATTCACTCATTGTCCTCCCTTAAATCATGAGCTTTAAATTATTCCATTACTTTCTTTCAACGCCTCCTGAACCATATTCTATATGTTCACATTCCTTGTTACCATTATTATTTTATTTTATTGAAGTGATTTCTACCAGTGGTGGTGGTGTTAATCTTGCAGTGCCATGGTGGCATGGCAACTTGATCCGATGCACACATGTGCCAGGTTCTATGTTGATTGTACATACATACATACCTTTAAAGTGACTAACTGATTGGTGAGAGGTAAGAATCTAAGCAAATAATACCTCCTACTTTTTTTCAATTTTCAATATTTTCCACTATATAACCGTCATATCTCGTACGTGATATATAGACTAGCCTCAAACAACCTAAGCACTGGAACGCCTTGAACCCGACTGGTCGCAAACTCAGAAGACAGAAGACGAGAAGACAGGAAACTTTATTCCTGTAAAATGGAGAGTGAGTAATGTACAAAATATTCGTATATTCATAGTTTTCTTAAACAACAAAATCAGTATTATGATCCATCTAGTCCGCATTAAGTAGTCTCAACTGTTACGCAATCGGGACGCTCCACGTCGAGATTCTAGAAGGTTTTATTGATCAGTGATTGGACGGAATGTCTGAGGTTCCTTCAAGGGTTTTGGAGGATTCGTTAAGGTTTCTGGGAGCCATCCCAATAACGAATTTGTTCTTTAAAAGAAATCTTAAATTTTAAAACATTACAAATCACTACGACACTGCCCCCTTTCCAGCAATTAGTTTAAAATATTTCACCTATGAATATTTAATTATTCAACGATGTTCTTCTTCGATAGTAATCGTTTATTTAATGTTGTACATCTGGAAAGGAATATGATTTTAGAAAATTCAGCAATAGATTACAATTTTTCCTGCTAACCATCTACAAAATATCTTGCATCACAATAATGTTGCTGAGTTGCTGTGCCATCTAAACCATATTAAAGTATTTAATCAGTAGAATTCGCTTAGCATTATAAATAATTAGACATACTTCATATTGCTCGCCACTCAATGATCAGTCAATCAATTCAGTAGGGGGTTGGTTGCGGTTCATATATCTCAGTGAGAACAGTTGCAGATTGTGGCGCCAGGTAACCTAGAGGGGGGAGGACTGATTCAGCCAAAAGCACTAGTTTTATTAAGATAACGAGTGCCTCATACTGACTATTGCTAGTTAACATGAAACTTAGATCAATTAATGTTTTCTGATAACTACATGTTACTTCCGGCCTATCTGAGCTGTGACTGGCAGCAGATAGGTATGGCATCACAACAAGAGTGAATAAACAAGTGTAAAGTATATATTTCTCTGTCTTTTTATGTATGATTGATTCCACTATGTACTTGTATAAGACTACTTCGTAATTAGCGTCAGTATATTTATCTGATTATCAATCGTTAGCCCAGATATTGCGTCAGAAACTATGTGTATCACAGTACTCCCGATTTCCTCCGTCTCATTTGTGTTAGAAAAATTTATCACCGCCCCCCCCCAACATATATAAAAGAGCTATACACTCATCCACACTTTACAACGTAACTGTCAAACTACCATCCACCTAAACTTAGTTCCTTCTAATATTTAGTCATTTAGACTAATGCCACGTTACATAACTTGATCAATAGAATTCATTCAGCACTATAAAGGATCAGGCAAACATTATATTGTTAACAATGCAGTCATTAATTAACTTAAATGAATGAATCGTAATAATTAATGATCTCATAATTAGTGAGTCAGTTATATCTGCTTTCTGCAAAAGTGTAATTTCCAATAACAAACATCTGAATAGTTGAGTTGAGGTGGTATATTGATAATCATCTATAATAAGTAATTCATTAATCACTAACTTCATAATATTCCTAAAGTTCAAGCATATAAACAGTTAAACAGTAATGACCATCTCTGCTTATTGATTATATTGCTATATCATTAGATTAACTGAAATGAAAATTCTATCATTAGAGATGTTGGTAAAATTACTTAGATTGAAGAAATGGTTCTCAAAAAGCTCAGACAATCGAGTACGTCGCATTCATACAGTGCTTAGCAAGATTTGAATACAATCATCATATCGTAGTTCACAGCAGGTACTTTATGGATTCCACAACAGGAATTCACACAAATAACATAAAGGCTATGCGGTGTAGATTAGAAATCTACCTTCACAAATATAAATGAACTCATGGAAGAATGCTTCACAGCCACATGGATAAGTATTAGCATAGGAGTTACTATGACTTTAGAAGTTTACAAGCTTTAGATAACCTTGAAACATTTATTAATCATGTATGATTATTATAATTATTTGAGTAGTGCGTCATTTTGGTAGTTTATTCTAACAACAATATCATTTCATCTTAAACTACTTTGTAACAGGTGAATTTTCGATTACTTAGTGTCAGGGTCAAACCATTAGTCACTTAAACTTGTACCTCTTCTTTAGTCCTTTCTAATTGCCTATTAGAATAATTAATATACACTATTAATTGATGAGTCTCATACTATAATGAATACAGCTGTTCATTATTGCCTAGTTTACTCAAATGAAATCAATCTATTATGAATATAAACAATAACCGTTTCAATTGGGATGGTTATTTTTGTGGAAATTGGCTATGTATTTTGGTGGAATATGTCACAGATTGAAGTTGGCAGGGTACCATTACAAACCAGGGAGCACTAGACAGCTGTTTCGTTCTGGTATGGAACTTCTCATCAGTGCACACCCCAGATTCCGCGTTCGCCGTCAACCTGAAGCCCTATGGTGCGGAATCTGGGATGCGCACTGCTAAGGATTTCCACACTAAAGCGAAACAGCTGTTTAGTGCTCCCTGGTTTTCAATGGTACCCTGCCAACATCAATCTGTGACATATTCTATCAAAATAAACATTTCATTATTCATCTATTTTCATATATGCATATATAAACAAATAAAGTGGAATATATAAACCAATTAGTTATAATATTACAGTAATATTACAGTTATATGCTTATATGAATTGATGATATTTGTTATATATTAGAATTTTTCATAATTCCCTCTCGTTTATTGATTTTTTTTTAACAAAAAAATATGTTTTCTCATTGTTTTAATGAATTTCAACAGTTTTTTTTTTACTTTTTTACAATGTTTTTTCTTTCTCTTACTAACTTTTCTTGTAGTCAACTAAGTAACTGATATGTTCAATAGTCAATATCGTAAATAGGCATTCGACATATTGGACATTGAAGATTCTAGAAAAAGAAACAAAGAAATACTAATTTATTATAATGAATAAGCTTGAATTAGACAACCAGCGATAACGAGGAAACATTAGACAGCTGTTTTGTGTTAATATGGAACTTTTCAGTAGTGCTCATCGACGAGTACACTAGGGCTCCACTGAAAATACTGTAACATTAGACATCTGACCCGGCTACCGATGGTTGATTTTTCTAGCTTAGTCAATTCGCTATGTATGTTCTGGTCCCCATCTATCACCATTGGTGGATAACTGTCTTACACCCTTCATGGTTGGACCCCACTAGTTACGTCTTCTTATTTAAATCTCAGGAATTACCTCCACAAGTTAGTTACCGGAGAGCTGACCAGACCGGTTAGTGGGATCAAAGTAACCTTCAACAATCGTCACAACACCCAATTAAAGACATTATCAGCTCAGTGATCAAATGGTAAAACGTTTGCAGAGAAGACAAAAGTTTCTGGGTTTGTTCCTTGGTAGGATCCTGGATGCAGAAAATATGTCACTGTGACAAAATGAAATCGATAATTTTAATCAATAGGCTGTCACTAACATGAAATTTAGAAATTATATGCGTTAATCCAGATTGCTATTTAAATGCACCTAATAAAGAGTAACCAGTCCAGGTTATCATGTGAAGCTTAACTAGGCGATCCACGTTCATGTAAATGGTTCAGATCAATAGTCAATAATTTGATGTTTTGTTTTGGTCAGTCTTCATTTTATTATTATTTACTCCTAATCTCGTAGATATCATGCATTGAGGTATATGAAAGTTATGCATACGTAACTCATATTCAACCTACGTCATTCTATGATAAGTGATCAATTATTTATGAGAAACAACTATGATTCAAAAGCATACAGGTTATAGGTGTCTCTAACATTCGTTGACTGTTTCATATTCACGTAATGATACAGAATGAACTGCAACACAGTGATATAAAACCTGGAACCTTAAAGCTTCATAAAAAAACTCGATATTCCTCGATTTTATTGATTGTCACTGGTTACATTTGACTCCATGATCGAATCCATCTGACATTTCTTTAAGTATCCCCCCACACACACACGTGAAGTTAGTCGTTTGTGTTGTTAGATTGTTGAATATGAGGACTAAGGTTAAAATTGTAAGCAACTTGATATCGACAGAGTGGTTAAAGGTTAAGACAGTCACTAATATTCCTGAGGTCATGAATGTTCACTACTGGGACGAAACAAGAACCTAGTAGTTCCTGGTTTGTAGTGGTTGTTTAAATTAGGCGTATGTATGATCTGATTCTTTAAAACATCTAACAGTGACAAACATCACCCTTTAATTCAGTGTTAAAAGCTATGACATTCACGCCCTCAATGATTATAAATATCTCAGTAATTTAACAGGTCAATCACAACCTGAATACTTCAGTGTTGACATTCCAGATTGTAAAGTTGTGTCATGTGACTTTTAGTCTTACCACCTAACGTCAGATATTCAGTTACTTAGGCTGCTTGCCATGTTACACTTTCATCGATAACATTCCATCATCAGTTAATGAACTAGGTAATTTACAACATTAGTTACTATACACTGATTACTATTTTCTAATGTAAAATTATTTCCCCTATAAAAATACCTTCTCAATCCATGCACATAAACAATGATGATGAAACATATGAAAACATGGCAATCCCATGATTCGATCATTAATATGATAGTGTTCCATGCATATAGAACAATTATGCAGTTTCTTAATACTTGATTCATCGGATAAAACACTTGTCGGTAATTGATTTAATAAGTAAACACGAAGAGTATCTGGGAAATGAACAAACAAACAAATGAACAAGTAAATATAGTTTAATTTGTATTTGCATAAAAAAAAAACATACCAAGATGTAACAGTTTACAATAAATGAGATACATATGTAACTAATTAGATATGACTGGTGAAGTACGTATGTAAGTGTGTATTTGTAAATATCAAACTTTTACGCTGTTGAATTGATTGCTCTGATGTATGTATTAGATAACATTTTACTTGATTCACTTACAATTTGTCGTTGTTATGGTTTGTGTAATCGACAAGAGATTTCATAAACTACTTGAATTTGACAGAATTGACAGAATTCTATTAACACAATTGACAAAACAAAAACAGGAAATTTATTCCCAACCAGTCTTACTGGAAGATTCTTCGGAACTTTATAGTAAATCAAACTAAAGATTTGTATGTGTTATATAGGTGTCATATTGGTTGTCCCCTAAATAGATGAACTTGAAAACATTCATAAGTTAATGTGTATCTTTAATGTTATCAAATTTACAAGAGAACAATCAGAAGACCAAATCCCGTTTTAGATATATTTATCAATAGAATAAACATAGGGACGATCGCAAAATTAGTATACACAATACCCAGTAAAACAGATTGAGTTTTAAATTGATTGAATCTTAAGTTAAAGAGGATAAAACTCACTCCATTAATTTGATAAAATCCATCACATGTCCATCCTTCAGAAGGATCCTTACTTACATGATTTCATTAAACTGTATCTATCAGATCAAATTAATGTCTAAACGTCACCGTTGGAAATCATAAACCAGAACATCTTACCTCATATAAAGAGCATTTCAGAAATCACTGTGAGAATTTTAAGACTCTGCAAAATAGATTGTATCACCATTAAGGATGCCTGTAATGGATGCCCACTTAACTCGCATACGTAAACAGAAGTTACTAATGCAAAGATATGATATGCTATGATTTATGTCTATGAATGTAGAAAACTATGGAAGCTAATTTGATTAGAAAAACATTTTACTACTGGATTAAGAAGATTCTATAAATGTCAAAGAATTTCCTAAAACATGGCACTTTGACTAAGTGGCAATCAACAAACATATTGGAATAAATTCAATCACCAACCTTTATGGAAGAAGCCAACCAACCATATGATGTGATGCCAAGTGGACACAACCAAAAAGAACAAACAAACATGAAGATAACTGTTCACACATAGGGTGATCAAACCATACAAGCTTGTGGAACTATTAAAACTCCTGATTCTTTTTTAATTACTCATTAAAATCATTGTCCGGAATGATAACAATAGTTCCATTATCAAATCAACCAGCTCAGGGAAGTTGACATTATCTGAGATTTTCATAAACTACTTGAATTTGACAGAATTGACAGAATTCTATTAACACAATTGACAAAACAAAAACAGGAAATTTATTCCCAACCAGTCTTACTGGAAGATTCTTCGGAACTTTATAGTAAATCAAACTAAAGATTTGTATGTGTTATATAGGTGTCATATTGGTTGTCCCCTAAATAGATGAACTTGAAAACATTCATAAGTTAATGTGTATCTTTAATGTTATCAAATTTACAAGAGAACAATCAGAAGACCAAATCCCGTTTTAGATATATTTATCAATAGAATAAACATAGGGACGATCGCAAAATTAGTATACACAATACCCAGTAAAACAGATTGAGTTTTAAATTGATTGAATCTTAAGTTAAAGAGGATAAAACTCACTCCATTAATTTGATAAAATCCATCACATGTCCATCCTTCAGAAGGATCCTTACTTACATGATTTCATTAAACTGTATCTATCAGATCAAATTAATGTCTAAACGTCACCGTTGGAAATCATAAACCAGAACATCTTACCTCATATAAAGAGCATTTCAGAAATCACTGTGAGAATTTTAAGACTCTGCAAAATAGATTGTATCACCATTAAGGATGCCTGTAATGGATGCCCACTTAACTCGCATACGTAAACAGAAGTTACTAATGCAAAGATATGATATGCTATGATTTATGTCTATGAATGTAGAAAACTATGGAAGCTAATTTGATTAGAAAAACATTTTACTACTGGATTAAGAAGATTCTATAAATGTCAAAGAATTTCCTAAAACATGGCACTTTGACTAAGTGGCAATCAACAAACATATTGGAATAAATTCAATCACCAACCTTTATGGAAGAAGCCAACCAACCATATGATGTGATGCCAAGTGGACACAACCAAAAAGAACAAACAAACATGAAGATAACTGTTCACACATAGGGTGATCAAACCATACAAGCTTGTGGAACTATTAAAACTCCTGATTCTTTTTTAATTACTCATTAAAATCATTGTCCGGAATGATAACAATAGTTCCATTATCAAATCAACCAGCTCAGGGAAGTTGACATTATCTGTTGATATTTTCATTTTCGACTAAACTACTTTATTCGTATTCATTGTATGTTAATTCACTAAAATTTACTTAAGATCTTAGGAAGAACTTGTACTGTCTGGACTCAGTAGTCTAGTGGTGAATGCTGTGGCGTTCGACAGGAAACAGACTGAGTTCAAATCCCAGTGTGAACATCAACATTGGGATGCAGGTGCATCCAGCCAATGAGTCCCAAGTAGAAGGAAACGCGCGTCCTGGATTCCACTTGCCAGTCACAATCCAAATTATATAATTACTTAACATCATTTTACAAAGTTAGTCAGCTTCAGGAATTTCAGTTAAACTTCATTAATGTTATGAATTTGCATAAGTTAACTTGTAAACCATTGATTGTTTTAAGGACTACCTAAATAATCTGGAAGTTAGGTAGAACTTCTCAATGACTATTTTTAACTATTAAGTATAAAGAATGTTTAGCATGAAAGTGTTCAAGTTCATAATCATAAAGTCTTATTCATCACTTATCATTGATTGTAGATAATTTCAACAGCTTGAAATGTAGTCTCTTTCATTAAAACCACATATTTTTTATTGTTTGATTTGGATTGTGGCTGGAAAGCAGAATCCAAGACACTTGTTTCATCTTGGCATATTTGGATACATATGCCAATAGAGATTGATCAACTTCAGTCCATAACAAACAAACGGACAGTTTCAAATACATTCTAATTATACACATTTTTGTGTTGTACTCAAATGCTAAATGAATAGAACAATCAAATACATGACTGATAATGAAGTAATTTCATAAATCTTTATAACTGTTCAGTTCACAATAATTAATATTTTTCAATAACTTATCTAATGAACGTATGAACAACATTGAACCTGTAATGTGTATATTCGTCCAAGAAGCCACACTTCAATAGTATACCAAGATGAACATTTAATTATCAGAACTAGTAGTTACTTCAATAGTAGCAGGAAAAAGTGTAGACATGTAGAATATTGTAAATGGAGAAAGAATTAGTTTATGGAAAGATATAAGATAACTTTATGCTAGAGATTTGAGAGAGGATAAATGGTGATTGCACATGTACCACTGTAACTGATCCTGAGTTATGTCACTCAGGGTCCCCAACCATTTTTTAAATCATTTACATGAACCCAAATGATGTAGTATGCATCTGCCAATACAGCTCAAACAATCACTCTGTGACTTTGTCGATTGATGGTATAATTTTGTTTAGCCTACTGTATATTATTTCCATTCTACTCCTACACAGGTCAGCATTACGCATTGAGGTAGACAGCTGTTAAGCAAAAGTAATACGTGTGACAATTATCAAAGTCGATGAAGATTCACAACCAAAACAACTGATTTACTAATTTTACCGAATACCCGGCGTTTAACCTAATTTTTACTTACTCGGTGTTCTTAACAAACGCGAGCAATGTTTGGAAAATAACTATGACAAACTACATGTGGAATACAAATTTCATCTACTCTTAATGTCCAGATTTTGCATAAATACTGTAAAACAGAGCAGACTATTGTGCAGTATACTCGTTCTTTTAACTGACAGATTGGTATCTAACCTGCAAAATTAGTGACGCAAGCTATCAAATGTGGAACGAAGTTTTTAAATCCATGTAGAAATTTCGCTAGACACCAATATAAGTGAAGTGATCAGTGTATTCAAACACTTTGCTCTTAGCCTTCAACTCATATGTTAACAAAGGTCAGTTCTGAAGCAACAGTTTACATTTAGACGGGGCAGGAGATAAGCACCCTGAATATGTTTATACTGGTACCCAAAGCTGTTGAATGATTATATTTTATCACCGACTTTACCAAACAGGACAATTGTCATCTGCGCATTCACAATCAATCAGAGGACCTCTAGCTAAGAGGTTAATTCTTGACAATTTCAACAATCCCAGAGTTATTTCCAGGAGTAAGTTTCAACCAACAGATGATAAGTTCGAAACCCACTAAATATATTGATCTATTTATCCCTTTAAACTGATGACATACACCTGTAACTCTTTCATATATTATTAACAATAAATTTACAAAAAAAATATCTTTTTTTTGTTTTCTCTTAAACAAAATAAATCAATAAAACAATAATCACCAGAATGAATATACATCTATTGTATATTGAACAATATGTGAATAATTCTATTTTATGGCGCCATATAATTTTTAAATGATTTAAACTTTTAATTCATGTGATTTTATGCCAAAAAAAAATAAATAACAAAAAAAGATGAAATGTACATACATACTTCCACTATTATGTATCAATATGATTTATTGATTTATACAATAAATGAACTGATTTTTCAAAAAAAAATAAGATCATCAATTAGTAACGTTTAATCAATAATATGAATGATTATTAATTATTACATATGAATAAATAAATGACCTCTATGATGTAACAGAGATGAGTTTGTTAGTGTTGACAGTCTGTAATTATTACCTCTGTAATGACCTTCAGTAGAATTGAGACGAATATAGTAATTAATTATTGATTAGTGATTAATATAATGGAGCACTGGACAGCTGTTTCGTTGTAGTGTGGAACTCCTCAGAAGTGCGCACCCCAGATTCCGCACCAGGGGCTTCAGGTTGACGCGAACGTCTAACCATATGCACTAGTGGGTCGACATCCAATGGTAGAATTCCCACTTCCATCAATTTGTGATATATATAGCGCGACGATCATCCATTGTCATTGGTGATAACTGTTTCACTCCCAACAAGTCTGAACTCCACCAGTCACGACTTCTCACTAGAGCTTCAGGAACATCCTGGAACAACCTGAAGCTCCTGGTGCGGAATCTGGAGTACGCATTGCTGACGAGTTTTACACTAAAACGAAACAGATGCCCAGTGCTCCCTTGTTGTCAATGGTACCCTGCCAACATCAATCTGTGATATATTCAATCAAACAAAATAACCAATCTTTACAAAATTAACCATCCCAATTGAACGATTAATATAATGTTTATTTAGTTCATCGAGATACTGATTAGAATGTATAGATCGATTTTCTATGTGCCTGCTAGTCTAAATGACTCGGTATTAAAAGTAGGTGGATTGAAGATAGTCGATAGGATACCTTGAGTGATCTAGATTTCATTGTATTTGATATTGATCATCAGTGAGATGTGCTTGTAATTTTATAAGAACTAGTGCTTCGTAGAGTATGAAGTCCCTGGGTAATACACATGTAGAAAGTAACTGTCACAGATTACTTTTATTATTTACATGTAAGTAAATCTGATGTCCATACTAATTCGTCGGGTCACATTTCCCCCCCCCCTATATGTTGTTTTCGTTTTACAGATGCTTTTAAGCACACAAGATTGTACACTTTTCCGTAATTTAGTACTACTTCTCATCAGACACTAATTATTAGGATATCTCATTATGCAATAATTTACGTGACGTGATTATAGGTGATAGATAGTGTAGCTAAGAAACGTTGTTATATTCATAGCTCAAATTAGAAAATCATAAGTACAAGGACAGTAATATTCCAAAAGGGCAGTTATATAATGAATTTTACATCTCAGTATATTAATTTCTAATTACAGTTGTCATAGTGTATTGATAATTGTGATAATTGATAATTCAGTCACATAAATGAAGAAATTCTTAGGTGATATAGTTCAAAAAGTACTAGATAATTGATAAAGACATAAGATTCAGATCAATTAGTAATCAACTAACTTATCAGCATAGATTCAACCTATCAACTTATACAGTAATGAACAATAGTTCACATGATCAGTAGTAATGTAAATAAGATAGTCAATAGAATAACGAGAACAACTGAATACAATAAATCTTAACAAGACAACAGAACATAAATGAAATCATTAGCTTCAATTGACTTTAACGATAGGGAAACATTTGAAAAAATCATTCTTTCACGTAGTAAGTGTTAATGATGTTAACGCCTAAATTGATAATCTAAGCTCCATAATTAAATAATTTAGCTCAAAGAACACAATACTATTGAAAGTATTTAACATGTTATTACTCCCTTAGAAACATGTGCAAAGTATATTTATCGAAACGATATCGGTTCACATGATATGCCTAAATAATGCATCAAAAATAATAGAATAGTATAATACAATGTTCCAGTTTGACACATCAGCATTGTGATACTGTCATATCCATCTGATGAATCATAAATACGACGAAATGTATATCCTACATTCCACTGTTAACTACAATTAGCAAAAATGTATTACTATATATTACTGTAAGTAAAAGATCTAATCCTTGTTTCAATTAACTCATATATATATATATATATGATATACTGGACACCTAATAAAGATTGATTATTTTCGAGAACTGTGTTTTAGAACATTATTTCATTTATTATTGCTGTGGACAATGTAAACATTTCATTCCTATGACTCTTATGTTCCCCTTGCCTGGTTCATTCGTTTAGCATATTTACTCTTAGTATATTATTTATTTACTATGAACTACGCTTACTTAATTGTGTAAAATTTGTACCATTCGTTGCCACTCTTCCCTTTATTCTGTACAAATGCTAGATTCTTGATTGGTTCACTGTGTGGTCTGATTTTATGTATATATAAAGGCATGATTAAAATATAATACGATTTCGGTTTTTGATCTTGCTCTCTCCGTCTTCCGGTTCTCAATTGTGGTTCTGCTATTGTCAGCCTGGGGGGGTGAGTGGTCTTAAGACAGTCTCGCATCACCAACGAAGCACATCTTGATTGGCGTTAGTTGCACCCACTCAAAACCTTCCTTTCTTTTTCACGCCATATTAGTACAAAAAAGAGATTACTCCAAGATATAGTTCTATTTATCAATAATTGGTAAACACTAACACTTAGTGATGATATATTCTCCGAATTACACAAACAGTATTATCATACTAGGCATTATGCTAAAAGATTACATTGTTAAAGAAAGAGGCGGGGAATTTTTTTTAGTCATACCATAGTTTATTTAGATAGAATTGGTTGTAACTAACTGACTTTGTGAATCATTATTATTATTATTGATTTAATTTGTTCTGATTATCTATTTTGATTGACTACTATATTATGGGTTAGTAGATTGGATTTATCTATGAATGCATCTGTTAGTTACCAATTGAGTTGAATGTCAATATTCTGATAGAAATTCTTCTGTATTCATAGAGTTCATTTCTACATGAAGTAGGAGATAATAATGTGATTTAGATCGCTAATGAAAGTATCACTATAAGATGAACACTTGTTCAATGTATGTAACATTACTAACATCATCTACCGAAGCTAAAAATATTCATCATTCTAAATAGAAACCCTTTTGAGTAGTTGTATGTGTTAACTAACATTCAATACACTATGAAATGTAGTAGAATACAGTTATAAGCATTACATATTTACTCAAATCTATTCTAGTAGACAATTTCACTTACTTAATGCATCAGTAGACTGTTCTAAATGTGTTGAAGATTCAGTTGAAGCATCTATCAATGTTGTTGGTTGATTGTTAATATCAAATTCTAAATCAGTTTGAATTGTTTCTGATTGTTGAGTTAATAAATCCACTTGTACACTGACTTCTGGTGCAATGTCTACAGTTTGAATCCCCTACATATGTAGATAAAATAAACAGTGAATAATTATATGGAGGCCAAATGTTTATCATTAAAATACTGATACCAATTAAAAATATCTACAAAAGTAATGAGTACTAAAGAATGACTTCGTTGTATTTAGGGACCTCTTAGCAATACTCACTCCACCCCTCCAATATGGTTTAAGCCTACCGGTAAAGGCATGTAGTTAGTAAGATATATGAATTAGTTTCACTGAACAGGAAAAGAATTAAACATTGGACCTTCTGACCTTCAGTCGAATGCTTGACCATCAGAACACTGAGTTGACTTCGAAAGGTTTCTACTTTTTACTTAAGTCATCTCACGACATTGTATAATTATCAATGAGATTGCCCCTAGATTTTAACTTTCTCACTCCAAGTACGGCATCTTACTCTAAACCTCAATAAAATCCATGTCGATAACAGTCATTAGTGCCCACATAGTGATCATAAAGAATTCTCGAACCATGGTTAAAATCAACTATCCAATACTTACTTGGTTTTAGATTATCTTATTACCATTCGTGAAGCACAATTTGATACATAAATACACTGTCCTTATTTAATGCCTGAATAGATTGTGCATATGTACTTTGAACAATACCTTGACAACAAGCTAGATTATGTTACCTTATCGTAGAAAGATATCAATCGATAAATGATTCATTAATAAAGTATTAGTTTATAAAGGATCTTGAAATCGATTATAGAAATATACGACAATAAACTAACTGTAAAAAGCTATGTTGTACAGGACGTCATATTTTGATTAGGGGCTACATGTGTTTGGTATTCAAGAAGAATATTTAATGCTACCTGAACTATGTCAGCTAAATATGAATAACATCTCATTTTACATGTTCACACTTAAAATTCGCTTTAGACGCCAACATGTTATCCAGTAAACTAACCGATTTAAGAAACTGATCAAACAGGAACTGTTGAATCTTACACTAAGCATTTCAACATGGAACAGTTAGACATCAATCAACAATCTAGTTATGATTCTTCAAACATCTTCAAAATGATTAGGTACTTTATCATTACCGTTATAGGATGTTTTCACCTACACTGAGACTATGAAGTTCAAACATCACCACGATAAAAGAAACCAAGATGTATTTGAACAATTCTAATGATCAGGATACAATGTAGCCACTAGACTAAATGATTTGGTATCACAAGCAGGATGTTATAATATGAAGCTGTTGAAAGTAGTCGATAAGAAATTCTGTATTAGTTATCACATATCAACAGTCATCAATAGACTGTTTTTCATTCAGTGTACCAATCACATCTGTGATCTCTATTAAAAATTAACGATAATTTCTAAAAAAGCGATTTGAAAGTAATTAGGTCGGTTAACGGTGATTGAAAAATTATGAAAACATTCCAAGAAATAACTGACTATGCTTGTAGAATGTATTTGGATCTTATCGCTTTATTGTTATGGACTGAAATTGATCAGTAACTATTGCTGTATGTGCATCCTGAGCAAACTGCCTCGATATAGCGATATAGCAGGTGCATCCATCTGACAAGTCCCAGTCATAATCCAACTTAAACAGTGATTATACTTTTATTATTTTCATGATTAAACAATTAATGAAATATGGAATGTCAAATTCGTTCGTAGTTTTTTGAATGTCATTTTTTATATGTAATCAAATTATCGACATAAAATGGCTAATACACTACCGGCCTTCTGATATCGGTTTATAGTTTATCAGTAGAAAACATCCAGAGTCTACGATATGCTTAGGAAGACAGTAATGAAATATAAAACCTCAAGACTCATCGTTCACTGACCTATTCGTAGTACGACTAACTTATTGAGTAGTTTTTCCAGTCTTTAGAATTAATCAAATCCAATAGATCAGGTGGTAATTTGTAGTTACTAGTCTCACTGACACGATATTAAAAAAATTAAGTTATCAGATATTGAAGTACATACAACAAAAGTTTCTAGATAAAGTTCACCAAACGTCTACTTGGAGTGCATATTTATCATATGCAATCTTCTATAACTATAATTTCGGTTGACTAGTGAAATTAAGGTAGTTCATTTTACCCTAATTGGAACTCGTTTTCATCTGGATATACTTGCATTATAATGTTGCATTTTGTACAAGAACTAGAACCAGGTCTGCATGTATCAAACGACATGGTATTCATTACTAAGTTATATACAGTAGATGAATCACTGATAAGAGAAAACATGCTTTCTGGATTTCACTTGTTAACTATAATACAATTTTAGTCATACTTATAGGCTTTGATTACATCAAGGTAACCCGCTCAAGATGTACATCAAGCAACAATGACTGATCAATTTCATTCTATAACAACATTGACAGGAAGATATAAATACTTTCAAATTACATTTTCTTATCTCCAATTAAACTAAGTAATTAATAAACAAAATGTAGTTGACTTAGTAACAAGATCAAATGACACTCATTCACTCACTCACTCCTACCCCGCCTCATTCATTCATTCACACTTATACACATAAACACAGTTATACTCAGATACACAAAAATACAATTTAATCCGTTTTTCTAATCAGAAAAAAAATCAACTGAACTGTTGTAGTACATTGTTTCTCAACTAAGTGTATTTTCAATATGATTGTCTGTCAAAACAATCAAATTTTACACAAAAGTTAATTTACATTTCATATGAATTCAATGATTCGTATTAGTATACATTGTCATTTGTTATTGTTGTTATTGTCATAGTCGCCATCGTCGTTGTCATCGTCATCATCATCATCATCATCATAATCGGAAAATTCAATTTAAATCATAAGGTGTTGACAAAGGAAAAACATATATAAACAAAAATAAGAACAACTATTTTTCTTTCTATTAAACTATCGTAGTGATTGATTATGTCAAGATTCATATTGACTGAATTACTAGGGGGAGGGGTGAGGTGGACAAGAGTTACATTCAATGTCAAAGTGAACATTGTTTTCGGAGATTGAAATGTTAGAAATTTGAACGATGTTTGCATATGTTTCTGGAATAGACTGCAATATAGTCTAGGTGTTTACGTTCATCAAGAACTGATATCACCTGGGTACTACTGTAAACTATGGAGCACTGAACAACTGTTTCGTTTCACTAGTAGTGTCCACCCTCGATCCCTTCAGGAAATCTAATCTATAGTCTTTAGGTCTTACATTTAATGTTTAACCATCACCATCACTGAGCTAGCATCCAATAATAGAATTTTTATTTTTATCAACTTGTGACAAACACAAACAACTTATCTCCATAAAACCACTTAATTCCCATTGAAATATAATTCTTAAGTAAATAGAAGAATATGTGTTAGTAGTTAGAATAAGCTTGTATTTTCCCGTTGATTTGTAATGGCAAAATACAAGCTTATCCTAATTACATAAATACCCGCTGCACAAGTGTGACTGTATGGACACAGTAGCCTAGTGGTGAACCCAGTGGCGTTTGGCACGAAGCTGACTGATTTTGAATCCCAGTGTCAATATCAACATTGGTACACCGGTACATTCAGCTGGTGAGTCCCAAATAGGACGAAACGTTCGTCCTGGATTCCGCTTGCTAGTCACAATTCAACTTGAATAGGTGTTAGGTTTTAAATTTCTGACGAGATCAACGTTACAGATTACTGAAGAGACTCATATCTGACCAAAACATGTGATCAATATCTTCTAGTTTTTCAATAATACCTCAATTAAAACTGTTTCAATATATAATTTATAAAATATTTGTACACTTTGTTATGCACACTTTTCATGGATTCGTTAACGATTATGATACCCATTTACATTCCTAAGTTATTGTTAGTTTACCCTAAACCATGTCACTTCATTTCTGTATACAACGTCTTCTAGTATTGTTTTAAATGTGTTTTGTGTTTCTTCTTACGAAGCAGTCTGTTAAATGATACATAAAGCATAGTTGTTTTGAAGTATAAACTGACTCCCTACTTAAGTGTGTTCTGTCTTGTCTCTCTTATACTTAAATACTTTCTGTCCCAAGAAATCTAAGTTTACGCAATACGATCACTTGTCGTAGAATCATTGGTATATTAGGTAGAACAGTCATCCTAACTTCTATCTCCCCATTAATTTTATTGACGACGTTGAGGATAATATGGGAAGTTAATATACTATAAAGGGGAATGACAGAAAAATCTAGACTTAGGTTTGAAGGTAGTTGGCATTTAAAATGAAATAATCTTATGAAGACTGATTTCAATTTGTCGTTTACATCCATTACAGATTGACATTAGTTAGATACCAGGTGAAAATCAGTAAGTAATGGATATCCGTTTTGTTCTAGTAAGGAATATACTTATTAGCAATCAGTAACCATAACTTTTGGGTCTTTAGCAAACATCTAACTACTAGTAAAATTTCAACTTTAATAAATTTGTCATATAGTCCAGCAATCATTAAATGCCATTAGTTTGTATTTGTCAGCAGCAAGTGCTATCATCAATCTCGAGGAAGTGCTTTAGTTGGTTAATATTCAACTGAATATGTATAGTTCATCTTCAGTTGTAAGTGTTTTTCACCTATCTTGATACCCTATGAGTGATGCAAATATTTGTAATATTCCAATGAATAAAAATTAATATTTTTGACGCTTTTCAGCTTAGTATAAGTTGCTTCATCAGTGAATAACTATTTAACTGGACTGAATTCACAAAAGATTAAATAATACTGAATGGAAAAAAAAATCAAAATAAGTTGATACAATCGAAATACAGGTTTGATTGTGTTATATTGAATCATTTAGGTCAAGATGATTTAAAGTGAGACATACTTGTATATGAATTGAGCTGATTGTAGAGATTGGAAATAAGTTTAGATGACTGATTACGTCACAGATTGATGTTGACAGGGCAGTACTGAAAACCAGGGAACACTGGACAGCTATTTTGTTCTAGTGTGGGACTCTACACAAATGCATACCCTAGATTTTGCCCAAGGGGCTTCGGGTTGGTGAACGCCTAACCCTTTGCATCACTAAATCGGAATCCATTAGTAAATTACCACTTCCATCAATTTGTGATATACTACGACGAGCATCCATTATCATTGATGATAACTGTCTCACTCGCGACATGTCTGAACTGTACCATCAGGAACATCATGAAGCCAGTCACTAGTAAGCTGATTATTGTAAATCGCTTGAGATGGTTTGTAGAGATTATTACTTATACTTATCAGTTTGATGTGAGAGTGTGAAAAATCTATGAAATGAGGTTAAAATTGTATGTATGTTCATATGAATATAACTTGATGAACTTTAATTATAGGCGGATGGATAAATCAATTAATCAATGCCTGTTACCCCATGTGGAGAATAGGCTGCCCACCAGCATTCTTCAACCATCTCTGTCCTAACCTTTCCGACTCTTCCCAAATTCTCTTCACTCTCATCTCTTGAGTCTTCCTCTTTCCCTTTGGCCCATAGGATTCCAATTTAGTGCTTGTCTTGTGACACAGTTTGATGGTTTCCTCAATGTGTGTCCTATCCACCACCAGCATCTTTTTCTTATTTCTCCCTTGGCTGGAAAATGACTAGTTCTCTGCCATAGTTGGTTGTTATTGTTAATATTTGGCCAACAAATCCGAAGTATCTTAGACAGTTGTTTATGTATACCTGTGTCCTTTTGAAGAATGCTTTTCGTAGTTGTCCAAGTTACAGCCGCATACAACAGAACTGTCTTCACATTTGTATTGAAAATTTTGACTTTAATATTGACTGAAAGTTGGTTTGAGTTCCAGATGTTTTTCAGTTGCAGAAATGCCGCCCTTGCCTTTCCAATCCGCGCCTTCATATCAGCACCAGACTCTCCTTGTTTATCGATGATGCTTCCGTAGTATCCAAAGGTTTCCACATCTTCCAGAATTTCCTCGTCAAGTGTAATTGGGTTAGTGCTTGTTGTTTTATACCGAAGGATCTTGCTTTTCCTCTGTGTATGTTGAGGCCTACTGCTGCCGAAGCTGCTGCTACATTATTTTTCTTCATCTGCATTTGATGCTGTTTATGGGATAGAAGGGCTATGTCATCTGCAAAGTTCAAGTCATTTAGTTTCATCGATGCTGTAAATTGTATTCCGAGGGTGTCGTGAGATGTTGCAGTCTTCGTGATTCATTGAACCACCAGCAAAAAGAGGATGGGCGAGAGTAAGCAACCTTGTCTGACACCGGTCTTCACTTAGATTGAAGATGTGAGTTGACCTCCATTAACGATTTTACAATGTAGTCCGTCATAACGATCCCGTATGATGATGACTATCTTCTCGGGTACGCTATAATGTCGTAGAAGGTTCCATAATATTCTCCTATCCAAGCTCTGGAATGCTTTTTTGTAGTCAAGGAAGTTGATGTAAAGTGATGAATTTCATTCAACTGATTGTTCAATATGATTGGTTGAATAGAAGGTTCATATTGGATGATTAATAAAACCATCCTTTTTGTTGTTAAGTATAGTTAGATATAACAACATGTGAATAGCAACGGTTATTTGTCTTTCTTTATAATTGGAAAAACCTTTTAGAATAATTTGGATCATTTTAATATTGATTTTATGGTTGTTATAGATAGTATGTGTATTGTTATTGCTGATTTAATTTGTAATTTTTCAAGTTCGACAAGATAATTAAGAGGTCATTTAATACAGATAAATATTCAATACTTTTCTGATCATTATCGATTTTATGCATTATCACTGTAGTATTATCAGCTGTCCCCTTTTGTAATTATTATCGATTATGAAGTGATAAATCGATAACGATTACCAAACCGGACAAATTGTATTACTACAGTGATAATGCATAAAATCGATTATAATCAGAAAGGTTTTGAATATTTATCCATAGGACCATATAAAGTGAATATACAATGAAATCCATAATGTGTAAACTACTGAAAGAACTGAAATCATTCATTATGGTATCTCTATGGTTTACTTCATATCATAAATTATGTACAACTTTTCATTTCTATAGTTTACCGAAAATTCATAAACTCGGTATCCAAGTGAGGTTAATAGTTGATTTCAACAATACTCCGACTTATGCACTTTCTAGATATTTAAACAACATTTTGAAACTATTGAAACAAAATCAACACAGTGTCGTCAAAGATACATATGATTTCAAATATCGGATTTAATAGTTAAAGATATTGAAATAATGGTTAGTTTTGATGTTGTATCTTTATATACGAATAGACCAGTTGACACCTATTTAGACTTTATTAACGGTTTACTACATTATGATGATACATTATCTAGCCTTTGTCCATTAAGCATTAGTTTAGTCATGAAGTCTCTAAAAGTATGGTTGAATTCAACTGTATTCACTTTCTAAGGGATTCTTTACAACCAGACTAACGGAGTGATAATGGGTTCTTCCGTTTCACCGAATGTTGCAAGTTTTTTCACGGTTCACATTGAATCTCATAGTTTGACTCATGCTATTGGACTACTAGTTTGGCTCAGATATGTAGATAACACTTTTGTCATTATTAAAAAGACCTTCCTGTGAATGTTTTTAAAACGAATGAACACCTTTTCTCAACAAATCAAATTTGCTTTAGAAACTGAAGATGAATATAAATATATTACTCATTTTTATAAATAACCTATTCAATGCTCATTTTGTTTGACGTTATCATATCTAACCATGGTAATAACATATACCCTATGAGATTGTTACATCATTGTATCATATATGTATTTGATGAGTAGATTCTAATGTATTCACCTCTTACTTTAAAAGATCATATGTGAAGGAAAATAGAAATTCTAAAAGCATATGAGTAAATTTGTAATAATCGAATATCATATTTTGTGGCTCTTTGGAACTGAACTCACATAAACATAAAATTCTCGTAATGACTACGAATGACTAAGCAGCCTCCAACCTACCAAGAATACATCTATGTTTATACATGAGTTGATGATAGTTGGTAGGATATCTTTCTAGACCTAGGTTCTGTACTAGTTATGATTCATTATTACAGGTTTACGTACAATCATAAAAGACCTCCTACTTTATTAATGTATTCAATCTCAATAGTAATCATAGTGTTTGCAAAATCTGGTCACTTAGACTAGTCTCCATAATACACATTGTTTGTTAAAAATCAATAATTACTATGAAATCGACTGGATATGCAACATCAATAAGTGATTAGTTATTGTATATATAAGCATTTTATATGGTTACACTGGTAATTATACTAATTGTTTTCAAGTTACATACATGCATAGCAATATTTCTCAGATAAAAACATCATTAAAATTAAACAATAAATTGATAAATTTTAATAAAGTTCTAAATATCTTAAGTTCGATTCCTAGACAATTACATAATATAGAGACAACTAACTATTCAATACTTTGTAATTTCATTAGTTATTTAATTACAAACTTTAATATTCATATTAAAAAAAGTAAATGAACTAATGTATATAACATGAATATATCATTTAATACTTCACTAACCGTTGATTGTGAATTCATTGATGGTATAGTCATAGATCTATTCATATAGGAACTATCATCAATTTGAATAGGTACATTATGAATTGATGGATAATTTTGTGAGAATTCAGTATAAAGTTTAATCTAAACATAAAAAAATAATTGTTAATAAAAGGAAAAATAAAGAAAAAAAAACATACCGATGATCGACGTGATTGCATAACTAAACTACGATTATCCATTAACTAAGAGAAGATTTAAATTATTAAAGTACAGTTCAAATGTCAATGAAAGAGAGGTAGAGAAGTGAGATAGAGATAGAGAATGGATTTGTAACAATCTACATTATTTACATTCTATTTATAGAGTTATTTACATATATGCATACATACAATTACATTTACACATTATATTATATGGTATTTGATTTGTTTAACATACTACTTATTACATATACAATAGTATATATAATGCATACATGAGATATGTTTACATTATGATTGGTTAATCATAAAGATAATCAAATCATTCTTCTTTTTCATGAAAAAAAAGCAAATACTAATTCATAATTTCATAATCAACATATTTTTACAAATAGTTTATTGTTAGTAGTATAATTAAGTGGTATTAAGTAGTTTTGCTTTTGATTGGTAATTCATTCGGTAGACTTAATCAATCAATTGACAGATATAATGAATACTGATCGACCAACTATCTGATTGATTGATTGATTGATTGATTGATTGATTGATTGATTGATTGATTGATTGATTGATTGATTGATTGATTGATTGATTGATTGATTGATTGATTGATTGATTGATTGATTGATTGATTGATTGATTGATTGATTGATTGATTGATTGATTGATTGATTGATTGATTGATTGATTGATTGATTGATTGATTGATTGATTGATTGATTGATTGATTGATTGATTGATTGATTGATTGATTGATTGATTGATTGATTGATTGATTGATTGATTGATTGATTGATTGATTGATTGATTGATTGATTGATTGATTGATTGATTGATTGATTGATTGATTGATTGATTGATTGATTGATTGATTGATTGATTGATTGATTGATTGATTGATTGATTGATTGATTGATTGATTGATTGATTGATTGATTGATTGATTGATTGATTGATTGATTGATTGATTGATTGATTGATTGATTGATTGATTGATTGATTGATTGATTGATTGATTGATTGATTGATTGATTGATTGATTGATTGATTGATTGATTGATTGATTGATTGATTGATTGATTGATTGATTGATTGATTGATTGATTGATTGATTGATTGATTGATTGATTGATTGATTGATTGATTGATTGATTGATTGATTGATTGATTGATTGATTGATTGATTGATTGATTGATTGATTGATTGATTGATTGATTGATTGATTGATTGATTGATTGATTGATTGATTGATTGATTGATTGATTGATTGATTGATTGATTGATTGATTGATTGATTGATTGATTGATTGATTGATTGATTGATTGATTGATTGATTGATTGATTGATTGATTGATTGATTGATTGATTGATTGATTGATTGATTGATTGATTGATTGATTGATTGATTGATTGATTGATTGATTGATTGATTGATTGATTGATTGATTGATTGATTGATTGATTGATTGATTGATTGATTGATTGATTGATTGATTGATTGATTGATTGATTGATTGATTGATTGATATGGTTATGTAATCAGGAATTTCAATGTGTTTTAATGAACTGACTACAAATAGAACAATTTCAATATTCAATTAATGTACTAGAATAAGAACATTAAAGTATCATTAATTAAAGTTTTCATTTTAAATGTTGTTTTACTGTTTAACTAAAGTTATCTAGAAATAGTTTCTATGACTATTTAAATATATCGTTGTTGTAGTTGTTGAATAGAAGCACAAATCTTTGGTAAGTTTACACCATCGTCTTTCATACGTATCCATGAATTCAATAGAAAAAATATAACTGAAGCTATTGGTTTTATAATGTTGTGTCATTGTATTCTGAATTCTTTAAATGTTTTATCCGTGTTCTTATTGTCAGTGCTGTTCATTTTTCATTTGATCATGTATCGATTGATAAAATTGGATCTATATCGACGATGTCTAGGATAGATTTAAATGTTTTTTCTTTTTAGTCTCAATCAAACTAATATATTTGTCAAAAATTCACATTGATTGAGAATCGTTAAAACTCAGGAAACACTGGACAGGTGTTTTGCTCTAGGACTTTTTAGTAATACACACTTTCAAATCAAATTGATAGCGTCCGACGCGTAACTGACTGAGTTCGAATCCCAGTGTGAACATCAACATTGGGATGCAGGTACATCCAGCCGATGAGTCCTAACGAGGACAAAGCGTGCATCCTGGATTCCACTTACCAGTCACAATCCAACTTAAATAATACTTGTGAATAATTTGCTATATTGAGGCAATCCACTCAGGACGCAACAGAGACTGACCACCTTCATTCTATAACAAATCAACGGGAATATACTAGTTCATCCTAATTGTATCGTTTGTTGTATATTTAGGTGTAAAGATCGTCCACATTCAAAGTAGCACTTGTCAAGATTGAGATTATATAATGTGTGTGCTTAAATCTTCTGCTAATTTGATATGGACTGAAAATGAATACTTTTCGTTGTAATAGATGTATCCTGTACTGACTGCCTAGTGATAAACGCGGCAGTGTTTGGTGTGAAACGAACTGAGTTCAAAAGTGAATACCAACTGTGGGATGCAATTACCTTTTAACTGATAAGTTTCACATAGGACGAAATAAGTGTCCTGGATTCCACTTGCCAATCATAATTCAACTCAAACAATACTTGTGTACTACAGCCATATTAGGCAATCTCCTCAAGATGTATATAAGACAAAAGAGACTAATTAATTTCAGTCCATATTAAATTAACAGGAAGATCCAAATACATTTGAATTATATACTTAGACGCACATAGATACAGTGAGGTTTGTAAATCCAATGTCGTGTAGTTTAGAATCTATCTCTTCAAAGAAACCACTTAAATGAAGTCAAAGTAGGATCAGTAGATGCATCATCTTTTAAATTCATCACAAATTCATATTTGACATATGAACATTTTAGTTTAAATCGATGAGAACCTCTTAAATTCACAAAAAGAAATAAACTTCTCAAATGGTTATGAGAAACATGATAAAACCACTCAAGAAATATACGAAAATTTGAATGATGCACTGAATGAAACAACATTTTGTAACTCTTGTACAGATCTACAATTTGTTATTTGTGGTCTAAACAATTCAGTTATAACGTCTCAGCTTAATGATATTGATTCGAACATAACAGAAAGTATCACACTTTAAAGACTGAAGATTCATCTCATTGATGAGGCCAATCACGCCCTTGGGTTAGGTAAATAGTGCGCTAATTCACAATAGCTAGCTGTCACATTCATTTCTTCTCTGATACCTTTATATAATCCAATATATCAGGTAATGTTATATTGTCCGATTCAAGGAGAATAACTAACTTTCGGAATTGTCTTTTAGAAGAGTATTTCATTTATTTTGAGTTAATGTTAATCGATTGTTACATTTCTAATATTGTCGTGGTCCCTTAGCCTTAACCTCTTACTATACTCATGAACTACTGTCATATGATTTTCCATTCAGAAATATTAAGTAATTAACTATGTATCTGTTTCATCGCTTCTTAATCATTATTGTCTTTATTTTGAACAATTGTTATTCCTTTTATTAGTCTTCTGTGTGGTAAGGTTTTGTGTATATATCAACGAATGAATAAAATATAATTTGACTAGTTAATTGTTGCTTCACCTATCTTCTATGCTTCTATCCAACTTTGAAACTAGGAATCTCGGGGCCTGACGTGTAGGCATCAATTTTTATTAAGATTACTGTCTTTGTATATTACGATAGGCTTTAGTTTACATTATAACAAGTATATACGTAGATCTTGTTAAATGAAAAGCTTCATGTCAATATGAAATTCAGTTTATAAAAAATAATTATTATTATAACCTTTAACTATCAATAATATAAGTCAATCTAATATCATGGATATGTGGACAGTAACAGATATGAATTCCATCAGGAAAACGTCAGAATATTGAACAGAAGAAACACGAAGATGACAATATTACTCCTGTCAAATATCAGTCAATGGACATATTGAAATTGATCTCATCTCTCGAATAATAATAAAAAAACATAAACATCTGTTGTAATAGGAGGCTAGATCAGAGGAGAGAGCAATTAAAATAAATGTGTCAATGACGACATCACAACTATGAAGAATAACCACCCAGTTCACATGTCAGTAGGAAAACTTATTAATTAGTTGTATAGATATTATAATGGCTCTTCACTTTCTAAAATTTATACTGCCTATATAGTCTAATAAAACTGTGAAAACTATACTAATTGATCACTAGGTAGTGATAAATGTTATGTTTATCAAGTCTTTTATAATTCTAGCCGAATCCTAGAGATCTAGTTCAGTGTGGACACTACTGTAAAGGTAGTATACGAGATACCTGACAGGATATCATGTATGACGTAGGTTTCATGCAGTTTGGCATTAGTCAGTAATATGTATCTACTTTCTTGGAGAAATTAGTGTTCCCGAACAAACCAACTTCATGGTTAAGCCATCCACCTCAGATAGTGGGACTTCTCCAAAATACTTCACTTTAGCTACAAATCTATATCATACTTACTACTTAACTAAAATAGCAAAGTAATCAAAAATATATTACTATGCAAAATGAATAATAACATGTTAACAATTGATTATTCGAGTAACTTCAACAGGTATTCATTAATCTATATTATTGTCTATATATGTATACGTTAAAACGTGTTTGTAGGTAGTTGTTCTTGTAAATGTTTAGTGATATCGATCAGTTATTATAAGTGAAAAATTGTTGTCATCTTAAGATACTGATTTCACCACCATACCATAGCAACTAATTCATTTTATTTAGTTGACATTTATTACTTTGTAATCAGGTGCTACTGAGTCATGAAAATAGCTTTCACTGTATTCCTAACTATGTATTAACACCAAATTTTAGAAACAGTTCATAAATTCATTTTGATCTCTAGGCATAATGACATTTGATAGATAGACGATTGTAATACATAACTTCGAGTCAATCATCTATAACCAATTTTAACTAGCTAAATTGCTGAATATATAGATCTATTCTGGTAATATGGCAACTACTCATAAAAATCACGAAAACTTGGTTGTATAATGACATAACAATCGTTTAACTGATTCAGTGTGATGCGAATTGATACACTGTTGTTTGTAGGTATTCAGTCAAAAAGTGAAGTCAAAACAGTTTGAAGTCAGTGGTGAACAGTCTACAAAAAGATCATGACTAATATTTCAGTAAGATAATGTAGAGTCACTTACGAGAGTATTATTTATTAATGCTCAACTATATCTTTCATTATATCCTCCGTCGAAAGATCGTTATCTTTAGTGTGACGGTATGTAAAGACGACTGTGTTGTATGTATCATAACTCACTAAACAGAAGAGAATGGAACAGTGAAATCTGAAAGTTTTGTGATATGCAGGTAGCATTAGAAATAACTCCGTGAGACAACAAGTTTATATGGAATGCCGAGTGACTAATTTCTTTTTAGGGAAATACTGGAAAACTCTATATTTCTATTAAAATGGCTGGTACAGTGTTGTTCATGGGCATTTAGTCAGCAATTGAAGGTGGCGATCTTTAGGCCGGAGGTGGAGAGCCTACAAAAAAGAAAAATTGGCCAAAACAAAGATGATCACTGGGCTAGTAAGTTAGTCTAGAATGCATGAAGGAAATCTAAATTGGCATCCACTTACATTATGGAAAACTTTATGTTAGTAATGTACTGCAATTTCATTCAATGAAATACGAACTCCTGACTTACTAGGTTGTTTGAATTATTATAATGGTTTGACAGTGATTGAGATTATAGCCTAATAGCCTCAATATTCAATAGGTCATCGCCACATTTTAAGCTACTATTTGTAAAAGTTACTTTTGTCAGGTAAATATTAGAGTTTATTTCCAAGAAGCTATATCATTACTTGAGGATAGTAGAATTTGATGAAGAGTGGTGTGGGACTGAAAAGTTTTCTTGAAGTGTACCACATAAAGTAATCATAATAGGTAAACCCTTGTTCACAAAGTAACAAGAAATGTAAGCAAGGAGATATTATATGCATTCACATAATAGTATCCATGTATCTGTTTTGCTATACAAAAAATTCAGGTCTGACAGTCGACTTTGATCAATATTCCACTATCACTATGATTGATCTTAATCAACTTGTGGATAAAGCATTCAAACGTTTATTTTACAACAACCTGAAAATGGTTCCTTGAATTTTGCAAATAATTATTCTAGCTACTTGTAAGTAACATAAGTTGACAATAAATTTTGGTAGATTACATTCTGGTGCTTGGCTGGCCATGTTTGAAAAAGATTGTTCTAATGTGAGTACTATTAATAACCAGGTATAACTGAACAACCGTTTCTGCCTAGTATAAGACTTCTCAGAGCCAGCGATTGAATCCAAGATTATGATTGTCAGTAGTATTCAATCTGTGATGAATAGAAATAACATATCAAAGCCAGTTCCCACAAAACATCATATACTTAATTACAATAGCTAGATGGCTTGTAACAGAAGTTATGAAAATTTTAAAGTACTAGTGAGAATTGGTGACTAATGAAGTTCAGATATGTCTAGGGTAAAACAGTTATCATCATTTACAATGGATGATCGTCGCAATATATTGTAAATCGTATTTGAAGTCAAAATCTTACTATCTAAATCTAACTCAGTGGTGTTGATAGTTAAGTGTTCTCTAAGATATAGTGAATGCCGTTGATTCGATCCTTGATAAGGTCATGATCACTAGCTGCTAAAATCAATAAATATAAACCGACCTCCATAAAATCATTCAATTTAAGTTTAATAGTCCTTCAAGCCATTAGATAATATGTTATTACTTATATGGAATTTTAAATAATTATAACCATGAAACAATAACCAGTAGCTGTTCCAAGTATATTTACTATCTGTATGGAATGTAGAACTGTGTAATCCTACTAACTAAATTCGATTCAACTTATCAATGACTATGTCATTCTTAAGAATGAACTTCAGTTGTCATCCAACAACCAGTAAATAAAGTTTCTAATTTCACTCGAAAAGAATTCGGTTCAAATAAAAAGTTAAGTGAAACTCGTTAACTAGATTCATTCATTTAAAGAACAAGAATTTGAATGTGAATCTTTACGTGAAGTAGGATACTTTCTAAATGATATTCATCAACAGTAATCCTATTAAAATCTTGCAAGAACAAGTACTCACAATGGTATTGACATTAATGTGATTAGAAGTTACTAATGAGATGGATGGTTTAGCTTACAGAGGCTGTAGTTACCCTCTGCTATAATTATTTTTGTACTGTATACTTCTTTGTTCGTATGTCTGCTAAATATTAGACTGTACTGTACTTTTAAACTATAGAATACTTAACAATTTATGATTTGCAGTTTGGATTATTTGGGTTCAAATATGTATCTGTTGCATCTTCCTTCTGGACTTCTTGATCATACGCGTACTCTACGATTGTTGTGCGACCATGAATGATTGTTAATGACGAAGTTGGAATTACTGATATATATATATATATATATATAGAGAGAGAGAGGGAGTTGATGAATCCAACGAGGTTAGGAATTCAGCAGCATAACCAGTACTCAACAAGTTAACCACTTACCTAAGTAAACAATAAGATGATTCGATTGTTACGCAGCAGTTTTTTCGAACATTCCGGCATTTTACTTTAAAATGTCTACTTATTGCTAAAGATTTTTTGTATTATATACTTGTTTATATTAACTAATTATAACTTTCAGCTACAAACTGTACTTACGTAATTTTCTAATATGTATTGCAACTTGTTATAAGACTATTTACTGGATAACTCAAGAAATGTCACCTACATTGTAATTCGTATATTTCTTTTTTTTTTCATTCTCATTTTTTATCTGTCCATTAGAAATAAGATAACCGGGAGACTACCATCGAGTCTATGCAGTAAATATCTTCAACTATGGAATAATACGTCAATGGAGAAAAAGTGGAAGTTAATTAACATTAAGGAAATTTTACATAAGTTTTGTTTTTGAATTTTTAAAAGTTGAATGGTTAAAAAATAAGAAATTTATTAGAATTTTAGAATGATTGATCACTGAGTGGTGACAAATATGGTGTACGTCAAGGTACTAATCAATTTCTATTGTTCACTATGTAATATGGATATTAGTTTTAGTGACTCGATATCACAGATAAGATGAAGATATAGCAGGTGATTTGAGAGTAGTCAACAGAAAATAGTAGACCTAGGTTTCCAGCTATTTGGTATTCGCCTGCGATGCGTACCTACAATATTTGAGGGAACATATGTTTCCCTGAAGATACGACCCCACCTCTATAACCGTTACAGACCAGTAGCCAAATTTCAGCTGGATCTATAGAATTTGACCAGAGTTATAAAGAACATGACGAGTATCATAGTGGTCACTACAAAGTGATTAACTAATGTGTAAACCACAGTTATGTAGGGAATTAGTAACGTCACGAATAGCTCAGTGGTAACGAATGAAGACTGAATCTAGATGACCTAAGATCGAGTCAACAGGAGCGAGTAAGTTTCATTAAATACTAAAGGTACACCTCGCTGACAAACGCCAAACAGCATGAAACCTAGATCCACGGTTTCTTTCCGATTACCTCCAAACTACCTACGTTTTGCTACTCAATAGTAAAATAATTAAACATTACATAAATATCACATGGTCAGTACAAATATGGTGAATAATGCACTAGGGTATGAATCTCATTCTAAAGCGTAACATGAATCCATCTAATACGAAATGCATAGTCACTGTTAATTATAGTTCAACTTTTCATGAACCAAATATGTTGTAAAAGGACAAAGAGTTGGGAGTTTATTCTTTATGTTATTAGGACTCTTGTCGCTAAGCTAACTTTAATAATCATATAGTAAGTAGTATACGTGTATTACCTAAATTTTAAGCTTTACATAAAATAATTTTTGATTGACATAACTATTCTATTTTCCGAGTTATTGTAACTTTACTATAAACCTATTATCCGGTTTTCTGTATGAATTCCCCTCCCCCCCCCCAACCTCGGTTCAATTTGTGATGTATTTCGTATTTCTTATCAATGTACTTTTAAAAAGTCTTTATTCATGCTCAGTAAAACACTTGGTGCTATCGCCTATTTACTGATGTTTTATTCTCTCAGTAACTACTTCTGGTCAAGATTAGTTACATTTAATTCCGATTCAACTAAGCAGCATCAACGTAATTAGATTGTGCAAAATTTAGTAGTAAATCTAATTAATCTGTTCTAACATATGGTTAGTGTTACATTTATCTCCGTTGTCTCGCATCTTGTCTATACATCAGAAGCCTTCAAAGTTATTTCAAAGCAAAAAGACAAAAAAGAAACTTTTATTTTCATTGGTTTTTTCTTTCATTTTTAGACATGAACAAGTACAAAAACCAAATTACGCTCTTTACACAACAACAATAACAACAACATGCACACTAGAAAATAAACAATTTTGATTAAAATGAAATAAGTAGTTTATACATTTATTTCATTTAAATAAACAATATTATATGGGTTTGTTCATGTGATGTACAACAAACACTTAAAAGATTAAACATTCAAAGAATGTGATTTGAATAGTCTCTGTTGAATACCTCTTTGATATTATCAGTATAGACAAGGTTATAATTTAGTTTTCTTATAGAAAAGTTTAAGGATACATTAGTATCTGTTGAATAAGTCAATATTTATCTTGATTGAATAGGTATGTTCTAGATAAGGTAGGACATACCATCTTTGATGTGGATTCAGTTAGTTATAGATTACATAATTACTGTAAATCATCAAGATACAATGTTTATTGCTCAACAGGGTGGGGGGGGGCGGTAAACACACATTTTATTCTCCTTCCTAGAACAGGACAGTTGTCGAGTACTTGACATGTCTAGCTTACGCATGTGGTGATTGCTTAATGAAAGCGTAGGTAGATGGGTACCACATCCCAACTGAGTAGATAGATAACTGTGACTTATATATTTACTTCTTAACTTGGTATCTGCGAGTCGTCACTCGGTATTGCTAGAATATACGCCTATGCCTAATCTATCTGGTTTTTAATCAATTTGTCAGATTATCGTGTCTGAGTAATTGATTAATGCAAGTCTTAGGGTAGCCGTAGATATTGTATGGCAAGTAAAACAGAATCGATAGAACTAGCTATCTCATCATGAGGTATTATAGTATTTTCTCATTCCACAAAACGGTGTAGACTCTTACACTTCTGTTACTAAAAAATCTGTCTACTATTACGCTGCCAATCAAAGGTGATTCATCTAACGCTGTGTTAAGGTCATGCCTCACTTATTGTGCAAAGTGCAGAAGAATTCATCTTGCCATATTATTTCTATCAGTTTACATAAATATGTGTGTGTAAACACATACATAGATAGAAAGAATCGAAAACTACATGTAACAGTAGATGAACACATACCTAAACTGCCAAAATAAAAGAACATGATGAAAAAACTATCTTCCTCTAATGACAAACATATAGCTGAGAAAGACCACAAGATTGACTTTAAAGCAGACTTTATAGTGCCTTACAGTGCATAATAGGTCTTATTAAAACCTTAAGCAAACAACAGCTCAAAACCATGTTTCGTTCGAAAACAACTTTTACTTACATTAAATTTATTCCTGTAATATTGATTAAGTATCCATCCTAGGGTATGAGGCTCAATTTTCATCTTTATCATCTTGGTTTTATTATCCTTTAATCTATTTAGTTTAAGTCTTAATTCTTATCTAAACGCCTAAAGAGGTTTAGATGTGATTGTTGTTGGATTGTGACTGGGAATAGAATTTAGAATGCGTATTCAACTTATTTGGGACTCATTGTTATGAAGTGAAGAAAGAAGGAGGAAGGAGGGTTTTGGTTGGTTGTCGCAAACGCCAATGAGATGTGCCTAGTTGGTAATGTGTAACTGACCTAAGCCCACTCACCCCCAGGCCAACAATAGAAGAACCAGAATTGGGAACCAGAAAACGGAGAGTGCGAGATCTGAGATTGTATTATATTTTAATCATGCCTTTATATATACATAAAACCAGACCACACAGTAAACCAATCAAGAATCAAATATTGATACAGAACAAGGGTATTAGTGTGAGTGAATGTAGACAACTAGTGCCCAACTAAGTAACTACAGCTCGTAGTAATAAACAGTATACTAAGAGTAAATACACTAAGGGTAACATAACAGTCATAGAAATGATATGTTTAAACTGTCCACAGTCATAATAATTGAAATAATGTTCTAAAACACAGTTCTTGGCATATCACTCATATGCTTTGCATACTTGCTCTTCATAGTGTTCATACCGAACGCCACCTCGTTTCTAACATTACTACTAAATCCGGCCAGCTATACTTGTACAACAGATATGTACATATACTTTGAATATGCATGTATTTTGTCTGTTGATGTTGGAACATCCATCTGACGAATCCTGAATGGAACATAACGCATGTCTTCAAATTAACAACTAACCAGCTGTAATCCAAATTTAGTCATACTTATGAACTACTTTTATATAGAGGTTATCCGTTCATGATGTACATCTAGCACCAGTGACTTATCAATTTCAACCATTGACAACATCATGTAGGAAGCAAAAACATTTTCATATCATAATTTTCTATAATCAAATATTCTTCATTATACATTCATCATTTAGTTACAAACTGAAGGGACTAATAATGTTTCCTTTTTCATGAAAAGAACTATTTACCCTGTTCACAGTCACATGATTTAGATTTTACAGAGCTATCATAAAGTATACAAAGAAAATTTGTTACTTACTTACTTACTTACTGCCCGTTACTCCTCGCTGAGGAGCATAGGCCGCTCACCAGTGTTCTCCATTTAACTCTGTCCTGAGCAATCCTTTCCAGTTGTTTCCAGTTGCTGCTCATCCTTTTAATGTCTGCTTCCAATTCTCGACGCAGCGTGTTCTTTGGCCTTCCTCTTTTCCGTTTCCCAGCAGGATTCCGTGTCAATGCTTGTCTTGTGATGCAGTCTGATGGTTTGCGTAGTGTATGTCCTATCCATTTCCACCGTCTTTTCCTAATTTCCTCTTCGGCTGGAAGTTGGTTTGTCCTCTCCCATAGTAAGTTGTTGCTGATGGTTTCCGGCCAACGGATATTCAGTATCTTGCGTAGGCAGTTGTTTATAAATACCTGTATCCGTCTGAGGATGTTTGCAGTAATTCTCCAGGTTTCAGCTCCATACAGCAGGACTGTCTTCACGTTCGAATTGAAGAGTCTGACTTTGAGGTTAGTTGATATTTGTTTTGAGTTCCAGATGTTTTTCAACTGCAGGAATGCTGCCCTTGCCTTGCCAACCCTTGTCTTTACATCTGCATCAGACCCTCCTTTTTCATCGATGATGCTCCCCAGATATGTGAAGGTATCCACCTCTTCCAGAGTTTCCCCATCAAGTTGAATTGGGTTGGTGCTCCCTGTGTTGTATTTGAGAATCTTGCTCTTACCCTTATGTATGTTCAACCCTACTGCTGCTGAAGTTGTTGCTACACTGATTGTCTTCGCTTGCATTTGTTGGTGTGTATGTGCTAAAAGAGCTAGATCATCTGCGAAGTCCAAATCATCGAGTTGCATCCTACTTGTCCATTGAATCCCGTACATTCCCTCAGATGTGGAGGTCTTCATGATCCAGTCAACCACTAGGAGGAAGAGAAAAGGTGACAGCAAGCAACCTTGTCTGACTCCGGTCCTCACTGAAAATGCAGTTGTCAGTTGTCCTCCATGCACAATTTTGCACTGTGTTCCGTCGTAAGAGTTCCGGATGATGTTGACGAGTTTCTCTGGTACACCGTAGTGTCGAAGAAGTTTCCATAGTGTTCTCCTATCTACACTATCAAACGCCTTCTCATAATCAATGAAGTTGATGTACAGGGGCGAGTTCCATTCAATTGATTGTTCAACGATGATCCGTAGTGTTGCGATTTGGTCCGTGCACGACCGATCCTTCCGAAAACCAGCTTGTTGATCTCGAAGTTGAGTCTCCACTGAATCTTTCATTCTGTTCAACAATACTCTGTTAAAGATTTTCCCTGGTATCGACAGTAGCGTGATCCCTCTGTAGTTGTCACATTTGCTCAAATCTCCTTTCTTTGGTATCTTGATAAGATAACCTTCTTTCCAGTCTGCCGGCACTTGTTCTTCTTCCCAGATCTTTTTGAATAAAACGTGGAATATCTTTGCTGTTAGGTCGATATCTGACTTGAGTGCTTCAGCTGGTATATTATCAGGTCCTGCTGCTTTCCCACTTTTGATTTGCCTGATGGCCATCTTGATTTCTTCCATCGTTGGTGGAGTGACATCTATCGGGAGATCTGTAGGTGCTGCTTCAATGTCCGGTGGGTTCGGTGGAGCTGGCCTATTTAGAAGTTCCTCAAAGTGTTCTACCCACCTATTCTTTTGTTCTTCAATCTCAGTGAGTGTCTTGCCTTCTTTGTTCTTGATCGGTCGATCTGGTTTACCATGTTTATCTGCCAGTTTCTTCGTTGTGTCGTATAGCTGTTTCATATTTCCTTCTCTTGCAGCCTTCTCCGCTGTCGTTGCAAGGCTTTCGATGTATTTCCGTTTGTCAGCTCTAATGCTCTTCTTTACTTGCTTATTTGCTTCTGAGTATTCAGCTTGAGCCTTGATTTTTTCTGCTCTTGTTCGGCTGTTGTTGATTTCTATCTTCTTGTTCCTCCTTTGTTGAATTTTGCTCAATGTCTCAGTGGAGATCCATTCCTTATAATGGTGCTTCTTGCGGCCTAGAACCTCCTGACACGTTGACGTTAGTGCTTCTTTGATTTCTTTCCAGTTGTCCTCCATAGTGGTTTCTTCTTTCGGCAGATCTTGTAAGGCTTGGAACCTGTTGTTGAGAGATATTTTGAATTCATTGAGTTTGTCAGTGTCTCGGAGAAAGCCTGTATTGAACCTTTGTACTGCTGACACTCCAGTTGTCCACTGCTTCTTTAGCTTCAGTTTTATTTTAGAAACCACCAAGTGGTGGTCTGAAGCTATGTCAGCTCCTCTCCTCGTTCTTACATCTTCCATTGATCTTCTAAATTTTTTATTGATACATATATGATCGATTTGATTCTCAGTAGTATGATCCGGTGAGACCCATGTAGCCTTGTGTATGCGTTTGTGGGCGAATATTGTACCACCTATAACCAATTTGTTGAAGGCACATAGGTTTGCAAGTCTTTCACCATTGTCGTTTCTGTCTCCCAGTCCTTGTCGTCCCATGATTTCTTCATATCCAGTGTTGTCCATTCCGACTTTGGCGTTGAGGTCTCCCATCAGTATTGTCAGATCCTTTCCTCGACACTTTGCTATAATTGATTGCAGTCTATCGTAAAACTGATCTTTGTCTTCGTCGTTGCCGTCGTTGGTTGGTGCATAGCATTGGATAATATTCATTGTAATCCCTTTCTTCATTGTTTTGAAAGATGCTTTGATGATCCTGGGTCCATTTGGTTCCCATCCCACCAGTGCATTACGTGCCTCCTTGGACAGCATCAGAGCAACTCCTTGAGTGTGGGGAGCATTTTCCTCTTCGTGGCCGGAGTATAGTAGCGTCTCTCCCGAAGCTAATGTTTTCTGTCCAGCTTGAGTCCAATGAGTTTCGCTGATTCCGAGTATTGTCAAGTTGTATCTCTTCATTTCTGCAGCTATTTGATTTGTCTTCCCGCTCTCCCACATTGTTCGAACATTCCATGTACCTATAAAAATATTTGCTCTGGTTGTTAGAAGGGGGGGCATCGGCCTCATGACTTCCGAAGAATTTCGGCTTTCATCATGAGGCGTCATATATCCTTCCACTCCCAGGGCAGAGTTTAAATGGTTTAAATGGTTTATCTTGTTTAATCTGGTTTGCGTTTTTTTAGCAAGTTTGGGTTTTTACGGGATGGGGGTGCTAGCCCCATGCCCAACCCTCCTCCTTTACCCGGGCTTGGGACCGGCAGTAACCCTAGGAGGGCTACAGGCGGAGTTATACAAAGAAAATTTGTTAGGCTAGTAATAAAATGTCATTAATCTCTTTCAAAAAAAAAACACGGGAAAGATAAAATACTTGAATAGTCAACTGTTATAATGAGTTAGTATTGCTTATCAGATTATTACGTCATAATATATAGCAACAATGATGACAACAACAACAACAACAACTACTACTACTACTACTACTACAATTGATAGTAAATTACATATGTTAATTTACTTGACAGTGTGATGAACAAATAGTAATAAGGTATATTTTTATGTTCATTCTGTATAATCAGAGTAATTATGATTACATCATATAACAAAACAAAATTATACTTTATAACAGTAACTTCTTAAATGGGAGAGAAATAAGGATGAATAAACCTGAAATATACACCGAAGATAGTAACTACTATTTAAATACTAAATTATTAGTAACATGTATTACATACATGTCTGTCTTACTGTATGGGTGTGAAACGTGACCATTAATGGTAGATGACATTCGAAGATTATTCGTTTTCGACCATCGATATCTTCGAAACATCGCTAGCGTTAGCTGGGATCACAGAGTAAGTAATAACGAGGTTAGACGACGGATGTTAGGCAAATGTGGTAAATCAGTCGGTGAGGTGGTGAATCTTCATCGACTGAGGTGGTTGGGACATGTGTTGCGTATGGCCAACCACCGTCTTCCTCGACGCGCAATGTTAGCTGATATAGGAGCAGGAGGGAAGAGAGTAAGAGGCGGCCAGACTAAAACATAACATCAGTCCATGAAGTCACTGACTGCCAGTTTGAGTCGTGTCAGTAGCTGAAGACTACCTGGATGGTGTCCTCGTAAATACCGTAACCAGTGGCTAGAAACAATGCGTGACACGGCTTAGAATCGGTCACAATGGCTCAAACGTACTCACTCATTGTCCTCCCTTAAATATTGAGCTTCAAATTAGTCCATAACTTTCTTTCAACGATACCTGAACCATGTTCTGTATATTCACACTCCTTGTTACTAGTATTATTTTATTTTATTGAAGCAACTTCTACTAATAGTGGTGGTGTTAATCTTGTGGTTCCATAGAGGTATAGAAACTTAAACCGATGCGTACATGTGCCAGGTTCTATGTTCATTAAATATACATACATACATGTACATGAACATTTAGTTGATAAATATCTACAAACTATATTCAATGTTAATAAGACCCATTTGACATGATGTACCAAAGTAGGACTAAATTACAATGGTAGATCAATGGGATTCGAAGAGCAATTTTCAAAATTGTGGAGTATGATTGTAATACTAATGTTGGTATTAGAAACTATACATTAGAATTTAAATAAATTAGCGATAATAACCTAACTATAAGACAAAGGGATAACTACAGAAGACATTAGTAATAGTTAAGGTGATGAAACGTATAAAATTAGAAATATGGAGAAGCGTGATAAGTTTATCTTTCGATCTCATTTATGCTATCGTTAAAGGTCAATTAAAGCTGGATAATAGAAATGCTAGTAACGACCACAACAGAACTATGTAAACCAAATGAAGTGACATCTATCAATTTATATTAATATTGTAGGGATGTATGTTCAGAAATGATGCCAAATCTTATGTATCGATGGGTAATGTCTGTTTGATTGTTGATTTTGAGCAATGTACGGGTAATATAACGTCAAAAGATGTGACAAGACGGACTGCATAAACTGATGGTGTATTCTAACTTTTGTGGGTCTTTGGAATTCGGGGTAGAATCCAGAGTATAGAACTATAAAGTCCCCGTTTTCTATCAATAATCAAGAAATAAAAAAAATGAAAAATAATTAGCAGGAAAAATTTTCTTTACGACGATGCAACTTAAATTAACTGTACAATCGTATAATATAGACAAATTACTTACTTAATAGTTTATGATAAAATAGATGAATTGTTTGAGTTCGATTGTGACTGGCAAGCCGAATCCAGGATGCGTGTTTTATCTCATTTGGGATTCGTTAGCTGGATGTACCTGCATCCTAATAATTGATGCTCACACCTAAGTTGTAACTCATTTCGTTTTGTGCTTAACGCTACTACGTTCACCAATAGGCTGTTAAGTCCATGCAGCCACTCTTGTACAACGGGCATGTATGTATAATAAGATTGTATCTGTACAACTGTGGCTGTTGTGACTCAGTACACTAGTGGCAGGCGTAGTAGTGTTTGGCACGAAACGCATTAATTTCGAGTTTCGGTGTGGGTGTCAATAATAGGACTCAGGTACATCCGGTTGATGAGTTACAAATAGCTCATAAATGATTGATCAGTTTCAGTCAGCAATAAATCAATGAGAAGATTTGAATACATTCCAATAAATTCCTACAAATGATTAGTAGTCATGTAGACGCTATAGGTGTCATTGATATGAACTTCATGTTGTGATATCTTAGTGTGGATCCTCTAATTCAAGATCATATGAACAACGTAAAGGGAATGTGAAGTAGACTGAGAAAGTACATATGACTCTATTATGGATTACATCAAGAGATGTTGCATTGTCATATGAATGAGTTTCTGTATAGTGATTTATTCAAATTGAAAAACAAATTAGACACTAAATGATCTTTAAAAGTTTATTATTCATGAAAAATGTAGTATAACTACTTTAATGTTTTAGTTATTTTCACTTCTTAATAATAGGAGCTTGTTGTTAACAGATATCGTTTTCTCATTGGCTAAAGCTCGATCAACATTACCACCTTAGTTCAGTTCTACTTTTGTAGAGATTATAAGCACAGATGGTTATTTGCAATGTAGATGGTTACTGATTATTAGTGATTTACTTTGAAACTTTATTTTTTGTGTATTTGTATCTTCCATCTAGAACATCTGGCTGGGTTACGCTAAACATAATCATGAAGGATAGTTGTCAATAATTCCAAATGGAAGAAAATAACCAAGAAATGAAAGTGGGTGTTGTGGAGATTGATGAATTTGTGCCTGATATCATGAATCAGTCTGAGTTAGACAGATATTGAAAATGTGGAACTGGCAGACAACTGTTTCATAAAAGGTGTTAGGTTGAGGATCCACACTGCTAACATATTTCATACTAGAACAAAAGAGTTCTTCACTGTTTCTTGATTTTCAATAGTTGTCTAATTTGCATAAATCAATAGTTTAAAACTATAATATACTGAAGTTATTGATATATATCAAATGAACTAGTAGCTGGTTTTAGGTAAACACTATTTCATTAAGCTATTGGGATATGATTGTATTCGACTTTTATTTCAAACAAATAGGAATCGAACTTCAATGAATTAAAAAAAATCGGACTATCTGTAAACGACCCAAAATACTCCAAATCTTAGCATGACGAACCTAAAAAATAATACTCTCACTAACTATATACATATATAGATGATATCATGAATCAGTCTGAGTTAGACAGATATTGAAAATGTGGAACTGGCAGACAACTGTTTCATAAAAGGTGTTAGGTTGAGGATCCACACTGCTAACATATTTCATACTAGAACAAAAGAGTTCTTCACTGTTTCTTGATTTTCAATAGTTGTCTAATTTGCATAAATCAATAGTTTAAAACTATAATATACTGAAGTTATTGATATATATCAAATGAACTAGTAGCTGGTTTTAGGTAAACACTATTTCATTAAGCTATTGGGATATGATTGTATTCGACTTTTATTTCAAACAAATAGGAATCGAACTTCAATGAATTAAAAAAAATCGGACTATCTGTAAACGACCCAAAATACTCCAAATATATATATATATATATATCCAAATATTTGGAAAACACTTTACAGCAAATATTGAGAAACGTTATTTAATTAGTACCACTATTTGTCGCCGATGGTATGGACAAGATGTGCGTCTGTCAACCACTGGACGAGTATGCATTATTGTAGTTTCAGCCGTTTTATAATGTGGATATGAAATATGGCCTTTAATAGTTGACAACATTCCTTGGCTACTTGCATTAATGACTACAGTTATCTTAAAGCGACGCTAGACTTTGTTTGGACTACTGAGTAACTGACGGTGACGTTAAATGTAGATGTTGGAAAAGTATTGGGGAAAAATGTTTCCGAGACATGTATTTTATACAGTTAGCCACAACTTATCTTGACATGGGATAATAGCTACAATGTCAGTAAGCTAAAAAAAAAGAGAGAAATGACCAAACAAATGAAATATCAGTCAATGGAGTCACTGGTTGTTGATCTGAGCTGTGTTACTATGTATAGAGTATCTGATTAGGATCTGCGCGTTTATCGCAATCGGTGATTGAAAATTTTGAGTGATTTGGCATAGAACTAGTCTCATTTTAGTATGTGCGCCAAGTCTTTAGACAATGAGCTTTAAGCATACTAAATAGTATTTCACTGCAGATATAATTTACTCTCCCTGATTTATATTCTGCATAGTCGGTCCTGATTTACTACTGTTGGTATTCCAATTAGTTTCACCACTATAGTGTTCAGTGTGCATACCTTATGTGTTGTGGAAACTCACAGCTACTACTGTATCCTTGGTTTGGCCTACGTTAGGATTCGTTGCTTACGGAATTTTTCTACCAAGAAAGCTGAATCAACACAGGCAGCAATACAACGACACATTAACGAGCAAACCGCTACCCCCCCTTCTAGTCAAGGTCAAATATAAAAGATAGTCGTATGGAAAACTTGGTACTCCAAGGAGATCGTAATGATAACCTATCAACTCTGCATATATAATGAAAAAATGACCCGCTAAGCAGATGGTGTCAGTAACCGAGTGCACAATAGTAAAGCGATTGTGGGAAATAGAAACAACGATATCGTTTTCTCATTAGTTCCACAATTTACCAAAAATGGAGATGAATAGCTGGTTTTCTTTCTTCATAGAAGACCGATTCACATGTGTCCCAAGTTCTAAGCTGCTTATGATTGTCTGTTTATATAGATACACACTTATGAAACTCAGTCATATTGGAAAAAATGTAGTCGTTAAAATGGTTTCGGATTATTATCACACAATATCATCAACAGATCATTGGCTATCTACAAAACTTGATGTTCCTATGTAAGCATCACTGAGAAGTTTCGTACTACAACTCGAAAAGAATCTCTTAGGCCCTTACCTTTTTTCCATGGTATTCCAATTGACATCAATTCACAGTGAACGACATCTACGAATTAAACAATGTGCTACAATGTTCTTTATCCAAAGAGTAATATTTCTGTCAAAATGTCTGAAAGCGGATAAGAAGTTTATCCATAGTTTAACGTAAACATTACATTACATTACATTACATTATATATATATATATATATATATATATATATATATATATATATATATATATATATATATATAGACTCTTCAACATAAACGGGTCAATTATGGACCTGAATATCAACATCAGAATACTTAAACTCTCTTCAATAACACCATTAACAAGGAACAAGTTAGTGATAGTATTAATTTAATTGTTTAGCGAATAAAGTGTTAGTGTTTGAAGTGATAGATAGTAGTGTTGAGTTCTAATATGCATACTAGGCTGCAAGTACATTCATAGGTGGGGATTCTCTAATAGGACGAGATACACGTGATTGATTCTATTACTAATTAGAATGTAATTTCATTTAAATGAAACAAACAGCTAGACACCATCGCTTATATTCAAATGATAAAGTAGTCGCTGATCAGACTAACACACGTGAATGGTGGCCATTGACTAACACTGAGATTACTTAACGAAATTTTCTAGATAAGAAACAGTAAAGGTCGAAAACACCTTAGTAAAGCGTTGGTTTATACATCATAACAACTAACGATTCGTATTACGCCAATTTCTTACCCTTAAGGTTATCCACAATTTTCATTAAATGTATTGTTCAATTGCGATGGTTATTTTTGTGGAGATTGGTTATGTATTTTGATTGAATATATCACAGAATTCCCAATGAGAATTCTACCATTGGATGCTGACCCACTAGTGCATATGGTTAGGCGTTCGCCGTCAACCTAAAGCTCCTGGTGAGGAATCTGGGGTGAGCACTGCTAAGGAGTTCCACACTAGAACAAAACAGCTGTCCGGCGCTCCATGGTTTTCAGTGGTAGCCTGCCAACATCAATCTGTAATATATTCAATCAAATGTATTGTTTCCAAAATTTGGTAATATTTTCTTCCAGTACTTACAAATTGTGAGCTTCATCGAAAATTTCGTTTAAAATATTTAACTTCAACTATATTCATGTTTTTCATCTAACACGCTGGTCTTTGTTACAATGGAGATATCTACAACAGGTAGTAATGGATAATCTTAGACACTTGTAATGTTTAATGTGCATTACTTTACAAATATGTAACATTCAGTTACTAAATGATCATATGTACTATGCACAATACACTTTATAAATATTGATAACATTATAAACAATCTAAATCTTTACTACATACATTTCATTATCTTTTAATGTAAACTACCTACCTCATATGTTTACTTTAATCAGTACTTAATACATTTTCATATAACAACAATGACCTTTAAGGTTAGAATAATAAAATAAAGTGTAATAATAAAAAGTACATGTCTAATAGGTCACAATTTGACTAGCCTAGTAAATAACAGCTGATGATCATGTGATATAAAACGTTAAAAGAAAAGAAAAGATTTAATCTTGTCTAGGTAATTGTTGTCTCTAATGCTAACAATAAGATATTCATCTATTAGTCATATGACATCATGATATATTGTTTAGTTTAATCCACGTACAAAATCAACATTAATTGGAGAATTATAGAAAAATGACTGAAAATTTTGGACCCAATGGACTTATTGAACATTGAAGACGTTGAGTATAACGTTAATTACTTGAATACTGTATAATATTTAAGTGATCAATAGGAAGTACCCCATGTCATGTCTATCAAGTACTAATCAAAGCCTATTGAGTAAGTTGTTTAACGGATATGAGATTGCTGGTAATATATCAAAAGGCAAGTAGTTTATTTGTAGTTGTTAGGAAACACTATGTGTCGTAAGTTCCGTGCTATTTGACACTCATCAGTATACCGTACATGAAATCTTGAGGTAACCGATGATTTATGGTGGATTCGTCCCCGAGTCATCTAATAACTGTAACCTTTGCAACTGAGCTGTTCAGGGAAATATCAAGTGTCAAATAGCAAGCAAAAAGATCATACAGAATTTCCTGTACATTACCATCAAATCATTTTCCACACTATTGTCGAATGAAATTGAATTAACTTAATAATTTTTGACTGTCGAAAGTTTTTCAGCATTATTTCTGTGTAATATTCAATGCTGGAAAGTTTGAATTTAGCTTAATAAGTACTAAAAATCATGGCGTACTGAGTGCCCGTTTAGTTCTAGTGTTGGACTCTTCAGATGTACTCATTAAGAATCTTTTACTTATCATTCCAGATTACAATCGAATAAGGTCTCGTATTACCATGAGTTGTCTAGATTTGTAAATAGGAAAATTTTGATCTCAACTAAATGGTCTAGAAATAAAGCACACAGTATTATGTGGTTTGTATGCTATAGGGTGAATCATCTTTCCAACGCTATATGGATATCAACGATTATTTAGATAAAATAAGTTTATGATGTCATTTGTCTCTAAGGTATAATAACGCCACACCATGTCAACAAGTTAGTGGTTATCTAGACTCAGAAGTATAGTGGTTACTTATATAAATGATTAATCACTAAGTGATGACCAATGTCATGCTTAGATAATCTTTATTACTGGTCTAATACTACTAATTAAGTATAATATGTTTCTAAATGCTCGCTGATTATCACAGAATAATCGAGGTTAAGTATCATTGAAAACCAGTAGTATGAAACAACTGTTCCTCAGTAGTAGTGTGCATACTTAGAGTCAATAAGGATTCTTGAAGTGTCATGACGTTCGCTTAACTATTAATATCAATGAATCAGTCAATGTACAGTTTTAGAATCGCTTTAGAACAGTCACAGCTTGATTTTAGTGGGAATCCTACAATTGAATGTTAACTAATTCAATTTTGTCAAACATCCTAGATTCTGAATTTCATTTTGAAAGTGTACATTCGTACAGAGGAGTTTTATACTAGGACGAAAAAAAGATGTTCAATACACTATAGTTACTAATTCTATCTAAAGAAAAAGGTATTTCTAATGTTATTCGCATTATATGCTTAACCATTGTTCCCACAGTACTACAAATCCCATTAATATACAAATTCAAAAAAACAAAAAAATCAATAAATCCTTTGTGTTACTAGTGTGCATAACATCACATGACTTTTTATTTGATTGGTTAAAATTGTGTATGTCTATACATTTTGAATTGAAAATATCCTAAATTAATCAATAAATTTACTTGTATATAAATAAATCTACAAAAAAGTATATTTTCATTTTATTTAAATTAAATAATATTTAGGTGATTAATAAAGATTTTATATTTATTCTATAATATCATAATGCATAGTTGTTTAACACTTGTAGATTATACATGGAAAGATAGTGAAGAAAGTGGTACATCAACACCAAAATATTCTAATATTGATTATATTTATCGTTTAAGACGTACAGCTAGATCATTAGATGGTGAAACAATGAATTCATTATTAAATCAAACAAATACAATACAATTAACAGAAACAAATACACGATATCATAGATATTTTAATGATATGTTAAATCATTCATTAACACAAATTACTGATCAGCATATTACATATTCATCTAATCAATCTCATCATCATCATCAGCAGCATCAACAGCAACAACAATCTCATCGGCATAGTTCTATGCTTTTATTGAATAGTCGAAGATTACCTATATATGCTGCATCGAAACGATTACGTAAAGGACCAGATCATGTATGGGTACCAGTTGGACATTGTCGTTATTTATTAGAACGTGATTTGTGTACAGGTGAAATTCAATGGAATCATGAAGGAAATGAAATTATTTGTACACCAAGGTAAGTTAACAGTAATCATGATAGTAATGTCTAGTTTATTTAGTATTGTATTGTAAATAAAGTGAAGATCGTTAAGCGTTAACTGTAAGATGTGAAGACTTTGGGTGCTGAAAAATCTCATACTAGGATAAAACAGTTGTCCAGTGTTCCCTGGTTTTCAGTAGTGCCCAGTTAACGTCAATTAGTGACGAACACAACTAAACTTAATACTCAACTCTTTAATAACCACGTCAATCCAACTACTAGCAAAGTACTCCAAAGGATATCTTTTCGAGATAATAATAACATATCTCATTTAAGAAGTATTGAACTTATTAATATTTAGGGTAAAACATGTAGAAGACATTCTTCTTAAACAGTGATAATCTAAGATACATATTATTCTGTAAATGTATGATGCTCAAATTTTGTGGTAATCACTACTTTCTTAGTTCTTTCAAGAGAAGAGGAGTGTGAAAAGGAGAATATGTGAGATTAGGATCTAGGAGGAAAGAAATAATTAATTCACCTGTCACTCTAATGCATCGTCTAATATCTTCAAACATAGAAAGTGGAAATCACATGGACCCCAACTAGGTAGCTTACATCTATTAATATGGTTCTGACCAATAGTCAGTGACTATAAATTGATAACACGTCTTAAGTTTGACTATCCCTAAACTAGCCAATATTGTCGGCGTAAGCAGTAATTGAGTATACGAAATACATATTCTAACTGCGTCATTTGACAAACTATCATAATCTCATTAACTGATTTGTGATCTTTGTTGTTTCATGATACATGAGAGATACCTCGAAAGTAATTATGATCAAAGACTTGCAGCCTACGGATGTCTTCTATTTTTATAGACAATGTTTCACATGTATAAGTTAATACAGAGTAGAATTGTAGAACAAAATATCATTTAAATACAAGACACATGTCTTATCTCATTTAGAGCATACCATATTAAATATACGCACAATCAGGTGTTGATATTGTCACTGAAACTTCAAATACCTGATGTAATTCCCATAGACTGAAGATTCAATGCATCGCCAACTTACAGATTTTACAGTACAAAGTGATTAGTATTGGGTTCAAGTCTTAGTATCAAGAAAGCACCAACATACCTCCTATGGAACCTATTTCTAGTGACTTACATTTGTAAACCTACATTTTAGCTCAGCAAGCTGGTTAAACTCCAAACAGAAGGTTTATAGGTTTTAGATTTGATCCTTGTTGGGATTGAGGATGCGCATTGTCAAGAAGTTACTTACTAAGGCATAACAGCTTTTTAGTGCTTCCTGGTTTACACTAGTTATCTAACAGTGGTCACTCTATTATGTAGACGTTGAGATTCACCAATCTCCGTAAAATCGCTTACACTATTAGTGTATGCTATTTCTTCGATCGATTAATCAAGATACTGCCAAGATTATCTAATGATCGACAGCATAAATAAATTAATAATTATATGATAAAACAAAGATTATTAGCTGGTACTATGTGGATTATGTGGGTCTATAAGCTTACGCATGATCTTTAAATTCTAAATGCTCCTGAAAACATGTTTAAATTAGCAATAACTAGTACTCATCCAACAAGAATCTAACATGTAATCTGTGATTTTATGGAGTTCTCAGAAATTCCTGAAGTACATGATTGGACTAAGTTTACCCAACATGCTCTGAACTTCTCATCCTTCTAAGAAATTATTAAAGACTTTACAATGCAAGACAATCACGAAAATCAGTTCATTCATTGATGATATCAAGAGGATGGAGGCGTTTCAAAGGAACACTCTATACTTAGGTTTTAAGTTTCAGTCAGCACTTATCAGTGATCTGGGTGGAACACACATACTTTTTGTAGGGATCTAATTCCCGTTATTCAGAGTTGGTAAGAAAGCAACTTTTCACTTATCTGTTATTGTTTTTTCAGTTTTTACAAAGCAACTTTTAAATTAATTCGATATTACGAATTACTTGACTTAAATAACAGTTGGAATCCAGGAAACACTGAACGGCTGTATCGTCATAGTACGGAACTCATCTGCAGTGCGTTTCCACAACCCCACTAAGGAATCGAGCCCATAACATTCAGGTTCCATGGTGAGCGCTTAACCGTTAAACCAGGTTAACTTGTGACATCCAGTTCGAATTCAGAATACTTAGTTACGATCAATATAAATGCATTAGTGGCTAACTCGCGTAGGTAATTCATAGAGTTTAATTGTGTTGAGTATGGGGCAGTTTACCACCAATCGATATAGGGGAAGCTGTGCAACAGTATCGTGAATCGACTGTATTTAAAGATATCAGCCATTAAATGACACGAAATGTGAAGGTCCTGGGTTTAACATCCTGATGGGTCATGGGTGTCTACTCCTAGATTGTCCTACATTGCGATGAAACCGTTGCCTAGAAATGCCAGTTCTAGGTTTATCATTATTGTTTATCTCATGTCGATTCATGATATTGAATTCATCAATCTCCACAACATCTAATTACTTTTATGTATTCATTATTTTTTCTACATACAGAAGTCTAGCTGAGATTTGTATGGCACGTTTAATTCGTGATTGGCCATGTATGCTGCCTACTCGACGTTCATCATTACATAATATAGTTAATTTTTTATTTAATTCTTGTGATATTCAATCAAATTCCACACAGAATATGCCAACTTCATCTCATGCATCATCATCATCATCATCAACAACAACATCATCGTCATTATCAGGTACAAGACGATCAGCTAGTTTATCATCACGTGAATCAATATGTAAAACAGATCATTGTGAATCTCAGAATATCCAATTAATACAAAACAATTCATTAAATGATGAGAAGTCTATTAATAATTGTAGAAATACATTACCACCGTTAACATGTCATGATTTACCAATTACTGTATTAATTAATCTTATCTCAGAAGCAATTCTTCAAAGAGATTGTTCAGCAATTACTGGACTTGTAGCTAATTGGCCATGTGAACAATTAATTATTAAACAATTAATACCTAATGAAGAATATCCATTAATAGTAAATTATATGACTAAGCCAACATTTGTACTTGTTAGCCCTGAAAATGAAAATGGTAATCGTAATACATTAGTGAAAGGGCCAAGTTTACTAGATGCATTTATATTGGGATTTTTAACAAGACAACCAGGATGTAAATTGAAATCAGTCGATTTCACCGGATTTGAAGAAGGTAAGATTTCATTTATTAATATTTTTTTCTGGGAGTGTTGGGGGGAGGAGGGTTTTATTTGTAATAATTTCAATGTTTAATATTCAACAAGCATGTTTTGTAGCAGAGTGATTGTGGAGTCTGTACTTACATTTATTGCTAGTCTACACTTTGGTTACTATAAAGAAGATAGAATTGATCACTCATCATCCCGATACCACTATGATAACGTCTGTGATTGAAGCACTGAATAACAAAAGTCGGAGACAAGGGTGAGAATATTTCCTAAAAGTCTATACCAATATAAGTTACTTTTTTACAATCATAACCAACCGCTTTTACTCTATTGAAACTTTGCCGATCGAATTCGATTAGACAAACAAAATATTGATTACAGAGCCTACCTTGTAAACAGTATATTCTGACATATCTTTGATTGACTAACAATTATAGTAAGAACCTGACGTCTACTAGATTTAATTAGTTGGAATTGATTAACACCCTAACAATTATAGCATATGATCTTCAGTTATTTGGTTGTGGATTTATATTTCACCCTACGTATGTTACTTCGAGTAATCAGACAGTAGGTCATAGGATCTCACACGTATGTGTATATCTGGAAGTCAAATACAGTAATATGTATATGATTGCTGAATGGTATCAATTAGTAAGCTGAAAATCAACAGTGACAGCAGTTAAGACTAATTAGTACCTATTACATTTTTAAGTAAGGTCTATACATTGACTGATTACTGATTTATGAATAATATCGTGTTCATCTGATGTTTAATTCTCTCCTTAGTCTGGGTGACTTCATATCGTATGTAATGTGTTTGAATGTTAGGTGGATGGCAGTAGTCGGCAGTATACCAAAATAGATCATTTGTTAACATCTCACATTGCAATTCTTTAAGTGTTTCCTTAAGACTGTTGGAATGATTTACTCACTTCATTTTGTAAGGTCATCATGAACTACATACAATCTTTATTCAATCTCACATAATATTACGTTCATTATTTTAATAGATTGTCGTGTAAGTATTGAATTATCACGACTACCAATTTTATGGATGAAGCCAGAAAGTCGCAATTCTGAAAGTGTGCGTCGACATCTGATGGCTAGTTTACACATCGGTATACCAAGAAAACGTCTTGAAGCGTATATCTCTAGAATATCCACTATTTACACATTTCATGAAGCTGATATCGGACATGGTGAACCATTCGGTAAGTAGCCAGTTACACATATTGTTTAAACCTATAGACAACTGTAAAGAAGTTGTATTGTAACTAGCAGTGTAATCTAGGACTCGCGTATTGTCTTATTTAGGACTAATCAGACGGGTCTGTACCCTCATCCCTGTTTGATCTTCACATTGAAATCCAAATGCAGTACCTATCGCTTTAAACACTAACGCGTTATTCAAATAGGTACTGAATTCAGAAGCCACTAACTTTTTCAGTAGATACCAAGTTTGTTCAGGATGACACATGGGTTTTGGTTTCCACTACTACCGTTAGCTTAATCGTATTAAAATTTATGGCTAAATGACAATATTGAGGCAATTCCCTCAGAATGTATATTTGTCTACAGTGACGAATCAATTGAAGTCCGTATCATAGAGAATATGATCTAGGAATTACTAGTGTAAAGATATGTATGAAAATATAATTGAATTCAAGGTAAAATTTAAAGGTACCTACACTACTGTAACTAATTTTGAACCATATCACCCTATATGTTTAACGACTGGTCGCCGTCTTAGTCAAGCTTCATCCCAGAATTTTTTCCAATAAGTCCATCTAATCCATTCAACCTTGTACGTCAAAATAGACAATGATTGGGCATATGTTATTCTTGTCTCATCTACTAGAATCGATTAAGGTTTATAGCTTCACCACCCAACTTGTCATCTCTACCTTGTGTCCTATGCTGAAATGCAGCATTGCTTACTTATTTATTCCATGATACTGAAGAAATATAAACTGATGTTGTTTTATTGTAAGGTAAGTAGTCCATGACAACGATTTGACAATAGTTGATAGTATTAATTTACTGTGCGACCATTTGATTTAAGGATAGATGCTTTTAAAGATGAAACTTAAAAACAATAACACAGTCGGTTTTTTGTGTATCACAGTAGAAGAGCATCTGCATTATTTCTAACTCGGTTGACTTCGTAGATCATAGCTTCTACGGTAAAATCTTTAACAAAGTTTATTACAAATAAGTACATGGTCATTATACATTGAGATGGTTTCATATGGATTTTCTACGATCTAAAGTTCATAAATTTACTATGATTACCATAGGAGTTTTAATTCTTAGGTAAAACTAACCACTTATCTAGCACTCTCTCTGATTACTTATCAGCTCTCAGATTAATGATATCACTGTATATAGTGAATATTACTTCATGTAGTTCATTCATTGAGTACATGTTCAAGTACTCACCAATTACATACACAATATATACGAAGACTAGTGATACTAGTATCAAATTACTTACACTGAAATTAATGGAGTGGGACTCATTAGTTAAGAATTGAATTCTATAACAACGTTAACTACCTCTTTATCAGTATAGTTTATATTACTAATCAACTCTAAAAGTAGTCTACACAAAACTTCTTACATTCTAAGTAATTTTATTATCAACTATTTTTTATCTTTATCAACCATTAAATCGATAATATTTTCTTCAACAAACCTGTTTTTTTCATTTTACTAAAGAAAATAGTAACTATTCGAAATTGTATAAATGATAATAATCAATAAAAATTGTTCCCATGACAGATGATTAAAACGATCAATAACAACAACAACAACACTATTCCATCACAATATCAACATAAAATATAGTTATTCTAATTTTTGGAAAATGTATTATGTAGTACAACTGTAGTTTTATGTTCTTTATGCAATTTGAAAATACAATAGTATCATTAACATGTAGCTATAACAATAATAACATGATGAAACATGATAATAAGATTATAACATTCAAGTTGATTGAAGGGATTATATTTACAACGAATTACTTATTAAGCTATATTATTGTATACGCATAACTTTATTAATGAAAGTGGTTAACATATGCCCAACTACTATCTCTACTTCAATGTACAGTGTTGATTAGAGTAACAATAAATCAGATGGTAGTTATTGACAGTTAAACTAAAATGTAGTACAAATCCATGAAATCATTGACTGTTAGTGTAGACTTTTTGATTGAAGTTTACACGATAATTGTGATTAGTCGTTAATGACGGCGGTTAACAGTCATTTTTTATCTTCTGAATGTTAAGCTTACTTCATGAATGTTTTATTCAGTATAAATAAAGAATAACGCTAAGCTGATGAAGTTGCAGAAAACTTTCACGTTCATACTGTTTTGACAGAATAAGCACACTGATTTAGATGGAAAATGATATATTTGCGTAATTACAGGAAATGACTGCATATGGACTGCTTACACATAATAAATAAGATTGGAATTCTCATTTAAGATTCAGGACTAGTATTACGTTTCAGGTTTCGTTTATATCTAGGGTTAGTGCTATGACTTAATGTTCAACTATTTGTGGATAACGATTTTATCAGAACCAATACAGTAATGGAGGACACTAAGACTTATTCTTTTCCCTTAGGTCTTTACCTATTCTCATTAATCCCAGTCGGAACTGAAGGAACATAAAATTTATAAGCCAATCAGTCAAGTCAAAATCGATCTTTTTAGTACGGTCATACTATGAGTGTGTTGAAAACGAGTCCAATGGGAAGTTACGGCTAGGGGAATATGTGATTCATAGGAATAAAATGTTTAATGCTTACGTAATCGATATGCAGAAAACGATATTTAAAACAAATTATTATAGTTCAGTCAACCCTATTAACTACCCCCTTCCCATTTTATCAGTAAGATTTGTTTCAAGTCATAAAATAACTATAGTAAGTACTCAAGTGTGGTATCACCTCATTCGAGAACAAATCTTCCTCCATTTACCAAAGTTAGCGAGGAGGCACGTTATAAGAAGCTTAATCTTAAGAAGGAATGATTGATTGAAATTGTCTCAAAATCATTTTCGGAGTCATTCAGTTTCTACATTATGCCTCAGTTCTGCCATTTGTTCTCCTTAAATCATATTCCTTATACCTAGTCTTTTCAATACCACTTCAGTATACCAAGTCTAAGTTTCATCTCATAGATAGTTAGAGCTTTCGTAGTTTTAAAGTGTTCAAGATGAAGAGCATAATATTAAATATAAAGTTCAAAATCAATGGTTACTGGTCAGAAGTGTCAGCCTTACACACCTATAACACCATGTGGTCTTAAATAAAGAAGTTTCTGACTTTTGTGGTGAACATATATGCCTGTATACTACTATTGGGTGACATTCACGTTCATATATTTCACATTTTGTGTATCACAGTATATAGACTGATGGAAAATGATGATAAAACCCATATTTCCAGCTCTTGGTTAGTACATAGTATTTGATTAGATAACAATTAGAAACGGGATGCCTTACATAACAGTTTATTTCTAGTTTAGAAATCTTCCTCAATATGTACTCACGAACATGCGACGACTGTTTAACCTTCATATCACCGATTTATCATTTAGTAGCTTACATTTCTGCATTGACGTTTGGCTTGAAGATCCTGTGTTTGATTCATGGTGGAGTTGTACATGTTAACTCCTGAAAAGTTCCATACTCTAATGGAACATTCTATTCTTCACAGTCTTCAACAACTACCTAAGAACAGACAGTACCTAATCCGAACTATGAATGTTCAATAGATATTCGTTAAAGGTATACTAAGTGATTTGAGTTAGGAATATATACCCTTTGTTTCATATGTCCTTTTTTGTTCACCTTATCTCAATAGTCATTATATTACATTATTCTTAATTACTTCTCATCTTTGTAGATACAGTTACAATTCATTTAGATTGTAATATGACAGTGGATGAAGTTGCATTAGGTTTATCATTGCAAACATTAACACCATTTCGTTTTTCATGTAATCGTTTATTATTACAACGATTGCCAGAAATTAATTTTCCACCGTATAGTTTAATTCGACTATTTGATCCATTGGTAAGTGAATACAGTAAGTATTTGAGTTAAGATAGTTTTATGGAGATTAGTTATTTTATAATTCACTTTTTTATACTCACCGCAGATCTTATTTGTCTGTCCTTAAAAACCAGGGAATTCAAGATAGCTCTTTCATCTTAGTGTGGAATTTCTCAGCTGTTGACACTCATGCCTCTACCAGGGAGTTTCACACAGACCATCAAGGTTCGCAATGTACGCTTAACTATCGCATATTATTCAAAGTGAGAATGCAACCACTGAACACGTCTGATCGTTAGGGCTGATGGTTAAACACTGCTCAAGAAATCTGAAGGTCCTGGGTGAGATTCCGTGGTCGAAACATGGATGCGCGGTGCCGATTCCCATACTATGATGAGAGAGCTCTAAAGTAATCCCAGATTTTCATTGATATTCACTCATGATCAATCTCTAATTGTTTTTTTAGAAAAAATTCCCACATCTTGTGTCCTTTTAGCTAGTGTTTCGAAAGTAGAGTCTCAACTATTGACTACTAAGAATATGCTTGAATAGGAAATTGTTGAATTTTCTATTATCAATTAATCAGTTGATGGGCTGAGAACATACCATAAACTTCTTCCATTAATTGTATCTATTTCTTCGCATTATTAGAGCTTTCGCTATTACAGTGTATTATATTATACATATTGATCATGTTGAATTCATACTGAAACTCGAAGTTAATTAAAGCACAGTGTCCAAGGAATACTGAGTTGGATAGCTTAATTGCCAGGCTTTCATTATCACACTAAGTAACTCATAAATGTCCGTTATGTTTATATACTTCTGCAACATTAATCTACAGATATTAACAATCTTATTACATTATTCAACCAAAAAATAGGCGGTATCATCTGATCAAGAGTTAGATACTACTAAATAATCTACGATAGTTAAAATGACTAAAACTGTGACTCTGGAGTGATCGGATAATCGAAAAAAGCCATTATGGTTAGTAAAGCTGAATATTATCCAGAATTTGGATCTAAAAAATGCACTGAGTTCGATTTGGGAGTTGCTAATTGGTTATATTCGTCACAGATTGATGTTAGTTGGGTACCACTTTAAACCAAGGAGCACTTGATATCTGCTTTGTTCTAGTATGTGACTTTTTAGCAGTCTGTACTTGATTGTGCCAGGAAATCAAACTTGCGACTTTGAAGTCTAAACGTTTTTGTATCACATTTTCATTGTCGATGTTTGTATTCAAACCTAGTGCATGTCGCCCCTAACATTAATGTATTATCCATTAAGCTACTTACTTAAGTTGGCTAATAATTCAATTGAAGTAAACCATTACAAATAACCGTTAAGACTGCGTTAAGATTAAGAGGTGAAACTCAAGATCTAGTCGTGAAGTCGCATTGTCGATTCTACAGGAACGTGACGGGAGTTCTCTTCAAACAACCTTAATCTACAGTCAAAATGTGTCTTCGCAACGAAACGTGGTTACAAAGGTCATTTCTGAAGATAACATTCAATATCTTGCTCCACAGATATCTCTCACTAACAGAAAGGCTTTAAAAATCCTGACCTATTACACAACAGTTTACTCACAAGAATAAACGTGTTATGACGTGAAGAAAAGGAAGGAGGCGGAGATGGTTTGAGGATGATTTGGTTGGTAGACGCGAACACCAATGAGATGCGTGCCTAGTTGAGAATGTGCGATTGACCTAAGCCCACTCACCCCTCCAGGCCGACAATAGGACAACCAGAATTGAGAACCGAGAACTGAGGACAGGAAGACTGAGAACGTATTATATTCTAATCATGTTTTTATATACACATAAAATCAGACCACACAGTAAACCAATCATAAATCTAACATTGATACAGAACAAAAGAAATAGTGGCAGTAAATGGGGAGAACTTGTACACAATTAAGTAACCGTAGTTCAAAGTAATAAAAAATATACTAAAAGCAAATATACGAAACAAGAGAACCGGGTAAGGGGAACGTAACAGTCATAGAAATGAAATGTAAACACTGTCCACAGTTATAATAATTGAAATAATCTTCTAAAGCAAAGTTCCAGAAGATAGTCAATCTTCATTAGGTGCCCGGCATACCAAAACCTGACCTGTCAGTTGTCAATCTGACTCTACTGTCATCTGTCGAAAATACTGTGTGACTGTTATGACGCCAAAAAATTGGTTGGCTTATCGAGAGCCAATGAGGTTTGCCTAGTCGATAAATGCCCGTTTACCCTATGCCCATTCAGTCCCAAGCCGGAGATAGAGAAACAAGACTATAAATCAACCAGACAGAATCAGAATCGTATTATATTCCACACATTCCTTTATATATACATAAAACTAGACTACACAGCGAACCAATCAGGAATCTAACATTAATACAGAACAAAGGAGATAGTGGTAGTAAGTAGGGGACAACTTGTACACAACTAATTAATTCATGGTAAGAAATAATATACTAAGAGTAAATACACTAAACGGGATGATAGGGTAAGAGGAACGTAACAATGATAGAAGTGAAATGTTTACATTACCCATAGCTAAAATAACTAAAATAGTATTCTAAAGCATAGTTCCGAAAGTTCGTTACTCATCTTTGATCGCCCAACATAACAGTAACCTAGTTTTGTTCTTAATAACTTTCAGAGAGAAGTATCTTTTCACGATGTGAACAGCAGACAACTATTCCATACTCATAACAGCATAGGAGATTACAATAATCTCGGTCATAAAAAACATTTGTAATCTTGTACATTAGATTATTTAAAATCATATATGATAATAAGATTAGATATGTGAACCCGACTTTTGTAAATATCGCTTTTCCTCTGTTTATCTACTTTTAGTCAATTACACAATTTGAATTGGAGGATCCTACAATTGGAAGTAGTATAGCTGTTGTTCTACCATCAGCTGTTGGTTGGTTAATTAGCTTACGAAATTTAAGGGCTTGTTCATTACCTTCATGTATACCACCTCCGCCAGATGTAGTGTCAACTACGCCGAATATTGTAGTACCGAATATGGGCAGTAATTTACAGTCTACGTCATCATCTCAACATCAATCAAACACCGCCTCATTATCGTCCCCTAACTCTTCGTCAGCATCCTCTTCTTCCATTTCTACATCGAACACTAACTATCCTAATGGATTCAACAGCAGTATCAGTACTGGGAGTAGTTCTCCTTTGGTATCTTCGACAGCTAGTCATACATTGCAAAATTCCTCTACACCTGCTTTCACTTCAACTGTTGCTGCATGTCGTCTATTGAATAGAGCACTTGTATCATTGAGATATTTACAAAGGCTTGGATTAGCTAGATGTCATTTAACTGGACAGTTGAAAACTTTACTTGGTGGATTAAGTCAACCTTTGGAATATTTAAATTTACAGGTGTTAAATTAATGTTTCATTTTTATTTTACCAGTTTTCAGTTTTTACTAATTGATCATTGAATAGTAGTGACCAGTATCATGTTCATCTAAACTTTTAGTGTTAATTGAATCCTATCGATCAAGTTGAAGTATTACTTTATATTGAGTCAGAGGCAACTTCACAGACCGTGTAACTCACTGATGGGTGTTCCCTAATTATTTCAGATAGATCTTGTTGAAGAGGCTTAACTAGTATAAAAACTAAGTTAAATAAGGTTTCTTGCCAACTTCCTTTAATTACCTTAAATCACAGTAGAATTATATGTTTAATTTGGAATTTAAGACTGTATTTATGATTAGTATTTCAGGATAGGATAATTTGTGAAAAGGAATGTTCTAAAAAAATCACCAAAATCTAGTTCCAGAAATTTCTGCAGACCACTTTCGTTTGCAATAAAACATAATGCATGCTATAACAAGTCTATGAAATTTGATTAGCACTAAGGACTATAGAAATATAACATTGGTCACTACTTAGCGATCGACCAATACAGTTACTGATATGAATACCTAGGAATTGCCACTTTTGTCTATGAAGTTCATTTTTACGATTGTGAACAGCTGGTTCGTCTAAGTATGAGACTTGGTAGCAGTAATGATTCTTAACACAATCGTAGAATCGAACCTAGGACTTGTAAATCTCTCAGTGGAGGCTTATCCAACAGCACCACATCGCTTAAAAGTGTCTGTCGGTAAGATGTCCCCTAAGATCAGTTTATAATTTCATAGGACGGTTCTTCAATGTCATTGATAATAACTGTCCCACTAGTTACGACTTGATATTAAAGCCTCAAGAATCTTTAGAAGTTAGTTACTAATGAGCTGCTTATTATAATTGATTTAAGGTAGCATGCACTACTTCGGAATTAGACCATGAAGTCACCGACTGCTGGTCTGAGCCGTATTGGTAGATTTAGATGACTTGGTTGGGATCCGAGCGAATGCCGTGATCAATGGCTAAAGACTCTGAATAATATGGTTTCGCTCTTTGTCTTCTCTCAAAATGTCAGCTTAAAATATTTGTATATCTTGAAACAAATTAATTCTTCCTCTCTGTACCGTATTATATATGTCCACTCTTTTCTCATACTATCATTGAAGTAACTATTACTTCTACTAATGTTGTGTTCCTCTTACTGTGCTGCTGATATGTGGTAAGTTGGACCGACATACATATGTGCCAGGTTTTATGTTGTATTCACACGCATACATACAAACCGCTGATGTGTTTGGCACTAAGATAAAACCGTTCACTGTCCCGAGATTTTATGTCGTACCCAAAAGAGTTGAGTTTGTGATGAATACAAACAATGAACCACATGATCTGTAATGTATTTTTGTTGCTGTCCTGCTATGGGATTTGAAACAGATATTTTATCTCGTCAAATAAGTACAGCACCTTGTCACAATACTGTAACTGTTGGCATTCCAATCTAATCCATTACTGACAATAAAAGGTAAGTGTAATCGTAGCAGAAGTGATAATGATAATGACTAGACATTGAGAATATGCTTCGAGATGAAGAAATGGGAACAAATGTGTGAAGTAATACTGCAGCTTGCGATTAAACAAAAGATAAGGGGTGGATGCACTTTTCCCATGTCATTTAACGCATTCAACAACTGATTGCGATTTTTACATTGATCTTAACCAGGTAGTCTTCATTCACCAACTTAAATGAGACAAACAATCAATAATTTATTGACCTGCCGCCACTTTCTGCTCTGACCATCCTAGTTCCAGTCACCTCAGTTGATAGATATCCATAGCCTCATTCATCGGTTTAACATCGCTTGATAATCAATACCCAATGTCAGAGTTGCTTGTTCTGTCGTTTCATGATACATGAGTAACATTTTAAAAATACCTGTAATCGAAAATTTATGGCTTTTACAAGTCACTTCTTGTATAGACCATGTTCTATAGTCATGGATTAATAAAATACAGACCCATGAATATTACATTCATTCCTTAGTTATTATATGAATGTCTCCCCTAAGCCACAAGTGATTTATACGAAGGGACTATTTAATTGTATACATATCCCTTGGTTGGTAGATGAATATCTTTCCCACGTAATAAGTGATGTAAGTTAGATAGGGGAAGGTTCACTTTCTCGGCTTTAAATGACATGTTTTCCATGTCATGCATATTGCACATTACTACACGGATTACCGTACCTACGTCAATGAAACCCTTGACAGTCCAGTGACTAGTCACTAAGCAATTTTTGTAAAAGTCACCAAGAACACTTTGATTTTGATACTCTGTACTTCATTTTAGGTGATTAGTGGTGATCGGTAGTATGGGCTATTTGACCTAAGGTCTGTACTAGTTGGTATTTGTCAGAAGTGTATATCTACAATCCTAAGAAGATTGATATTTCCAGTAGCCTTCAAACCCGTATCACTCATTTTTATGATCTTGAAAGTTATTACTGATGTTTTCGATTTACAATTGAAATTTAGGACTAACAATATTTACCATGAATTGGCGGATCAATTGATGCCTGAAACGTACTCTCGGGTACTTTATAATCAGAATTGAGTATTGAGTCGATACTACTACCCTCAGATCTCGAGTTTAGGTACGATAACACGCAGAGATCTAAGTTCGAATCCGAAATTATAAAAATCACCACCTTAACTATTTGCACATAACCCTTTTTAGTAACTTCGAATTATATTGAAAACGGGATCAAATAAAGCTACATAATAGTTATTTAAAATTGTATGGCGTTTAAACATATTTACGATATTGAGTTATGTAGATCAGTAACTATATATTAGAACCTGATCGAAAAACTACCTTTAGCTCACTGATGACTAAGTAAGGTATAATGGTTATTTATGCATAACATTACGATTATTTTTATTTACGTATGTGTTTCTAATTGTAGGACTGTTGTCTTTCATCTGAAGATATTCATTACTTGGTACATCAATGGCGTCCACTGCATGGTTTATATGAACTGAATCTTTCACGTAATAATTTATCAGTTGTACCGGAAGAAACACTTTATGAATTTGTACAAAATGTTTGTCTTAAACCAAGAGGTCGATTAGTATGTTTATCAATAGCTTATACATGTTTATCAACTGAACGATTAATTGATTTACTTAGTTTAATGGCTGGAATGGATCCCTCACATGTAAGTGTTTGTTTATATAATATAGATATATTCACCTTTCATTTGATGTATCAATATGTACACCATGTGGAAATAGTGTTTTCATGAAGAACTATATTCACAGTTGATAAAATAGCTATGAATATAACTACTACTGAGGGAGTTAGACATTGATATAATCTAATAGTTTCTATCTTACTTGAATACTTCAATCCTTTTAATAAAACTAAATACAACATTCATATTAACCTCATAACTGTTTCCCCGTGGAATTACATATACAGTTCACAATGAAAATAAAAACACACACTGATCATCAAATTTTTACATATTTTGAGAAAAAAATTATCTTAGTCCAATCGTATGGGACGTGTATTCACAACACTGATCTTTAATGGATAGAAGTAGTCGTAAAACCTAGACTTAAATTCCGTACCAGTGATTTTTTGTCAATGATGCATACCTATAATTCTGAGAGGACTGATGCAGAGTTATTACTTAATAATCGATCAGTACACAAAACTGACAAGTGAAACCTGGGAAGAGGACACGTTGTATAAAGACGACAAGTTACACAAGATACGGTTTTGCATGTGAAATAACCACTTCGGAAAGGTCATTCCCGCTATCGGTGTTATCTGGGTTGGTTTATTAATCTAATAAGAAATACAAATTGTTCAGTTTAGTCGTTTCTATCCTCGGATTTATGTTGTTCAGGTGTTTGCGAAGTAGTCCAACCGATTGAATCCAACCACAGAAAATAAAAAGCGTATGGATTAATTCACAAGATTTCACAGGACTATTTCAAACGAGAATATCAGGATAGGACAATTATAAGTTCAGTTCTGTATTTTGTAAGCAAAGAAAAATGATCAAAGTCTGATTGTTGCTGGGAAGGAGAACAAAAGGTGTGCTTTTCATTCGGTTTATGACTTGTTAGTCATATGTTCCAGTATTGATGCTCACTTTGTGATTTGTACTTAATCAATTTGTTTCAAGCTCCACTGCAATGTCCATTGACTTATGCGGTCCAGATAGCTCGGGGCAGAGGACGAGTGTAATGGAGATAGTGTTTGACATGAATTGACTGAGTTCGAGTCTCAGTGTTGACATAAACATACAGCAAGCAAATTAAACTGAGTACCAAATAGGACGAAACGTCAGTTGCACGTTGCAAGTACAGCCATGATTCGACCTTAATAACACTTGTGAAATGAGGTTGTATCTTGGCGCTCTTCGTATGATGCCTATGTGGCAACTGGGGTAGATCATTTCGAACCATTGATAACATTACTAGGATTATACAAATACGCTGAAACTATGAAAGGAATTTGTTTGTTGTGACGGACGATTCAATGACTAGTGTATTTAAAGATAGATGCAACATTATTACTTATAGAAAGACAAATCAATGCATTAAAATAATGGAGTTTAGCATTTAAGAGTCCTAGAAATGATCGAAATACGCCAAACTACTTAATAATGTTAATAGGTAGTATATAGCACAACGGTATAGGTAATCAAAAATGAAATGAAACCCATATGAAGAATTAGTTTAATGAAGATTGTCAAATTATATTATCTGTTGTGTAGGTTGAGGAAGAGTATACTGGGCACCACTTACTTACTTACTTACTCCCGTTACCCCTCACGGAGGAGCATAGGCCGCTCACCAGTATTCTCCAGCGAACTCTGTCCTGAGCAATCCTTTCTAGCTGTTTCCAGTTGCTGTTCATCCTTTTAGTATCTGCTTCCAATTCTCGACGCAGTGTTTTTTAACCTTTCTCATTCCCGTTTCCCAACGGGATTGCATGTTAATGCTTGTCGCGTGATGCAGTCTAATGATTTCCGAAATGTATGTCCTATCCATTTCCGACGTCTTGCCCTAATCTCTCCCATAGTAGACTGTTGCTTATTGTTTCCGACCAATGGACAAACGGTATCCTGTGTAGGCAGTTGTTTATAAATATTTTTACCATTCTGATGATGTTTGCAGTAATTCTCCAAGTTTCAGCTCCATACAGCAGAACTGTCTTGACGTTCGAATTGGAGAGTCTGACTTTTAGGTTGTTTGACAGTTGCTTTGAGTCACATATGTTCTTAAATTGTAGGAATACTGCCCTTTCTTTGCCAATCTTTGCCTTTACATCTACATCGGACTCTTCTTGTTCATCGATGATGCTTCCCAGGTACGTGGGAGTATCTACTTCTTCCAGAGTTTCTCCATCAAGGTCAGTTGGGTTGGTGCTCCCTGTGTTGTATTTGAGGATCTTGCTCTTTCCCTTATGCATATTCAGGCCTACTGATGCTGAGGTTGCTTCTACGTTGGTTGTCTTTACTTGCACTTGTTGATATGTATGGGCTAGAATAGCTAGATCATCCGCGAAGTCCAAATCATCGAGTTGCATCCTACTTGTCCACCAAATTCCGTGCATCCTCTCAGATGTGGTGGTTTTCATGATCCAGTCAACCACTAGAAGGAAGCGAAAAGGCGACAGTAGGCAGCCTTATGTGACTCCGGTCCTCACTGGGAATACATTTGTCAGCTGTCCTCCATACACGATTCTGTACTGTAGTCCGTAGTAAGAATTTCAGATGACGAGTTTCACTGGTACGCTGTAGTGTCGAAGAAGTTCCCATAGTGTTCTTCTGCATACAGTGTCAAATGCCTTCTCAAAGTCAATAAAGTTGACGTACAGTGACGAGTTCTACTCAATTGGTTGTTCAACGATGATCCATAGTTTTGCGATTTGATCTGTGCACGATTGATCCTTACGGAAACCAGCCTGTTGATCTCAAAGTCGAGCATCTACTGGATCTTTCATTTTGTTCAGCAACACTCTCTTGAAGACTTCCCATACTACTGACAGTAGTGTGGTCCCTCTGTGGTTCTCACATTTGTTCAAATCTTCTTTCTTTTGTATCGTGATGAAGTGTTCTTCTTTCCAGTCTGCTGGCCCTTGTTCTTCCTCCCAAATCCTACTGAATAAAACGTGAAGCATCCTTGCCGTTACATCTATATCTGACTTCAGTGCTTCAGCTGGTGTTTTGTCAGGTCCTGCTCCCCCCATCACTTTTGATTTGTCTGATGGCCATCTTGATTTCTTTCATCGTTGGTGGAGCGACATTTATCAAAAGATCTGTAGGTGTTGCCTCGATGTCTAGTGAGTTCAGTAGAGCTGGCCCATTCAAGAGTTCCTCAGTGTTCTACCCATCTGTTCTTTTGTTCTTGAATCTTTGTGATTGTCTTGCCTTCTATGTTCTTGACCGGTTGCTCTGGTTTACTATATTTTCCTTCCAGCTTCTTCTTTGTGTCATACAGCTGTTTCATATTTCCTTCTCTTGCAGCTTTTTCCTCTGTCGTTGCAAGGCTTTCGATGTATTTCCGTTTGTCAGCTCTAATGCTATTCTTTACTTGCTTATTTACTTCTGTGTATTCATTTTGTGCCTTGATTTTCTCTGCTATCGTTCGGCTGTTGTTGATTTCTGTCTTTTTGTTCCTCCTTACTTGAATTTTGCGCAGGGTCTCAGCGGAGATCCCACTTTAGAGATATGGATAGTGAGAACAAATACCAACGAATTAGAGCTTTGGCCAAATCTTTTTGTGGGTGAAAACAATAGTTTTTATATATCATATGCTTAACAAAACAGTAACAGAAAATGTAAAACACATTAAGACCGGACTAGGGATGTTGCGTGTAAAAAAACAGGATAGATAATAACACAGGTAATAAGATTACAATAACTCGAGAAAGGTAATAGATGTTACAACAGTTAATGAGGCTAATAAAAGTTTACAATTTATGCAATACAAATAGCATAATTTCTTAATATTCAACGAAACCAGTATATCAATAGGGGTCCCGATATCACGAAGAATAGGATCCACAGATTGTGATTTAGACTTCTTACCTTCGTTATTACAGTATTCTAAATCATCATCTAGATTAGTGTGTAGTGTTATTTACCATCGGAGTGTGTTGTAAGAAAGCTAAGACCGGCCGTATGAATATATATAATCATCAACTGTTTATATAAACCATGTTAGTGCACGCCATCTATTTTGACATCGTACGATCATAGTAATTCGCAATCAAAGACTTAATGTAACGTATTTTTTCTAATCGGTTAAATTGACGAAAGGGCATTCATTCTTTATCTTCTTGTTTTAGATTATGAATTCCATTATTCTTTCATATGTATCGTTTCATTCACCATTGTTAAACTATAGTATTGTATTAATCTTGTTAAGTTGATCTCGTCGGTCTAGTGTGGTATACCAAATAAAACTAGATAAGAGCTTTACGCTAATAAAAACTGTTTGAAATCTTTGATTGCTAAGTAGTGACTAATGTAATGTTTATCTAGGTCTTATACTCAAAACAGTGCAACTAATGTTGAGTCAGTTAAACTGTTATGGTTATGAATCGCAATTCAGTTAATGGAATGAGACTAGATAAACATGATATTTATCATCGATCAATTAGCAATCAATGCATATATTTTTGTGTCACAGAAAATAAGTCTTGTTCAGAAATAGCTCAACGGTATCGTCGTAGTCTGTGAGACTGGATGACGCATCTTCGTATAATACACGGTATGACACCTTCAATATGGAAAGTACGTCTTCCCTTGAACTAGTATGCTACCTAATCTCAAGGTTTCTGTATTTCATAGCCAGTCAAGTTGTTTATTATACGGTTAGTATGTGGTTTAATATATGGTTATAAAATAACATGAGTTATATTTACTTAAATTCACTTAAGTAGTTTCGTGAAATTGAATTGAGGTGATAATTGTGGAGGTAGACGGTAAGTTTGGTTGTCTGTATTCGTCACAGATTGATGTTGATCTGCTTGGGTATCATTAGGAACCATGGAACACTAGACAGTTGTTTCGTTCAAGTGTTGTACTCTTCAGCAATATGCCCTCTAGATTCCGCCCCCTTCCCTTGCCAAAGAAAACGAATTACTCTCTATCTTTTTAATTTATTTTAGAGCTTGAATGAAAATGATGAACAAGAAGATACTAATACCAATAATACTGATAAATGGATTGATAAAGCTTGTACTTTACGTGTACTATGCATTCAGTCGTTTATACCACCAGCACAATCACAAATTCATCGAATATTATATAGAATAACACGTTTATCAAAATTGCATAAATTACATATATTTCCAGCATTTTATGCATTTCCTGGTGATACAGAAATAGAACAACGTGAACTACGTATTCATCAATTAATGCATAGTCGTAATTATTTAAGACAAAGATGTCGATCAGATATTGAAATACTATGAATGTTTTTTTTTCATTTGTTTTAACTGTATTATTGCTAAGGTCCAATTAGTTATGGTGAAGAGATATGGAAACTGCACGATAGTCAGGATCCATATATATATATATATATATATATATATGCAGGACTCAATTGTTGCCATCTCGATCATCATCATTATCATTAATATTCACTTCTGTGTATAACTTCAATTAAGAAGCTTTCTATAGGTGTAACATTATCTTATTTTGTTTCCTAAGCAGAAAGTACCATTAATTAATATTTTTATTTTCATTTTATTATCAAAAGAATGAATATATTTTATGCATCGTTTAATGTTTTGAATTGTTTTTGTACTTTTCAACTCATTCACATAATAAGATGTAGAAGTATTGTATAGTGATTATGAGTGGGTCGAATTAGTTTCAATTGAAATTGTCATGAATTAATTTCATATTAAAGAAGAATGATAAATCAGTTGATATGGTTGTTTAACTGACTGGTGTTGGAGAAGGATGAGTGGGGGGGTATGGTATAGGCGGTCAAGCCAAAGAATGACATGAGTCCATAAAGTTAATAACTGTTGGTCTGAGTTATATTGATAGATGGTGACTACTTGGTTGAAATTCTCACGATTGTTGCAACTAATGATTGGAAACTGTGATATTAGTCAGAATCGGTTACAGTAACATAGGTGTGTTCACTTTTTATCTTCCTTTAAATCCCAACCTTCCAATTATTTCATACCTTTTGACGAGTTGATTCGAGCTCCTGTCAAATTCTGTTTGTCTAGTTTTTATTAATTGCTGTTGTTCTTATTACTTCCACTACTTTGGTGTTTATCTTGCTGTGATAATGGAGTGTGATAATTTGGTATGGTACATGCATGCACCAGGTTCTTTATTGTACATTACTGACTGAAAGTTTGATGTCGATGGCCTTTCCAAATTATTAGGTAGAATTTTCTCGAATGTACACCTATTACTATAAATATTCCCGATAGTTGGAATTTCCGTATTTTCATAGCTATCCATGTAGGGTTCCGTCTGTGATGTGGAACTGTGAATGTAATGACCACGATACTTTTAAATAACAATGAATATGTGATTACTAGTAACTAACTTCGCGAAGTAAATCCGATGCTCTAGCAAATAGATGTGACCATCAAAATTCATTCATATCGAGTGTAAGAAAGTTACTTACTTATGAGATCACTAATTGATGGAAGTTAGAAATATAAACTAGTAGATATAACCTCAACAACCTTTATGTTGATGCCTCACCACGAATTTTGTTAGTGAAGAGTCCCACACTTTAACAAAACAACTGTTTAGAGCAGGAGCAATATATTTCCTTAAGGTCTATAAAAAGTCTCACGAACACAGATCTGCTGTCCTAACATAATAGATTGTTTATCCTGAGCTCCACTTTTAACTACAATTCCAATGTACTAAAACTAGAAGCAATCATAATACTTGAATATAAGAAGACAAAGATCAATCTAAATTGAACATTAGAAAATCCAAACTCTTACTGCTACCTACAAACTTGTTGGTCAACTCAGAGGCTATCTATATTCAGTAACCTTATAGATTAATACTGAAAACGATGGTCATTGAATAGTGGTCACAGTATGGATATTAATATATTGGTTGAAATCAGTATTGTAAACTATTAGATACCATACCAATTGTGTAAAGAATAAGCATATAGGTTTTGGATTCGATCTTAACTATCCAATATTTTTGATTTCAATGATTACTCAATTGCAACGAGTTTGTTCCCGTTTTATATTTGATTTAATTCACTTGTTACAACTACATGTTTATTGGCTATCTAGAATTTGTTTTCTGAGGAATTATAAGACATTATATTACCATGAAAGTTCGAAAATCTTTCTGTTACTCCATTATTCATTTAGAGTGAATTTGGTAATGCATGAGAAAGAGATGAGGGTAATTGTTCTATCTGAGATTGGCATTACCTTATAACTATAAAAAGGGTACTAAGACTAATTCCTTTTCAGTTGTGACCAAGTTATTTAATTATCTGTTGGTGAATTGATAACAGCAGTCCAGCAGTTGATAGGAGGCTTGATAACACGTTTCTGTTAACGAGTCAATTTATAATGATGCTTATATTAATGTAAAGGATTAATTGGAAAATAGGAATCGAGACTGCACAATGTTAAAATACATTTGTGACCACACTAAGTGATAGAGGTTAGAAGTTTCTGGCTTCCGTAGTAAAATTTAACTCTTTAACCAACTCTTAGGCATACTGGAATTTAGCTGTTGATATTTCTAACTTCAGTCTTTTTGAAAAATATTACAGGGTCTCATCCGTTGTCTATAGTATTTAGCTACCACCCACTCGATATATTTGAACTCCAGTGGTCTTGTTTTTTTACTAGAACTCTAATTACTTCCTGAATTCGACTACTAACAAGAATCAAAAGTCACTGATAAATAGCTGAAAACCATATCGGGATTCAAGCCCAATACTGCTAGTCTACATGTTAAACATTTAACGATTAGACTGTTGAAATGGCATTATTATATTTAAGAAAATCTTTTGGGTAACTAAATGAACAGCATCAGTTGTAGTTTCTTTTTAAGTAACAAAGCAGAGTAAATGCGCTAAATACACATAATCCATATTTCATCAATGTTTCATTTATTTTAAACAAATTAATTAAAGCAATTCAATAGTGAATAGTGTACAATATTCAAGAATATAAAGCATGAATGAATTGTCAACTAAATGATAAGAATGATAAAGGTTATTTAAAGAAAAGCTCATATAACTTGATCATTGAATTGATCTAGTGTTCACTATCATGGAGTCGACAAATTAGTCATTCTAAACGCTAATAAAAGCAATATACTACTTATATGGTATAACTAAATTCATTTTAAACTTTGAAATATTTTAATATAATGTTAATATCTAAGATATACACATGTTAAATGAAATGATATTTTTGAATTCGTATGAATTAATACTACTTACAAGTAGATTAATTGAAAATGTGTTTTCAACACATTTGAATGGTTGAATGCAACTAATGTAGCTAAGATGTATGCCATATTGTATAATAATGATTAACTATTTGATTAGATTTGTAAAAAAAGAAAAACAATAAAATTACTTTTTGTTAGTATAATGCATAATAATGACAGTAGAATATATTTGATTGAATTATTTTGACGGTTCTTTACATTGATGACATACAGCCATTTCATCAACATATAATTCTAATTGTATTGTTACATCATGTGCAAGATAACGTTGTTTTAATAAAAGATTTGCTTGTTTCAATATTTCTTGTGCATTTTTATCATTCTCTAATATAAATGAAATAAAAGTAATTAAAGAATATGATTACCGATTGATGAATTCAATTATAGTTCAATTAGGATAGTTATTTTTGTGGAGATTGGTCATTTTATTTGATTGAATATATCACAGATTGATGTTGGCAGGGTACCATTGAAAACTAGGGAACACTGGACAGCTGTTTCGTCAACCTGCAGCCTCTGGTGCAGAGTCTGGGGTGCGCACTGCTGAGGAGTTCCATACTAGAATGAAACAGCTATCCAGTGCTTTCTGGTTTTCAATGGTACCCTGCAAACATCAATCTGTGATATACTCAATCGAATTCAATTATGTTATAAATTAAACATGAATTTAATTACAATGAAAACATTGAAGGGTTAGTAAAATGTTTTGTTTTAGTGTGTTCTTATGTATATTTTAACAGATGAAATGAAAATTGAAGCTAAGCACTTTAGTATGTGGATGAATATGTTTTGGGAGGTAGGGGGGGGGAGGGGTTGGGTCATATACTTCTCAACTTTGAACTTGCCAATTTTGGTAATAAGTTGTTGAGGTTATATTCAGTGATTGACTTAGGTCTCAAATACTATTTACAATCTATTATTCTCATAGTAGGTTATTATATATACTTCTAAATTACACTGACTTCTGGGTTATATACTATGTAACTTTCATTATAATGGTTCATGTATTCTACTTTATAAAGTATGTATCCGACTACTGCTGAAATATTACACTTTCATTCGCATCAAATGATAAACTTAGACTAGATTATGTCCAACTTTGTTCTACATTTCATACTTTTGACAGTAATTATGCCATAGTCTAGAGGCCCCAAGTTAGATCTGGACACATTATGGAGGAGACTGCTTAAATTATATCTGGTTTTTTCTTACAAAATACCGAATAAATTGGCTTCTATTTTCTCTGGTGCAATTCAATTTACAATTCGTTCTTGTTATAACCTTCGCAATTTAACCTCGAAAACAAAATTATCTTGTTCTAAATCTACGCTTTATGTGGATTACTTTACTAGTAAAATTGCAAGAAACTGGCATAATTTGCGTCGACTATTCATGAAATGGATTCGCTGTATTCATTCATACAACACAATAGTGATTTCCTTTCTTCTGGTGCATCACTAAAAGTATTCACGCCAACGATTATCTTCCACTCGACTAGTAAAGTGACTAGAACTCTATATGTGTGAACACTCACGATTTAATTCATTCAACTAAAGTAGTTTCATGTCATCGTTTTAAAATCTTAATCCTACTATTTACTTGGTAAATCTCGTGAAGTACCTGAGCATGGAGTAACTTTGCCCATTCGGTTCACTAACTCGGATATTTTTGGTATTGTCCTATGCTACTGTGTTTTAGTCTGTTATCTGGTTTTAGATGACTGAATATAAAATCTAAACGAAACCCACCTATTCTTCATTGTTAATTTTTATTCTTCGTATCACGGATATTAGCTTCCTTGCAAAAGAAGCACACTTTGTCCCATACGACTAAGTCCCATCTAAAAGGCTTGTGATGATTTGTCACTGCCACTAACCGTTTTTATATGTACCTTAACCTGTGTGTGGTGTTTATTATCGACAACCACGTACTCACATGATATCACTGACAATACTAATTATACAACTATTATGCTACCACCTCAACTGGTTGTGCTTTCTAGCAGCACTATTATTCTTAGGTTTTAGTATCTACGTATTTAACGTTCCATTAAAATAATTATTTACAGTTGTGACCCTGAATAATGCACACTGACCTCATATCCATAAACCTGTTTACATTTGTAAATGGGTAGGTATTGTGTAATTAGTTTCAGATTGCCCAGTGAAGTTTCCAGACTGTACTATTATTACAATTACTACTATTATCGTTAAGACAACATGAGCTAATTAAGCGTAAGTACCATTACAGTAAATTTTACCTTCATTTCTCCAAGATTTGTGTGTTCAATTTAACATCATTATATAACTATGCTAGTAAATTGGAGGTCACTCTGTATGAAATTTTCAAACATGTATATAAATAAATGTATATGTAATGTAAGGTACCTCTTATGATTATTTAAAACATTTTTCAAAATTGAAAAATCTCAGATAGTAGAAGTAGTTTGAGAGATAGTCTAAAATAAACTTTGTTTGATCTGGAATACGTATTATTTAGCACTCATTTTCAGAAAAATGTATCAGTGATATTGAGAGAACTAATGCATCAAGGACAGATTCGTTCTTAGATTATCCAATTTCACTATCTTAATACTCTTTCTGTCATAACAAAATTAAACCAATGTCAATTAACTTAGACTAAAGACCGCCTTTTAGGTTGATCAATAGAATTCTATTAACACTAGAAGTAACGAAATGTACGTGGCATTGATCAGTTCTCTTTGCTGGGCTATAGAATAGGGACGAACTAATGAAATGGCGACTTTCCATCTCAAGGTCATTGCGCACAGTTTAGTTGCAGGAAAATGATTTACTTCGTAGAATATGTTTATGTGAATGTAATGAGTCTATGCACCTGAAAGAATGCTTAGAGAAGAGGAATAAACTAATATTTCGTTGCCACAAATGTTGGATCAGGAAATCTCTTAGATCTGGTTCATTTTTCACACCTTCCAAAATTTTTCTGCAGTAAATAATGGTCCTTGTAATGTAGTGGTTATTCGAGACACCTGTAACTGCTGCTGCAGCCATGACAGATGTTTACAACCTTTAGATAATCTTGAAATACTTATTAATCATATGAAATTATTGTACACATTTGAGTAATGCTTTATCTTGAAGGATTTCTTTAATAATAATATCATTCCATTCTAAGGCGCTTTCCTGGTGGTCAATTTTCGCTTAGCTAATCTCAAGGTCGTCCATATTCTATAGTCCTACCGTTCTGTTTGGTAAATCAGATTAAAGTCCACATTGTACTGTATACAGTCAAGTCAACGTTAGTAATCAAAAGTACAAACTTGGGAACTATGTAGTCTTCATCAATCTATTTTCAATTCTGTAGCTAAATGATCAAACTGAATATGTTTTCGTATTCAGGTTTTGAAATAAAATTTGGTAAAATAATGCTAAAAATGCAGATGAAAGCTAGTGAGCATTTAAATGAAGATTTTGTTCCATTTTAGAACTACCATTACCCCACCAAGAAGTAAACTATCCAACTTCGTACTTAAACTATGAATTGTGCTCAATTGTGACTAAGTTCAAGTAGAAATCCTAAGAGTTCTAGTAAGAAGTTTTAATTAGGCAAGTTCAACCATGTTAGTTATAGGACAAATAACATCTCTGGTAACAGATGATGATAGTGAATAATCAAGGATTGGCTAAAGTTAGAGATGTAGTCGAGTAGGTTTGACCACAGTAATCTAAAGATTATTTGCTCACTACGATATCTTACATTCGATCCTCCTTGGGGAGGTGGGTATTTGATGAACACCCCTGAGGAGTCTTTCATTAGAACGAAGCAACTATCCTATACTTCCTTATTTCTGATTAGTTGTCTAGCTGAAACCATTTAAACTATGAAATAATCCCCACAAACTCCTTTTACTAATGAACAGTACTACAATATGCCTTAGTTACTTTATTGTTCAATACTTACCAATAGCTAAATGTACAGAGACTGCTGTTTTATTAGTAGTTAAACTCCACATATGTAAATTGTGTATTTCTTTTACGCCAGGTATATCAATTAAAGAATTTTTCACTTCATTAAAATTTAATCCACGTGGCGTAGCCTCCATTAGGACATTTAAAGCATCACGTAATATATTGATTGTAGTAATTAGTACTAGTATTGAGAAGAGAAATGTACATAATGGATCGATAATTTTGTACTTTGGCTTTTCATATCGTTAGATTCAAGGAACGTACAGGGAGTGAGAGAGAGAGAGAAAACACAAACAAAAAAAGTTAAGTGTATTTTCTTAAATGAGCTGATCATAAATATAGAAGTGTTATATCAGGCGTTACAAGAAAGGCAACTAACTTTCCGAAATGTTTTTCAGAAGACTGTTTCATTTACTCTGAGTATACGTTCATCGATTATTTCATTTCTATTATTGACATGTTTCCATCGACCTAACCTCCCACTAGACTCATAAACTGTTTTAACATTTTTTGTCATTCATGAACTATAATCAATTAATTGTGTATCTGTACCCTAATCCAGTCTCTATACATTACTGTTCACGTTATGTATAAATGTTATTCTTCCTATTGATGCAATGCGTGGTCAAATTTTGTGCATATATAATTGGATGATTGAAATATAATCAGACTGTCTGCTGGTTGGCTTAGTTATCTTGTGTTCTTGATTTTGGTCTAAGGAGATAGTAGTCAACGGAGGTAGACGTGTTCGTGCACTGATTAGTATTATCAAGGTTACTAATTTACATACATTGTGGTTACCCAATATTTTAAAATAAAACAAGATGTTACTCGTCGGATGATCTATGTACCTAGTTCCATAAGATAGATAAACACCTAGATAAACATTGAACTGGTCAAATATTCTACTTTGTTCTTTAATGATGTAAGGAATAGTGGACAATTAGTGTAAGAGATTTTTCTTATGATTTAATCTATAGTATCCCTTCTGAATTAGCATATATGTGTATTAAAGAAAGAGCTTTAATTTCATAAAGCTAACTTTATAGATAGATTATATTGAGAATAAAATCTCATGAAGGATATTCTAGACAACTTCACTACAAGTATCTTACACTAATCACATATTGTTGTATACATCTTTAATGGACAATGTACCTTATTTAATCAATTCAATAAACATTTAGTAGTTGGTTATCTGATCTCATGGAACTAGATACATAAGTTGTTCAAAAGTAAATATGTCTATACTCATAAATAACCATCTATTAGCATGAATTAGTAAAAGTTAATGAAAAAGAATCAATACAGAAATAGTACTTTATAATGTTTGAATATTGAAATGTTAAGGAGAGGCATTTAACTCCACGTCATCTAAGTTTTTTAGTAGTACTAAACTCTATAAACTGAATGGTTCAGTTACAAGTCTTTTATCATCATCAATATCAAGTAGAAATGAACATTTCACTTAAATTAAGCTTGTATTTTCCCGTCGATTTGTAACGGACTGAAATTGGTCAACCTCTGTTGCCATATATGCATCCTAAATGGATTGTCTTGATATAGCTATAGTACACAAGTAACATTTGAAGTTGAATTATGACTGGCAAGAGGAATCCAGGACGAGCGTTTTGTCCCATTTAGGACACATCGGCTGGATGTAACTAGATCCCAATGCATCCCAGTGTGAACATCAACATTGGGATGCAGGTACATCTAGTCGATGAGTCCCAAACACGAGGAAAAGCGCGTCCTGAATTTCGCTTGCCAGTCACAATCGCACATCTCATTTGTTTCACAAGTGATAAGTTCATTGAACTTACATCGTTTTGGACGTTCTATTTACAATACTTAGTTGCCGTTATGCATCTTTTAGTTTATCTTAGTTGCATTGTCCAGTTGACATTTTACTCAATAAGATCTATGTAGACGTACCGATGCTTCTAGAAATTTTTAGTAATTTTTTTTCATTTCCACAATCCAGGATTTTCATATGTTTATAGTTTCTAGCACTGATTGACATAAATAATGGTAATATCACGCTATTTCACTGATAGTCTGTGCCATTGTACACTTGACTAAATCATCAATTTCAGAGTGCACAGTATTACAGGAAAGAAATTCATCTAATTCAACAAATCTCTATCGTTTTATGTATGTAATGAATACATTAGAAATGATCTACAATAAGAACCAAGAATAGGTGGTGTTTAAAGATTAATGGTCTCCTGATCTAATTCGCTTGAACTGAATTTCTCATGTTTCGAAATCCACTGTATTCATTACATATCCTTCACGATATACTGCTTATCATATTAGATTTGTCTAATTCTGTAGAGATATGTGATGTGGCAAAGTATGTTAATACACAATCATACGGTTTCCTAAGTTATCAACTAACTGAATTGCTATTTGACTGAATACGTCAGAGACTGATGTTGGGAGGGTACCATTGGTTACTAGGAAGCACTGGACAGCCGTTTTGTTCTAGTGTGGAACTCCTTAGAGGTGTGCACCTCAGATTTCGCCCCAGGAGCTTCAGGTTGATGAACACCTATACTATATTGATTCAGTTATAATACGGTCACAAGTCTAAATTATTCGACTCTGTGTTTACGATACTTGGATTCTAAGAAATTGAAGGTAAATTGATTAAATGTACCCTACACATGGTAAGTTCAAGCTTATCTATTAAATTAATGTAACATCGTTTGACTGTGACAATCAGGAACCGGAATTCAAAGTACCTAATGAGCACCACTACGCTCAAGACTGTGTACACACTTTATTGACAACTTCAACTACTATGAAACCTACATTAAGGAGAGTTTCTTATTGATCACTTCCAAGAACTTAGTAATTGAAACATAATTATCACTGATCTTACTATTGTTATTTGTGGATCCAACTAGTACCCTCTCTAATAGTAGATATTTCGTGAATGTTAAGATTGATTAATAAGGTTAAATGTATAAAAATATATTCATTACTTGAAAGTATATGACCATTGCTGCAATCATAACTCCAATACTTTGAAGTAAATCTCCAATGACATGTATAAATGCTGCACGTACAGTAATATTTGGACGATTGAATTCTTTATTAATTTTACTATTAATTGAATGTTCAACATTTCTTGAAGTTAAAGCGTCAACTTTAGTTTCTGGAATTTTATTCAAATCTGAATCCACTTTTAAATTATCATGACTATGAGAGTGAACAGCTGATGAATTATGATTATGTCCATGATCATGTAGTGTTAATAACATACTGAAAAAGAAATAGAAACAGAAGAATTTTGGTAAACATAAGCTAATATATAGTTAACAATGGAATTTATAATTAACATTTCGTCCGATTTAGGGGTCATCAGCTAAAGGTAATTGTCTTACAGTATCGATATCATATTTACACTGAAACTGAAATCCAGTGCAAATCACTTTGGATGTGTTATAACGCAAAGAAAATTGATTGGATTATCGAACGCGAATGAAGCGTGCTTAGTTAATAAATGTGCGTCTGCCCTATGTCCACTCACTCCCAAACAAAAGGAAAATCAAAATCCGAGTCAGAATCGGAGACATATATTTCACAAATTCCTTTTACATATACATAAAACCCGACCACACAGTCGATCAATTAGAAAACTAATATTCATACAAAATCGAAGTAATAGTGAGTGTGAACTGGAGTACGTATACACAATTGATTAATCATAGTTCATCAGTGAGAAATGACATACAAACAGTTAATTTGTCAATTGGAAGGATAGGGCTAGAGGAACTGAGTAATAATAAGAATAAAATGTTTACCTTGAATACAACCAAAAATAATGAAATAGTTTACTGAAAAATAGTTCTCGAAGAAAATCAACCTTCTTTAGGTGCCCGGCATATCAAGATGACAATGTTTTATTCACAAAGCTGCTAAATTCAAAGCGCCTTTCAACAAAGTACAATAAAAATGTATACGTGATCCAATTTTTAAGACCTTCAGATCTTGACGTAATTTAACCTTATTGAAATACTTACTATTATTTTAAATTAGGATAAACTTGTATATTCCCGTTGATTTGTTATAGACTGAAGCTGGTCAGTCATTGTTGCTAAATGTGTATCCTGAGCGGATTGCCTCGCTATAGCGAATTGTTTACAAGTATTATATAAGTTGGAGTGTGACTGGCAAGTGGAATCCAGGACGCGCGTTTCGTCCTATTTGGGACTCATTGGCTGGACGAAACGCGCGTCCTGGATCTTACTTGCCAGTCACAATCCAACTTATATATTATTTTAAAGTTTCCGTATGAATTAATTAAGAAGAACTTTATTGTTTAGTAATCACATTGTATCAAACTTAATAAATCTCTTCATAGTGATTACTTCTTAATGACATCTTTATAGGTTTATAAATAAGCTAATTAAAGTATGAACTAAATCACTAATATTCTCTTTATTCGAAATATTTGGGTATCGGGCTAGGTCCATATTTACAATCACTATTTCGTGGATATTCAATTTACTTACCTACAGTAAGTTTATAAAGTTTCACTAAGTTAATATTCAATAATACATAAACTTCAACAGATTATATGAGATGAAGGTTGAGAAGTGTATTGAAAATTGTTTAACTTAAAAGCTGTAAACGATTTGAATCTGGACCGAGGATTGAGAGGTATGATATTCAATGTGATAATGTAAAGTTCAAAATTCAATCTTCTTTATTACATACAAGTGATTAAAGAGTTCAGTCACACGGTTTCCATTGTAACTCTCTAAATAATATTTACGTCCTGTAATGTAATTCATTATACTGTTTAATAGATTAGTTATAATGATGTACAAACCAATTTAGAGTCATTAGAAAATTCAAAACCCACTCCACATATTTCAATTTAACCAAATGAGTAGCACAGGTAACTCCCAAAAACAGCCTACCACAAGGACAATTTCATGAATCTGTATTAAATTAAGAGTTAAACAATGAAATAAATGGTTTTGGATATTTGTATGTTATTTCACAGACTCACTGAGGTAGGAATCATACTACTGAATACCAACGTAGGATTAACTGCGAGATCTCAAAAGCTTGGGTTCTGTTCCATGAGGAAACTATTAGTTTACAATGTAATACAACATAATAAAAGTTTTATCATAAGTCACTAACAGTATAGAGGTAAACAAATGAAGTTTCGAAAGTCATGGCGCAAAGTTTAAATAAGTATATTGACTGTTGATTGTATACTTTCTAGTTTTGACGAGGATTTTGTAGTAACGTCATTACAAAATAAGGGATTGCTTTATAAACAGGTTCAGTATTTTGTAATGATAACCACGAAGATGTTATATCCTGATAATAACAATGTAGGCACAATAACTATAAATGTTGACTATTTTTCATTCATTCGTTGCTCCTAGACAACTAGAGGTTTCAGTAAAAGAAATGAATTACGTAAGTGTAGTTATTGTCATCAATGTTGGGTTGTGTGCTTAATAGTCTCACTGAAGCCATTATAATGAACGAGATGGATGGTGTAGTTGGGATAGAAGAGATAACCACTAAAAAAAGTATAGTAGTGAATAACCAGCCTATAACCGAAAGAAATTGGGCAGTTATCTTCGTCAGCAATTAAAAATTGACTAAATTTAGAAATATCAACTGTTAAATGCCGTACATCTAAGTGATCTAAGCGTTTAGTTTTCACTGTGAAGCAAGATGGTCTTTGACTAGATCACTAAGTGTGTAATGCCACGAAGAATTCTAATATTAGAACTAAGTAGCTGTCCATTATACTTCGGTTTCTGATGGTTGCCTAAACCAGTTAATTTGTAATAACAAAATCAAAAATCAGACTAGTTGACAAACAACAATGTTCAATTTGTTCAATAGTTAAGCGTATCCGATAAATCATTGTTAATTTAATTCTCTCAAGAAAAGAATGATTACTTACATAATATTCACTGCAACTCCAGTAGCTGAAGTAATAAGCATTATTTTACCATTAATCTCATAATTACTATGTATGATACGCATAACAGCCAAATACACTAGTATTCCAGTTACTAGCCATATTAACAGAACTGAAGCCAGGGCACCGACAACCTCTTGAGAATAAATAATACAGAATAAGCACAAATACGTTACATCTGTAATCTATACATTATACAAATGTTACATGATTAGAAATAATCTGTAAAAAGTTCCACCTAATATAGGTTTCGTGAAAGTTAGAGCTCGTCAGTAAAATGAGAGGACATAATTCACTCAGTCTTACATTGTACGACTATTATCATTAAATTGTTCCAGCCAGTTATGAGCTTCTTTCGAACTAGCATAATTATATTTGGTTGGTCACTGGTTAGTTTAAACTCTATATATCAAGCTAAAATATGACCAATAGACTAAATGACTCGATTTTGTATGTTTTAGTTCTGATATTAGGTGATTAAATGTAAATGTAATTGATTTGCTTAGTTGTTGGATGGTTTAATTAGAATGCTTTTGTAATCTTTTAAATAAAACCAACAGCGCTAACTTAAGGTAGAACAGAGCTGTTTGCTTTTTCACAGAGAACATACCGGACTTTCATACTACTTCGTTTTTGATCGGTTATCTTGGGAAGTTACAAACCAGCTACATCTAACTTGTACTTATTTTGACTGCTTTACTAAGTTAACCTACTTTAATATATGAATTAATAAACTTGAGACACAGGAAACAATCTGTTTGAATGGCTCCCAGAAACCTCGACGAAGCCTCCAGAACCCTTGAAGGAGCTGGAGACATTCCGTCAAATCGCTAATCAATAGAACCATCCAGAATCTCGAAGCGGAGCGTTCTGATTGCGTAACATGTGAGACTTCTAAGTTCGGATTGGATGGATTATAATGCTGATTTTGTTGTTTTAGAAAACTATAAATACACCAATATTTTGTAAATAACTCACTCTCCATTTTACCGGAATAAAGTTCCCGTCTACTCCTCTTCTGTCTTCTGAATTTGCGACTAGAAGGGTTCAAGGCATTCAAGTGCTAAAGTTTTTTGCGGCTAGTCAAGCTGTTAAGTACGAGTTACAGCACAGTCCGACCAGGCTTTCGTACTAGTTAACCACTGGCATCTTGTGGTAGCTGATGCTTTCACTAAATTCGTACCTAGATCAATACCAAATACATTACTGCTGAGCTATTCGGACCTGAGTAATAAGAACTAAACAAGTGTGACATTGGTCGCTAATCAGTAGCCAATCGACGCAAATATCACAGTCCTATGTGGGGCCGATTGAGGCCAAAATGGGTGTATATCAACGTCTTTGACTATATGATGTGTTTTTTGAATCTCAAATGGGAGCATCATTTTCCACATGAATGTATGTCCCATTTGCTAACAAGTATCGATCACAACGAAATTTCTATCATCTAAGTTAGAATACGCCAAACATATACACTACTCACCGGCACGATGCCAACCAAAACTCATTCGCTTTGTTGATGGTCTTGAAGCTAAAAACAGAGCCAACAAACTGATTAAGAAACTAGCAAAATCAGTTAGTAAATGTGCAGCATCTGTCATAATTGCCAAACTGTGAGCTAATGCACCTCCTGTAAGGATAAGACATACACATGTAGATAAAAACAGTTATTAATTTCATATTCACACTTAATCTCAACAAAAACAAAGTTATGAAAAAACTCAAGATAACTTTATTAGAGTTGCTGTGATTATAATAAAAACCTGGTAGTACCTGGTTTCTTCATGAGGAAGATGCTACTTGTGAGATTAGACTTGTGTTACCTACGACTGCATCCATACACTTTACTATTGAACTAGCTGAATAATGTCTAATCGTTAAAAAATGTGAACCACTAATTCAACATCTTGAAGTAGATCCTAGACAGAGACATTAATGCCAAATGCTCAAGATTCGTTTACTTAAACGAAGCAGCTATCTCATTCTTCCTTGTCTTTAATGGCTATCTAATTTAGGTTAATTTATAATATTAAATCCAACTTCTATAATTCACCAGGTACCAACTGTGATTGTCTAAATATACTAGACTTGATTGAAGGTCCTAAGTACGTTCTTAGTACAGACTAACCTTCTTTCTAGTCGTAAGAGGTTCTCACTTAATACCTATGTCATTATCCTTACACAATTTACCAATTATTTTGTTTGATGTTATCACTTTTAATAAATTGACTACTATATACTACTTATATTGAATAGATTTAATGTATATCTAATAGAAGTAGCATAAGAACAGTAGAATACAGAACATACATTTCATCATATCTAGTTATGCATTAATTAAATAGACTTAATACATTGTATTGATAATATTCTCACAGAAATTCATATTCATTATCCTTTATTATAACTGTTAACTAAACTAACTACTTAATCCTTAAATAAAAGTAGTCATTACACATTGTTCAATGAATAAATGTAATACCTTGTATATTATCTTATTGTTAATACTTAACATTCAATATTCGTTCACTTAGAAACAACAATGTTATTTTCCTATTTAAATTACAAAAAAAAATTGTCATATTTTGACAAACAACTAATAATGATAAAGTTTAATTTGTTTTAATTAGTTGTCAACAATTTTGTTAATCATTATTTAAACACAATTTAAACACTAGTTATCATAATTATTGAGTTCCGTTTGAGGAAATAATTATTAGGATAGTACTACAAAGTATTAGTATTATTAGTAGTAATAATATAGGAAGTAGTAGTAGTAGTAGTAGTTGTAGTGTGATGGATACAACACATAAAGTAGTTCATAAGTAGTAGGTAGCGGAACGTTGCTTGAATGTAGAAAGAATCTGTAAACAACAAATGAAGTAAGTTGCGAGGTAGTAAGGAGCAAAACATGATTAGAATACATAGCAGAATTGAGGACGACCAACGAAAGTAAGCCTACAACCGACACAGTCCGAAGAACGCGAAGGATGTGCGAATTAATGATTAAAAGTATTGTATATAATATTTATGACGTTTTCTGTTTTCACCAAGCAAGTGATCGCTTGTCCAAGTGAACTTTCCATATCTGGTGTCGCTGACTCTGGGCGAGATGATGGTGTCGTACCCACAACCGTTTGAGGATAGGGAAGTCGGAGCGTTTCCACGACGGTTCGAAGCCATCTCGGAGCTAGTCGATGTGCGCGGGCAAAAGGCGGAGGTGGCAGTCATTGGGACTCTGCTGTAAGTGCGTGCGAAGCCGACGTTAGGTGGTGGGCCAGAGCGGGAAGACGTTGTGGCCGGGTTGGTGTCCGAGTTCGGCAGTCCTGCGGACAGGAAGGCAGCGCTACTGCAGTTCGGGGCTGTGCGTCTGGCACCCAATGGTGGCCTGTTGGTGTTCCGTGGAAAGTAGCCAAACTTTGGTTGGCGTATGCAGTGCAGCCAGTGTATGTTGTAGAGATGGCTTGGTTATGTAGACAGTTGGCGAGTATGACGGTTTCTTCAATAACTGGCGACAGAAGAATACTATCCACAGAGAAGCGAATAAGCGAGTTACAGCAAGTCGCTGTGACTGAAGTACTTATGTTTTGAATGTGGGGAATTAGAACATTATAGAAGAAACTGACCAAGAATACGACGACCATATGAGTAGTATACACCACAGTAGAAGCCGTCGTTGTCGTCACCGCTGCAGTAGTAGGAGTAGTGGTGGTAGCTATAGTAGTAGTAGTAGTAATATTGGTGTTTTTTATTATAATTATACCCATAATAAGTTAATGGACAAAGTCTAGGTAGTATTATATGAAGAACACAGTGAATTTTGTGTATTATTTTAAGCTCTCATCAGCAACAAATACCCTAGAATGACAGTGTCAATAAGATACGCTATTTTGAAGAATATATATGGATCTTCAAATACAAACATCAATATATTTAGTATGTGTTTAGTACTGAAACTATCTTATTAAGGACTAGTCAAGTAGACGCATTTTTATCTTATTGTTGATGTTCACATATAGATACAAAACCTGTACTTTCAGTCGTAACTGTCCTTTTTCTGCATAATGGTAGCCATGAACCCTTTCAAAAAGTATGAAGATACTAATTAAAATTTAGGACAGAAATGTACTGTGTTTGTGATCATCTACACAAAGATGAACAGATATAAAGCTAAAGAGTTTTAAGTAGAACGTAACTCTCATCCTGGATTCCACTATTATATGAAAATAACAACACTGCTGAGATTAGTGAATAGACGTTATCATTAAGGTAATCCTCTTAGGATGTACACTTCTCAACAGAAATCAATGAAATCTGGTTTCTTATAATAACAAAGGTAAACTATAAACCCTAACTAACAAAAACAATTCACTGTAGTACTACTTAAATATTGTTCATAAGTAGTAAAAACGAATTAAGTAAAAGTATTTAAACCAATGTAATAACATACCAATTATTTCACCAGTCATAAAAAATAAGCACAAACCACTAGCCAAGATTAATTTTCTTCTTGAGTTTGTATCTACATTTGAACTAGATGTCAAACTTTCATGACAATGATCATCTATTTGAAAAAAGTGTTAGGAAGGAAACAGTGAAAGATAACTTGAAATATTATAGTGTATTTGTAGTTTAGGTATGAAACCACAACTATTATGTAATCTGATTTCGATAGTTTAGCTTAAAAACTATCATTTTTCATTTGAAAAATCATAGTAACAAGGCCTACTTCATAATGTACTGAACCGTTTGATGATCATTCTTCATTCGTCATTACAGTATATAGGAATAGATGGCTTGATAGATTGTTGGAGTCATATATATTCTAACGAGAATATTTCCAGTTGTTAGTGTGTCTCTAGTTTTGTTTGTTCTTTGAACGAAACTACAGACATATACACTGAGATTCATGTATCTTCTTACTATGACGGTTGATGGATGATATACGTTGACTGTTTGAATTGTGTAGACAATATGCTTTTTGTATTAATACTACTTAAATATATGTTTAAGAGAAAGTTATTAGAATATACCAAAGTTCAAGCTGATAATCCCGAAGGTATTGCTGCAATGAATGTACCCTACTAGGAATTTAGGACCAGTACGAAACAGTTGATCAGTGATCTGTAATTTCTAATGGTTCTTTAAGCTGAAATATGAAAATTCTATTTTAACAATTGTCAAAACACGCAGTTACTAGTAACTAACTTTAGAAGGGAATTTCAGATCACCTAGCGATGAGCAGTGACGGGTGGTGTTCAGCCATGTAGGGAGGGTAACAGTTACTGACTAATGACAACTGGTGAAGTCAAGAATTGTTCACTTGATGTTTAAGTACACTGACTAGTTGTTATATTGTAATTTGATTACTAAAAATCAATTATGGGTCAGGGTGAAACTAGAAATTGTGTGTACTACTTTGCAGTTTAGGCGTAAATTGCCAAGTGTTCTCCTCCTTGTACATGTTTGTATTATGTAATGTTCTTGAACTCATTAGTTTAGTTATGTAGACGGTACTAACAGATAGCGCTTGTATAACAATATGTCTAGAACTCATTAGTTAGAAAAAGGATCTAATAGATATTTCTGCATCAAAGTTGTACAATAATGCATGCATGTTTTGAAAACGTGGTAGATTCAGTACATTTTTCTTATGAAAGTCATACATGGTGGAAAGAAAATACTTCAACAGTTCGTTACATCTCAACAATTTTCTTTATTAATTAAACCATCACCTAACCTTCTTTTAACTCTTGTTTCTCAATTAACATTTAAGCCCTAGACAACTGAACCAATCGGCATATAGTGATTGATATTTCTAACTTCAATCAGTTGGCGATGCATATTCTTCAACTTCATTCGATATCATTAGTTACAAACTACATTATTCCCGATGTAATAAGAAATACCAACTAGTAGATTCTGACTTAGTAATCTGATGGAGATCTTAAGCTCCTATTCTGTCCTCTTTTAAAGTCAAAGTTACTTACTGCCACTGAGACGTTTCATAATAGGTCAAAATAGCTATCTAACGGTACTTTATGCTTCGCCATAACTAACTTAGGTCGGCTCATGATATCAAACTCAAAATTATTCCTAAAGATATCTTATGAATGCCCGTATTTCCTTCATGATTATAAAAAACGATCATTGTTCGTTGAAAGAATAAGCTTTTTTTTTTAAAAGAAGGAAATCGTTAACGTTTTTACGCTTTTAGTATGCTTTAATGCGGGTATAAACGACGTGTTACTGTTGAAATATTTGATTAAATCTACCATAGAACAATCAACATAGTTTACGATGTAGGCTATTTTTATAACGTTTAGAATTGAATGAAAAATACTCTAGAAATGTACTAAATCGATTATTCATTGTTAGATGGTTGAAAGTAATTGACAAGAGTTTCTAGAATTAGTTGTTATGCTAGTTGACATTGATCAGTGTATCTTCAAACAATCAATATTAAAACATAGTTCATGTGTTATCAGTTTCATTAGACCAAATTGTGACATTAAATTAATAATGTATGTATATTGTACACTAAAGAAGTTGATATGAGGAGAATGTTGGAGTGAAGCGCCATTTTCATAGCTGATAATTAAGTGAATTACAAATTGTCTTTTAATTTCACGCCATTCTTTCTTTTCTTCATTACCAAAAAATGGATATTTCTTTGTGTTCTTGCTTACTCTTACATAGTTGAGATGGTCGTTTTGTGTAGATTCGTATTTTTTTTAGATTGGATACGTCACAGACTAATTTTGGAAGGGTACCGTTAATTACCAGAGAGCACTTGACAGCTGTTTGGTTCTAGTGTGGAACTCCTCAGCTGTGCTCACCCTAGATTCCGCCCCAGGGGCTTCAGGTTGGCAAATATCTAATCCTCTGCACCACCGGGTAGGCATCCAATGGCAGTATTCCCACTTACATGGATGTTACATTCTTCTATTCACTCTCAGTCAACTATCATTTGACCTCTTAGTAACATTTTTAATTCTTTTAATAAATATTATGTAAATCGTCACCTTTATAATCACTTGTAGCAACTGTCTGTAATTATTCTGCTAAACACTTGCAATTAACTTCATAATAACATCTGATTGATAACATTATAATGTAACACTCCAACATTCGCTTTATATCAACTACTTTATTGCATAATAAACATACATTATTAATGTAGTATCACTAATTGATCATGTTGGTTTCATTTGAGTCAATGGTGATTTAAAGTGAGACATACTTGTATATGAAGTGAGATGATTTATGGAGATTAGTATTAAGTATAGTTGATTGAATTTGTCATAGGATGATTTTGGCAGGGTGCCATTCATGACTGGGAAGTGGTGGACAACCACTTCGTCCTACTATAGGGCTCTTCAACAGTGTATATCCTTCATCCCGCCAGAGGAGCTGAACCCTAGGATACATTTACTAGGCGAACGCCTAACCCATTTCACTACTTGGACTGTTCTAGTAACAGAACACTCATTTGCACCAATTTGTGATATAGCACCACAATCCTCCACTGAAATCCCCGGCTGGTCTGAATTTTGCCAGTCACAACTTCGCACTAGAGCTTTAAGAACATCCTGAGGTTAGTCACCAGTGAGCTGATTATTGTAATGGAATTGACGTGGTTTTATTGAGTCAGGTATTAAGTTTAGCGGATTGGATTAATGTATAGCCCTGATAAAGAACTAACTGGGAAGAAATATTTCTGGGTTCTATTGTCTTATTTCTCTACTAATGACTAAATGTGAACTTTTACTTTACTGAATGATTTAAGTTGATTGAATGTCACTTAATAAAATTATTCAGACTACGTCGAAAGTAAATCAAAAACATGAAGTAATGAAACGTCTATTTCATAAATTTAACAGAGATTACTAAATATAGCACAACAACTAACGAATCAATGCAGTTTTACACGATGACCTTAGTTAAACAATCATTGATCAGCTGTTACATTCTGGTATGCGAGTCTTTAATTTTTGTGCTTGTTGTTATACCTCTAGACAATTTAGTTGACATCCAAATAGTTTACATAAAAAGGTGGTTTTTTGTAATGGAGGGGAAAGTATTGTGTAAGCTATTTAACAATTCAATTCCACCAACTTAATGCTACTTGTATCACACAATTCCATAGTTTGCTAACGTTACTAATAAACTATTCGGGTTATAAATACCCCCTCCCATATAGGACTGTAATTTTTACTTTGACCAGTCATTGATTACTGATTAATCTACTGTTTATCTAGACCACTTAGTTTTTACATGATATATGACTAGTCAAAGTCACATAACACAGTGTTCTTTATTTTGATGTAATACGGTCACAGTAGATTATAGCATAATCAAAATGACGTATGAAACTATGGTGAGTATTATTAAAACTATTGAGAACTTACTTAAAGATGATTGAATAATTGGGGAGGTCAATCTAAATTTTAAAATAAAAGCAATAAGTTGGGATTAGATCAGTATTCATTACAGTGTAATTTCATTGAAGCTTAGCAACACTCAAATGATGAATATTCAGATTTAATCAGTACAAACAAATACTGGTAAAATTTGGGAACTATTCGATTGATGTCTACGCTGATTTCCTCAGAGATAGGTATTAAGTTTTGTTGTTGGTTGGGTACCACTGAAAATCAGGGGGGCACTGAACACATATTTTGTTCTAGGATTGGATTCCTCGTCGATATTCATGCTTGATTCCGACTAGAAATCGAATTCGAGGCTTTCAGGTCATTTTAGAGAACTCTTGACTTTGTGCACTAATGGATCAGAGTCCAGTGGTTAGATTGGAACTTACATCGTTTTGTATCATAACGCAGAGATCGGTCAGTGTCATCGTCACTCCCGACAACTTCATACTTCACCAGTCAGGACTTTGTGAAAGTGTAAATAAACATGTTTACGAAACTGTATGTGTTACAATAAGAAGAATGGGAGAAAAATATCAATTATGTCATGAAAATGAAGGGTTCTCTTTTCAACAAATTCATCACCTCAAAGCTGTACATTCGTGAACAGATGTATTCTCCGTTATAATAATAATAATAATAATAATAATAATAATAATAATAATAATAATCAATAATGTTTGTTAATGACACCAAGTGACTCGACATAGCAACGATAAAGGAAACGTTATTTACGTGAGAAATTTGAGAATGTAAGTGAGCATTACACATAATATCATAGAAGTTTAATAATGATTAATAAATATAAAGATAGTTACGCAATATCTTAAGATCTTTCCTCAAAATTAAGATGAAATTTGTTCATAAGTGAAAATAAGTCAGTTCATGGTAAAAGGTTAATAAGGAGAGAAAGGATAGTAATAGTGATCTTCAGAGAAGAAATTGTTTTGAGTTTAGGACTAGGGTAAAAGTAGGAGATAAAAAAGTTACTTTTGGTTACTTAATTCTAGATTCAGTAGGTGTATAGACAAATCAGTAACTGATTCTAAACAAAAGATTATTATCCTCCTGGTCACCGTTCTTTGATTTGATAAAGGAATTTAAATGACGAACCGTGTTTTGATCGAATGACCCATGTTTACAAGATGTTTAATAACTGAGCTCTTCGTTGATTAACTACTACCTTTTCTCAGCCATGCTGGATGGTGTTTTCGAGCTCTTTCAAATAGAATCATTATCGAACCACCTATGTAATGATACTCAACAAGAGCAAGTAGGTTGATAAACAAACATAAAAGTTTTGCGCAGAAAGTTGACGGTCAATTTTGACACAACGAATTGATCTGACTCAGACGATCAGACGAACTGACGATGATCACCTGGAAGCACTGGACAGCCGTTTTGTCCTAGTATGAGACTCTTCAAGCTGTTGTTGAGCAAGCGATGACTACATAATTGTAGTCTTTAGATGGCTGCAAAGAACATGTTTTTCAAATAACTTAGAAACTTTTTTCTTTAGGATATCTTCAGCTTTGTCACTGTTAAGTTCAATATTCATGTGAAGTATTCACTTTAGTGCGTAGGCTTCGGATATTTTTGGAATTTTGAGTCTCATATTTATATCGATAAACCTGAGTGGATATACATTTTCAATAAAAATTTTCATCAAGATGTTTAACTCTTCATCTATGACGTCAGGACCGCGAATCAGTCGAATGCTGGTGGAGAGGAATATAATTATATTAATCTTTCTGCTGATGGAAACTCAACTGTAAAGCTTGATAACTGACCATCCCAAGTGGTTTTTGTAAACGGACCTACTTAGAGTACTATTAGGTTTCCTTGTTATAAATACATCAAGAGAGTCTGAGTTAAATCTATTTACCACTTTAAGATATAATGTGATTGCAGGATGACAACCAATCAATCAGTCAATGCCTGTTACTCTAAGTGGAGCATAAGCCGCCAACCAACATTCTTTAACAACCTCTATCCTGTGCTTAATTTTCCAGTTCTTCTCAAGTGCGGTTCATTCTTTTTATGTCAATCTCCGATTTCCAATGCAAGACGTTTATGGGTCTTCCTCTTTCTCTTTGACCTAGAGGATTCCAAGTTAGTGCTTGTCCTGTGATACAGTTTGATGATTTCCTAAATGCGTGTTCTATCCACCTCCAGCGTCATTTCCTAATTTCTTCCTCGGCTGGAAGTCGATTAGTTCTCTGCCATAGAAGATCGTTGTTGATGGTATCTGGCCAATGGACCCGAAGTATCTTAATAAACACAATGAAAACATACCAAAAAGATTTAGCAATCTAAAGATAGCAGAAATTTGCTAACTTCAATTTTCACCTTGCAGACAACTTTGAATGGTAAGTTTACTTCTTGACGACAATTGACTCATACTTAAAAGATGTTTGGTTATTCAGTTTATTTGTTAAATCAATGTTATCTCTTGTTAACCAAACCATTTGTTAATAAAACAAGCATTCAGTTAGCCGATGTACATAGTTCTACACTGAGTAAATTAATTGACAAATGTACAAAGAAGTGGAGAGATTCGATAGTTTATACTTAAAGTTATTAGTGAATAAAGCAGATTGCGGGGGGGGGGATATCCACCTAAAAGGCATTATGCAAAAAAATGTTCATTCCAAGGAGAGGGTATAAAATCCTCTATTGAAGAATGTCTTCACTATTTTAAATTAATATTTATGTAAAGTATCTTTATGGGTACAGATTTCGTATTCTTATCAGTGAATCTTTGTAGATATTCGTTATAATCCACCTATTGAGTATAGACGCTTTATTCATCAGAGTTTTGAGAGAAAGTAAATTACGAATAGATTTATCTGTTGATAGAAACTCAGCTGTGAAAATGTTCTATTGCGGGGTGTTCTGTGAAAGGATTTTAAGAAAAAATAGTTGTTATTAGCATTCATGTTGATGACTTTATACAGGGACACGTTTTCATCCATTTGTATCTATCTGCCACAAATTGGTCCCAGTTGAGTACCATTTAAAACCAGAAGGCACTAATTAGCTACTTCATCTTAGTATGTGCACTAACGATACTACGCGGGGAACTTTTCCAGTTACTGCGGCTCAGTGATACTGATTATTAAATGTTCATTGCTAAACTTGAAAGACCCTGTGTTCGTTCTTTGCCTAATGTCGTATAAGCGTACTACCGAGATGTCCCATAAGCAGACAAAGCAGCTCTCTAGTGCTAATTGACTTTAAGTGTGACAAATAGATCTGTTCGGTGTTTAGTTTCATGCGTTTGTCATCTCCACATGAAGAAAGTGTATATGTAGGCTGTATTCCACACCAATGTAATTGGCTTATAACATCGATTTAAGGGTTGTAGAATATGATTTATATAGACTTTTAGAGAAAGAATGTTACATATGATGATCTAAGGCTTAAATAATCCATATTACATTACATTTTTGGCCAACTATAAATGCATTAAATTAATCAGAATATATTTGAATCTTTCTGTTGTTTCGTCATGGACTGAATTTGATCAATTCACCTGACGAGTCCTAAATAGGACGAAATGTGCGTTCTGGATTCTGCTTGTCAGCTACAATCCAACTTATATATAAACTTAATGTTCTTACCAAGTCAATTCTACATTCCACAAACTTGTTCGAATGTTTATGAAACATTTAGAATTGTCTATGATTGAAAAGTTACTTTTCAGTTTACTAAAATGCTCGATAAAGATGACATGTTTGACAAATTTTTGATTTCATATGATTGTTCGCCATTATTTGTTGTAATCTTACAGGTAAACGATATTGTTATCATTTCACAACACACTGATTTTCTTCCATCATTAATGGGGAGAGGATTATCATTGGCTTCAATTTATGAGCATTTAAAGTGTTCAATTTAACAATACCTAATATCGTAAATACCTGTAAAGAGTGGATATCAATATCCTGGTAGTTTTATTCAGTACGATATCATCCTGTTGTTTTTACTTATCATAGAATTTAGGAAGTAATAGACAATTCTTTTGTCCTAGTGTAAGATTCCTCAACAATACATACTAATGACCCCAGTGAGAATTCGTGGTTGGTAGAATTTAGGTGAATTGAATGTATGGCACCTATCACTAATAAATTTAAATGACTTTTATATTGTACAGCAAGTTGACTGAGGCTTGAATCCTATTATTAGACGCCAAACCAATTGCTGTCACTATTGTGGAGTTAGATACTAAGATGACACATCTATCCTATACTTTCTCGTTCTTTCTGACTAGCTTAGAAAATAAGGTGATGAAATTGATAATAAATGGTACAGGGTTACACATCAAGTATGTTAATGATTCTTTTATTGCCTGTAAACATTCACAACATAGTTCATATAGATTAAGCATTTTTAACATAGTACACTCTAATATTCACAATAAAACATGAACATATTAATATGTTTCCTTTTCTAGATTTTGGTATTAAACTCAATGCCTATGGACGATTAAAAAAGATCTATTTGCCATCAAGATACATAGGATGCTTTGATAAAACTTGGATTCAAGATTGATGAAGTATCAGGAGTCACTGATTACAGATAAGGAATGTATCTAGAGACTAAACTAGTTTTATTAATTGTGACATTCAAATATAGATAAATTCATATCTTCTGTTACCTTAAGTCGTATCTACTTGTACCTATCAGAAGAACATATATATATACTGGAAGAACACAAAGGAGAATTAATGCTCTCATTCCTGAATATATTCTACAAAATATGTAGCCAAAAAGGAGAACATATTTTTGAGATTTTCTGGATGGCAGTCAAGATGCTGACGAAATTGAAATCATTCAAAGTATTCGTTAAAGAAAGGATCTAAGATTTGTTATGTTTTTTGATCAATTTTAAGTACTAAGTCGTTGAGGGTTGAATTTCAAGATCATGTTATATCACTGTTTTTTTTTTATTTTTTGTCATAGATTTCCATAGATTTGTTTTCTTATTAAGGCTTTAGTCAACTTTTCTCAGCATACCGATGATAATCGTAAAAATTATAGCATAAAATGAATTAATCGAAATCAAACGTCTACCAGCCAATTGATTAGTGCTTACGGTTAAGCACTTATCATATGAGTTAACTGTCTTATGTTCGATTCCTCAATAAAACCGAGTGTATACTACTGTGAAGTCTCGTGCAACGATAAAACAACTGATCAGTGTTCCGTGCTTCTCAACCAAGATCACTATGTAACGAACTTGAACGACACCCTTTGAGGAGGAGTGGGGGGATAAATTTCTTATAGAATAGAATTTCAGAATACTACAAAATAAAATGAAGTAATAACTGCATTCTAACGTTACCTTTCATGTTTCGGTGGAATTGTTAATTGATTTGTGATTGTTTTAACTGGATCCAAATCTTGTTCATATCCATAATGATAATTATCTGTATGTTTACTCATAATATTCAATTGATAAATCTCTTGAATATAATATGAATGAAATGTTTATTTGTACTGTTATGAATAATAATACTTTCCAATTATACGTTTAATTAGTTACCTATCCACTTTTACACTACTAATAAATATGTTAATAAGTAGTAAGAAGTAAAACTAATAGTCAATACACACTGTTTAGTGATATATAAATAGAGAAGTTCATGAACCAATCAGTTTAGACAAATTAATGTTTATATTTAAATAATACCAACTGGTGAAAAACTGGTTGATTTGAAGAGGGAAAGTGGGGGTGGGGGGGAGGTGGAAGAATATGTTGTAAATCAGTTGGTAAAGCCGGAATTTACGTAACATGGAGGGGTCTGTCTTAGATCTTTTCAATAATATTATTATTCCTAATTGAATTTATAAAGTATTTAGATGGTCCTATATTTGGTAGTGTATAGTGTATTATGTGTTACTGACGTGTTCATAGACTAACATGATAGCACAAAACATAAATCGGATTGGTTATAATAGCCTTGATTAATTCTGGTTAGTAATTAGTTGAAAAGGGATGTACATTGTAGATGGCACAAAACACCTTCAATGTATCTATTACAAATATATAGTCTATTGGATTAATCTATCAATAAGTCAGACACAGGTAATAATTTATAACTTTAAGGAAAGTACACTAACGATAGTGTAGAGTTGATCATACAAAAGGTTACAAAATAACTAATAAGAGTATTATAACATACTTTGTTGTCACATGATGCTCAAGATCTACATTTAAATTATATGGCTCCAAGCTTGTATATCAATCAAACAATCAATCAATCAATACCTATTACTCTTCATGGAGTACAAACCGCCAACCAGGATTCTCTAACTTGAATAAGCACAAATTTAAGAAAATGACTATACGACTAGAGTATAGAATAAGGAAGACACTAAACATTTCTCAGATTGTTAGAGATCTGAAAAGTTGAGCATATAAATGAGTTAATCAGCTTCACAAATTTGTTTTCCATTCTAATCAATGAAAAATCAGTAACTGTTAGTGAATATTTTATCAGTTAAAAAGCGTAATATAGAGATGGATATACAGATTTTCCACGATTATTGTGATTATTCAAACTCTCTATAAGAATTGCTACCTGTCAATTAAAACATATCAACATTTTATTGCTTTCGTTTGTAGTGTAAACTTTTCATTAAAGCATAAATAGTCATCATGCTTCCTTAAATTGGTTTTGTTATGGAGCTACTCAAATAGTTATCCTTTGATGAGAGCTTAAAACTTTCTCAAACTCGTCTTTATCCTAACCTTCATCCAAGTAACCTATTACCTGCTTTAAATTGTGCTACTTCAACTGTCAATGTTCCATAGATCTGTGTTATTAACTATTGGTCTTACTCAGTTAGAATTATCAGTTTCAACGTTATTAAACAGTAACCAGTGTAGTGGCTGTTGATACCCTCTGGATTTAATGTAGAGTTTTTACTAAGTGTATACTTTCTATTACAGCATCCATGTTACAGTGTAACTGAACAGTGGAACTTACTTTACCTGCTCTTTAAATGTGATTATTTGATCTGGACTGGTCAAAATAAATTAATTTCTATCATCTAATATTATGCCTCCTATATGGTGTGTGAAATATAGTCGAGTACAGATGGGTTGGTTGAAAATACTTGCTGAATTATACTGGTATGTTTCAATTAATAGTCATATAAACACTAAATGTTACTTAAGAATTTGGATTAGTAAAGGCTACAACTGTGGTTCTAATACCAGTTAACATCAGACCGATGAACTGTTGTAGTGACCTCAGATATCCCTAATTACAAAGTTGTAGTGATCTGCGATTAGTAACTTGTTATTGTTGTATAAGTGTACATGTCAGTACATTAATTATTAACGAACGCTTAAATGTGTTGTTCGTGAAGTGTGTATTCAGCTTCAACAACACTTGAATAATTTGATGATATGACAAAAGATATTGAAGAGTGACCTCATTGTATCCTTACCTTATTTAATTAACCATTAACTAAATTCAATTGAGTTTATTATAATATGACTGGAATGGTTAATATTTCTCAGTAATAGAATCTGGGATTTTGAATATTCTTAGATAATGAAGTTAGACAATTAGCAAAAACGATTTGGGTTACAAAAAGTTATTTGTAACAGATATCTGTCCTTTGGTTTGTCAGTTGGAATCTTACATACAATAGATGCGTCATGATTCTACTCATGCTATTTGTTACATTTCTCCGTTTAGTATAATCATTCAGACCTTACCTACAAATATTGATATCTGCTGTTAGTTGATTTACTATTTACAAAGGATTAAGGTTCAGCATTATGTGATGAAGATTCTGAGAATACTTAATAAGATTCTGAAGTTTATTAGGTGTACTCACATGGAACATCATATATATTGACATTCTTTCTTTCTGTGTGCCATATGACTCAGTTCATTTTAGTCATTGTATGATACTGTGTGTATTACACTTACAGACGCTACTTAATTCTGCGTTTAGACGGATGATCTATGATAAACTCACGAGAATTCAAGGAAACGAAATCAAGTATATTTTGGAACAAAGTAGGTATGTTTGAAGTCACTCATCCAACAGTGTGTTAATTGAATCGTAATGACTGTTTTGTTCATTTCAATTATAATCTATAGATTTCAATTCCTGTGTGTTTTCGCATTCTTTTACCAACAGAATACCTATGGACCTCTTTTAGACAAACTAAAGGTTCTGTGTTGCATGAAGGATACAATCACTATCAGATACTTTACATAAATTCTTCAAGTAGGACTAAATTATAGTATCAGATATATGAAGTTAAAGAGGTGATTTTGAGAATCGCGAACCATACGCAAAATGATTATGCTGCCACTAGACAGTATGCTCCGTAGTTTAGGTAACATAGCGATAACAAGGAATCTCCGCGAAAAGGGAGTCGTGTGTCTGACATGATAGAAGTTAGATGTGAGGAGAAACGGGATGTCTGTTCGTCTTGACGTCGGCGATGTCGTCTCTAAAAACCCTCAATCACATGATAAGTTTTTCTAACAGATATTAAGTTCTTTGAAACGACTTATGTACTTAGTAGTATATTGACAAATAGATCGTAACAAGTGACCGCGGCAACTGTAACACAACGCGAGGTTGGAACTATCCAATTATATCAATAGTGAAGTAACACATTCACTGAAATGATGCTAAGGATTAGAGTATCCATGTGCAATCTTACTCTAATAGTTAGAATCGTTGAGTATGCAATTAAGAAAAAAAATACAAGCACAAGAGGAGTGTGAAAACAAAATCAGAAGGCTGATTCTGTATTCTAGCTTGCAGTAATCAGCAATAACCCACAACATCTTGCTTACTGGACATTATTATCTTGATCTCCATGTTGCGGTATGTTTAAATTGCAAACCGTACTTTACTCGCGATTTCGGGTCCGGGTTTGTTTGGTTTAGCTGAAGTAAATTATCTGGTACCAAGGCGTGGAACTTCGTAGAATGCCTAAGAGTTAGTCAAAGATAGTTATTAAGCTATACGGATGCACATCACTTAAAGTCAGATAGATGTCCAACATTACCATAGAACTAGGCTCACTAAGAACCACAACCAAACGTTTCACTAATTCAGCATTATGTTGTTTTACAAGCTTCTGTAGATGTTTAGACTTTGGGTCAGGTTCCAAGTTGTAGGACATCATGAAAGTATGCAAGCTGAAATTAGAACACTGCCTTAATATTAAAGTGTTATATTATGTAAGATACAATAATACAAACATATGGCTAGACGTCATACAGATGAGTATGAACAATTTGCAGTCAGTTACTTACATTATTTAGTACTTCCCGAAACTTGAGTTTATACATGCAATGTAATTAGCATGTGTAGATTACGAAAGTACATTAGACCCTATAATGAATCATGTAGAAAGATGTCATGCAAATTATATTTTACATTATTTATTTCTGAAATTTAAAGACCTAGAATCAGTTTATAACATTAAAGTGCTCATTAATTACATAAATTTAATACATTCACTATCATTTTTATTAATAAAAACTTATTATTAACACGTGGTGCTACCACACTGGCTGAAGTTTGGTTAAATTTACTTTGAGAATTGCAGAGGAGCAGCATTATACCGTAATTCTACATTACATTTTTACAGCCAGTTATGACGCCAATTGTTATGACGTGAGAAAGAAAGGAAGGAGGATGTGGTTGGTTATAGCGAACGCTAGTAAAGTGTGCCTAGTTGTAAATGCGCGACTGACCTAAGCCAACTCACCCCACGCCAATAAAAGGAGAACCAGGATTTAGAACCGAAAACGGAGACCTGAGAGCGGAGAATCGAGAATATATTGTATTTTAATCATGCCCTTAGATATACACAAAACCAGACCACACAGTAACCCAATCACAAATCTGACGTTGATTCGGAACAAAGGAAAGTGTGGCAGTGAATGGGTACAAATTGTACACAATTAAGTAAACTTAGTTCATAGTAATAAACAACATACCACGAGTAAATATATTAAACGGGAAGACGGGGTAAAGGGAACGTAACAGTCATAGAAATGAAATGCTTACATTGTTCATAGTTATAATAATTGAAATAATGTCCTAAAGCACAGTTCTCGAAGATAATCAATCTTCATTAGGTGCACGGCATATCACAGCCAAGATCAACAAAAGTATCGGCGATCATTTCAAGATTGGACTGTTACACAAACTAATTAGACTGTGATAAATAAACATCCAGTGTTGAAATTCATTATGATGTAGCAAGATATCCTAAGCGCATAGACGATAGTCAAAAATGAAAGTGTTTTTGGTACGGGTAGGTACAGTAGGTAAAGTGGATGTCACAGACTAACGTTACTGACTCACATGTGTTATTTTGGCAATCATTAGCAAAGCACATAACTATTCCGTAATGTCTATACAAAAATTTCATCATTTATGTGCCAACTAATTAACATTTTAAAAGTTTGTTAGCGGATAAACCCGGTTATTTATGTATTAATTAACTCAGATCCCCTAAAAATGTACTCGTTTACTTTAGTGCTAAAATATATTTAACCCTATTGACAAAAGCATAAACGCGTATAGTAAGAGGAAAGGTATTCAGATGCGACGTTCTGATTTCGTAATTTTGTTCCTATGCAGTATGATACTGAATGGAAGGCATAATTATTTTAGATGTCAGCTGATTAAACATAGCTACTTCAAGCCAACTAGTTGGATACAGTACAACAGTAAAATACATAACCTACTCAACCTTTGTCACCTTCAAAAGCCAGTTCACATTGAATGTTAGGTGTGAGATTCGGGAGACGGGATTAATTGATGATGGTTTTCCGGGTGCAGGACATGGTGAAGCGGAGCCCATGTAGCCACATCTATTGGTGTAATATCAGACTAAGAAAGCTTTGTCAGCAGAAAGCTGAGAGTAAAGCATCGACAAGCATATTTCTTCGAGCAACGATAACTTGCTCAGCGTACGTCACGTCCAGATACTCTGGGGTCGAAGACTATGAGGCTAACAAAGTAACCCTCTTGAGCCAATTACAGTGAGATTGGACTATACCACTGAAACCTCGTCTTACAAGATGCACATATAAATGCCTTAACATTAGCTTGACAGAAGAACACTTCATCGTGTGTGGTCACATAGACCTAACTATTGATCCGACTCCTACCACATGTTGGACATTGCGGAGCGAATGTTTGACCTAGGCAAAGTTTCATGTAAGTTGAACCTCTTGATGGCTCCGTTAGCCAGGCCCACCCTAACCTCGGTGACCAGGCCTATTAATTAATGTGCATTAAGTTATATTTTCTATGGCAGTTATAGAAAAAATTATGGTTTTAGTGATACATGCCACGTTGCAACGAGTCCTACTAGGCAGGTTAATTGGTGTGCTAGCACCTTCCTTCCCCGATCATCCTCAAACTAAATGGAATTCATTGGTCATTCACGCCGGACGACGATACGTAAGAGAGAGTAACGTATTCCAATAACAGTAGATGACATACTTAGTTTAGGTGAATTACCATTCCTCGAAAATACTTTTGCATGCAGTATTAGGTCAGTGTGTTCATAAGGCAATTACACAAGTGTGTAATATCTTTAAACTTTCCTTGCAATGCGAGCAGGTTCCATATGGTTAACGAATGTAATACTTTCTCTAATTATCATACCGGCTGTACATTTTGTATACTGACTAAAGAATTGGAGTGCTTAGTGGATGAAAAGAACAGTATTCAGCAAATAACATTAGATCAGCCATGAACTGAAACATAGTTGAGGGATAGATTCTGCACAACTAGTGCCCTCCAATATTAAACCAGCTAAACAGACTTATATGACCATAAGGCTCCAGTATATGCAGTGTTTCTTGATTTAGCCAAAATACTCATCACAACGCTACATAGTTTCTCTCTCGCAAAAATGTAATCCATGCACTTTTGTGACCTACTACAACGTCAGCTGCGGGACTGCTCACAAGACAAGGAATTTCTCTTCAAGGCAATCGAGGTGATGTCAGACTGGAAGACAACACTACTAAGTGTACCACAATTGGTTTTATTGTGACCAGCACCATCTCTTTTGTTTAACAGTCGAACAATAAGACTCAGGTGCAAAAAACTAATCTAGTTTATGCGAGTTCTGACAGAAAAAGTTACGCGGAATTGTCACTTTATCCTCAGCAATCAAAAATCACTAATTGCCATAAGCTATCCAGAGTTTTAGGGACGACTTATTAAGAACATCAACCCTAATTCAGTGTGTAGCTGCAATATTTTTGACCTTAGTATTTGAAGTGTTCATTCGCCACCACAACCACAAACACCGAATTAATGAAAAGTTTTCCGAGTTAAGTCGCTTGCTTGGACGGCTAAAGAAAAGGCTACGGGCCCTAACATTTTTCCATGCCTTAACTAATTAACTAACCAGTTCTTACTCTACAATACTCAGTTATTTACATCCTGAGTACTTTTCCATTCGTACCCTAGCCATGACCTTTTTGTTATTATTATCATTCATTCTGTAAGCATCATGAATGATAGTAACTATGTAATGAACAATAATCATAGCAATAATGTCTAAACTAGCCAACGTAGAGTAAGGAGGATTGTGATTGTAACAATCTTATTCCTAAATCTATCACCACAACCAGACTAGGTGACAGGGATTTAAAACTTAATGCTAAAAATAAGTCTCGCTCTCAGGTACCTATCATCCAGCCTCCCAACAACAAGCAGAGGATGGGTACGCTTTGTCTGAGCTCAACACATGGCATCGATTCATACAGTGTGCGAAAAAAACAAAGTAATACCAACTCCAAGTGACGAGTGATCTACCATAATTAGCTAATCCACAAAACATCAAGGCAACCACAAAGCGACATCAAAGAGTCACTGTGATAAGAATAACAGAAACAGAGGGAAGAGTGATAAGGATAGTTGTAATATTTATTCGGATGCAACTTCTGTACAAATTAGTTCATTGTTGCTGTGACGTCGAAGTACCAGAGTAGTACTACGATTTTATTCTGAAACATTCGTGTTCTTGGTTTTGACGCATCTTTGTAGAATGTATGGTTAGTGTTTGTGTTTGATTTGGCGTACCCGCATGCCCTAAAACCCACGCATCAAAAAGGTGTCCGGAGGTTACCAGAAAGCCTTAAAACCCATACGTAGTTGACAACGTGAAGAACTTACTAGTAAATTTAGTGAGAAGCTCCATCAGTTCATTAGTATCTTCATATCTTATTGAGCGAATGGTCTAACCACCCCAGCCAAAAGTTCCAATCACAGAGGAGGCATGACAGTCCTATGAAAATGATTCTACTTTAGTATTGACCCACACGAATAAACCCAACGAACGATCAGACCGCATACTCTACTAGGAACCAGTAGAGAGACAGCTCTAGACAGTAGATTGAGATCCACCAAGGCTACCCTAACACGGCTCGTGGGGCCCACCTATCTATGGGCTCAACCCTAGGCTATAATTACTACATACCAGGGTTAATCCTGCAAAAACTGAGGACAAATCCATTAGTTGTGGCATCTGCTCTTGTGTACAACATCGATGCCCAAAGGCACTATTATCACCTTGCTGCAACCATCTCCAGTATTTAGACAGTCAATAGATTCCAAGTGAACGGAAAGTAGTCATCCTTCTCCTGATATTCAAAGGAGTGAAAAGGCAAGAGCTAGCCCATTATAGTCTAGTTGCCTTGATCCAAATACTGTCAAAAGTTTTATAAATCTCGCTGGACAATCAATTAAGAAGGTTTATTGACGAACACCGGTTATTCCATGTAGTTCAGAATCGCTCCAAGGAAGGCACATTCTGCTCCACGAACGCATTTTTAGCATGGTATATTTAGGTAAATTGCCTCGCAAAAATTTTGAAAAAGAAAATCTCAGATATGTGCTCCTTCGACCTACTACCCATGTATCAAAGTGAATGCAGTGTAATCAGTGTTAAGAAAATCATCGTGGGAAGTATCTCAGTGGGCTATCCTTCTGTCTGAGGTTGGCTAGGGACTCTCTCCACTTGAAACTCTCTCTTGTAGATACTTAATGGAAAACGTGTAAAGACAGGCTTGAAAAACAGGTCACAGGGCTCACCTAAGGCCGTACAAAGACAGGCTAAATTCTCCACAAAACCCGATTATTATAAATTTCCTTGGTTTGTTTTTACCTGGCTACAGAAGAACGGGAGATGATTTGATAATAGTCTGCAAAATCCTGAGTGGTACAGTAGCTTTCTAAGGCGATGTTCAGTTGGACCATTCCTGATTTGAAACTGACACCGCCATAGGATCAAACACCAAAAACAGCAGATAATTGGTTCGAATAACACTTACTTTCGTTGAGGTTCTGTTTGACTTAGAATGCTCTTCCCAGTAACGTGACATCAGCCGACTCGTTAAACACTTAGTAACCGATCGGAAAAGTATGCATGTACGAACGAAATTCCGTCTACCTCTTGGAATAGAGGCCGGCCACACTTTTCGGCTTTCCATGTCTATCGCCTGCTAATTATCATTCTTACATATACCACTGCAGCCACTTCACTTAACTAATGTACTTATCTTTCAATTATAATTTGATTCTTTTTCTCATCTTAGTTTTCTTATCTTTACTCGTATACTTTACATATCCTCACATCCCTCTCTATTACTTTATTGCCAACAACGTATTTTGCCAACTTACTACTCTGAAACGCACACACACTCATTCATTTTCCGGTGACATCAGTCAGCAAGCTAACTGTCACAACTACAAGGTATTTCACAGTAGACTAGCTGAAACTCCCGAACTGGTTACTACGAAAGATAATATGTTCCACCTCGACAACAAGACGCGAGCTAAAAGAAAGTCAGCTGGTCTAAACAAGCTCAGCCAGACGATATTGAATATTGTATACTGTACAGTACCGGAATTCAGTCAGGAACGAAGGTCGATTAGGCTTGGGTGCCGCTTTTGAAAGCTTTTATTGATGTCAATAGGAACAATTTCTTTAAAAAACACGTTTTATTGGGCCATGTTGGTATCTGATCTTTTTTTACTAGCCACACATTTATATTTTCAATCTACAGAATTTAGGTGTTGAAACACATTTGAAGTAAACACATTTGTATTATGTATGTAGGACTGCTTAAAATTGTGTTCACCGATATGCATAAATTCATTGGCTTAATAGAAAAATGCGACGATCAATAAAGACATTTTATTAACAGGAAAATAATTTCGTCTACTGATGGTTGTCAGAAACCAACCATTATTGTGAATGGTACCTCGAGATGCCAGATCCGGGTTATCCGGCTAGTAGAACTGGCCAGATCTATAAATAACTGAAATTATTACTAAATATATTTAATGGGAGATCGCTCTTAAAACAACTGTATTATGCTAGCTTGTCATAAAGCTATTGGATGCATATATATATAAATCTGCACAAACTGACAGCTTACATATTTAGTCAATAAATGAAATATCGATTCCTTCATACAATTATATACATGTTTTATAGCATACGTTGTGGGAAGTCTTTGAATATAGTTATATGTATTAAAACTGTGTATTTGACCAAAACTGTTTTCAAACCGCTGGGTATACATCCTTTCTAGAGAGTACACGATTTTCAAATTTGTGGAAACTATGCTTACTTTGAAGATACTTTTTTGGTGATTGCTCTTTTATTATATAGCCAAACTCTACTCGTCTTGAATTTTTAACGGACATTAATTATTCGTTTCTAAGCCAGTCCCAAGTACTCACATATTTCATGGTAATAAATCAAAAATTATTAGTACTGTCACTTTAAAATCCTCTACTTAAATAAATTTCAACGTAATTTTGAATAAGCTTCCTATTTTACACGGTAAAATGTATTCGTGATAATATTGACTGTATGATTTGTTGCTTGAAATTTGGCATTATTTAAGTCTTACCACAAAGTGAAGAAATGCTCAACAAAATTAATAACATGAGAGTGTAATGTCCTAAGATATTTGAAGGATGAAGTTATGAATGTCTACAAAGTGTTGTGTAGTTATTGGATCTGATAATAAACCTAAAACCTGGGTTTCATGTTACTTGATCTGTCAACAGACAAATAATGTTTCCCTAGAGTTTAACGCAATGTTAATCCGTATCAGTCGAAGCTAATTAGAAAAGGTTCATTCGTTAAATTGATTATATTTTACACTTTCCTCACTACAAGAAGTACCTCAGCTAGTAATGACTTTTAACCGTCAGCTAACAACTAACAGAAGTATCAGCATCACACATACTCGAGTGTTTTAAGTAGATTTTATGCTTATTTGTTTGATACAGTTTGTTTTACAAGTAGCCACTAAAGAGAAGTATTTGTTGCCTATTTAAGGGGGGCTCAAGCTGTATCTTAGACGAATAGATGAGTTCGCCATTTTACTAGTCACTTTAGGACACAGCTGGGATCTATACTGAATGAATGCTATAGGAGGCTGTTAATGTAGGGTTACTCACACGTCTTTATGAAGCCTTTGACAGTTAAAAATGCATTTTCCGTACCTATATTCCACTCTTTCGGATATTTATCTTTTCTGTTGAGTATGGAAAGGTTGTTGGCATATGTACAACTTCGCTAATTTATTTTAATGAAAGACTGACCCTATCCTCTTTCGTTCCAGATATTTTGGACTGATTTCTCTTGCATTGGGCATTAACTATCATTTAAACCGTATTCTTATACTAATCATCAAATGCAATCAACGGTTGAAAATTTTAGGTGGTACAGATTAAAATTGATCACAGTAGTTAAAATGTCTTTTTCAAACTATATTTTCAAGATTTATTCTTCCCTGTCATCACTTTTACTACTAACATTTAAACCTGTCTGCTAGTCGTCTTGTTGATTTTTTCTTGTCATGTCAATGTAATATGAAAATTAAGGCTAATGTACATTTGTACCAGATTACAAGGACTTTGGCTGATGAGCTAATATTACTATTTTAAATTGGGTAAACCACTTCATACTTCATTACTACTTCCGTAAATATCTTCTTAAATGTTATGAAATCCTGTAGAGCCATAATTTAAGGATTAAAACATTCAGTATTCAAACATTAAAACAGCTTAAGAATTCTATCTGACCCATATCCATCTGCGCAAATGATCATAAACGCTACCAGTCCTCATACACAAAGGGATATCTTAAAGTCTGTACTTGGTAAGTAACCCGCATTGTTAATGTTTAAATAAGCTACTGGCTCTCACTGTCATTTTTGCGTTTTTTCAGGTCTCCAAGTAATGCTTTAATTAAGATACTTATTTATCCAACCTACTCTTTTATGAACTTGTTTGGCTGATTGGAACGTAAATATATTGTTATTTTGAATTCATAAGAAGAAAACATCGAACAAGAATATAATGATTACATTTTTTTCAAACATTCCAACATTTACAGATGAGAAAAATCTTGATTTGCAAACATTTTTTCAGTTATCTAATATGATATCAGATTTTTTTGGTAAGTATTCTTATTATGAATTGGTTTTGTTTAATTTAGATCGATATTAATAATCAGGTTTATGGGACTCGAAGTTCTCAATACTACGCAATGATGTGGAAGGGAATATTAGGGTAAGTTTTATAAGAATGTAATCATAATAGTGTTTGAATGGTGTCATGAAGTAAATCTTTGTAAATTTCAAATCAAATCACTTGCACATATGGATATTATTTCATAACCACAATGTTAACTGGTAATTAGAAGATAATTTTTGGCATGGTAATACAGCTTTCATATTTTTATTACCTGATGGGACTACTTAGGCTGAAAAAACCATTCTTCTAGGTCATTTAGATATGGATTAATAGCAGTAAATGTATGGTTTCTTGGTTAATTCGTGCTACTAACTCTACATCAATAGTAAGTTATTTTAATTACGAATACATCAACAATACTGTCTTTTTACAGTAAAATGAGGATTCGAAAAATTTAGTTCGATGAAACACCACACTTCATATTACCCCAAGGATTTACAACGACAGTACTAAGACTTGAAATTATAATGCTAATACACTCAGAACTACTCCGACAAAGTCGTATGCGACGGGCATCAGTCGGCTACACCCTGAGCTTACATTCAAAGATTGCTTATTATATAATTAATAAGTATCCTTCCATGATGTGAGCAACCATGAAGTGACGATTGTCTTTATTGCCTCTAACTGTACTTAATTGTCACCTAATTGGTATTGTAGATTTATAAGTTCATTGCAATTTGATGACATTGAATAACCGGGATGTATTAAGTTAAGGTATTTTAAAGCCTACTAAGTCTATTGGTTTCATTTTCTTTGTTGAACTATAACTTAAATCTGATTCCATTCTCTTAAAATGTGAAATATTCAGCATCATTCAAAATAATAAATGTTTAGATTATAGTTTATAATTCCTTCGTAAGACTTTTATTATAGTTGTACTTGTGTACTGTTAATGGAATTCTGTCACCCGAATGGAAACGTGGATAAGACTATAGGTATGGTTTGTTGACGATTACCAACTAGCAAGTAACCTAGGTTATACCAATTACCTTAAACGACCTAACATCAACTTTTAGTTCATTTTAAATATTAACATAAATATTAAGAAATACACTATCCACCACAAAATGGTAAGTTTTAATGGTCTTGCGTTTTTCCTTCGAATTGAGTCTCTCAACTTAATGCACTTGCCAATTTACCTAGAGCATTATGTTGAAATCACGTAGCGAATTCCGCAGAATGTTATATTGATATGCTGGGAACTTAAAGAATGTTGGTTATCGTCGAGAACTGTTTTTCCGTAGTCTATTTCATTATGTTTGGTTGTGTTCGAGGTGAACATTTTATTTCTATTATTATTCAATTATCCCTGCCCTCTCCTCCCATTTGGCACACTAACTGTTAGTATATCATTTCTCACTGATGAATTATGGTTAATCAATTGTGTATACGTACTCCAGTTCACATTCACTATTACTCCTATTTGGTATCAATGTTAGTTTCCTAATTGGTTGATTGTGTGGTCTGGTTTTGTGTATATATAAATGGATGTTTGCAATACAATACGATTGTCTGGTTGGTTCATCAATCTTGTGTTTTCTTATCTTCTGCTTGTGACTGAGTGGACATAGGGCAGACGCGCATTGATCGACTAGGCACCAGATTGGCGTTCGAAAAGGTAACCATTTTATTTCCACGTCGTAACATATATAAAGAAGTCCTGGTCTGCAATGATAATAATATAGAGAGGAAGTTATTAGATGGGAGTCATCTTACTGAATGAATTTACTGATAGTATTGATAATGTGAGCAACTGGATTTCGACTTAACAGGTTGAATATTTCTTACTCCATACTTAGTTGTTAAGACATTCGACGTATAACCACAAAATTTCATCTATGAGTTTTCCACCCTTTTCACCCACTTTAGCATAATTAACAAGACGGTATTACCAACCCATATACAAATATTGTAACTTAAAGCCGAATACACGAATGTCTACTTAGTAAAATGATTTACAGTAACAGCTGCAATATCTAAAGATCATAGTTTCTATCTCATGTATGAGTGCATGTGTAGAATAGATTGTTCTCATCGCTATTCATTAATCAGTGCTTTTTTTTCCATTTAAACTACTAATCACAAGGATACATTGTTTTTATTTCTTTTCTAAACACTTTACTGTACAGAAAGTGTCACGTGCTTCTGCCAATCTACATGTGAACACATTATATGATCTATTAGCTAATGAAAGGAATCATGATGACTCTTCCGGATCGATTGGTTTATTATGGTTAAAGCGTACATTTGAATTTATCAATTGCTTTTTACATTATTTCTCAATATCTAAAAGTAATGAATTAATGAGTGATATTATAACAAGAGCGTATAATGAAACATTAACACGACACCATAATATATTAATGCGTCATGCATTTCGTGTAAGTAGTATATATTTTTGTTATTTTTGTTGTATTTCATAGTGAATAATCCTTTGGCGTTTTTTATTCTACACCATAAAATCAACAAGTCATAGATTCAGATCTGTATTTTGAAGAACACAAGACCAGTAGCCTATGTTAGTCTTTTTGTACTAAGCTTCTTTGAGCGCTTGATCATTTATTAGAATTATTTGAAAACGCAGACATTAGTAGTAGGTTCCAAGAGTTGATTATCAGTGGGAAAACTAGAATGCCAAGAAAATTTTATTAGTTCGTGGCTTTTGAACTCATTTACTATGTTCTCTGATATGTTCTAACCTAGATAGAAGAAATGGGGTGAATAAAAAGGGGATGAAAATCATTTCTTAGTATTCTGTACATTATCATTAAAGTGTCGAGGTCTAACTTCTGAAGCCGTGTATCGTACAATAGGCCACAAAATTTCAGCATTGAGCTTGTAGTAGTTCTTTTTATATCCTTCAGATGATCAAAGTATCCCTCTAAACAAGGGCCTACAGCCTGTACATAGTGTTCTAATTTACATTTCACTAGGTTCTCCCCCCCCCCATAGTAAACATATTTAGATTTAATCTTATGAGGATTCTTCTTAGCACCCGCACTATCCTGAATGTGTTGGCTGCTATATAACAACATTGAAGTATAGTCTTGAAGTTATTACTTATTATAACCTTAAGATCACTGGCTGCAAGTAACTTCCTCCTATATGACAGTTGTGATCACTTTCACTGTTAAATAAATGACAGATCAGATAAAAACAGCTTTAAGGAACTGTAAATCACAAACCGAAAGAAACGACAATATGATTTAAGAGATTAACTCTTTTCAACGATTTCATTTTCAAAGCTTTAAAATCTCATATATTCATAATAAACATGATTTCAATAAAATAATTACAGTTGATTAAACATAGTAACATAAGGAAGTTTACTTAAAATTACTAATAGTCAATAACGGTTTATTTGGACTTGGAGAACGAATGTTACACTAACTAGATAGAAAATATGTAATGAAGTTGGGTTAATTGATAAGATAATATTCATAAGATGAAATGTAATCAGTGTGATAAGCTGACAAATGCATTTCCAGTGAGGACCGAAGTTAGACAAGGCTGCCTACTCTCACCTTTTATCTTTCTTCTAGTGGATGACTGGATCATGAAGACCTCCATATATGAGGTGAAACAAGGAATTTAATAGACAAGTAGAATGCAATTTGATGATTTCCACTTCATAAATGATCTACCTCTTCTAGTCCATACACACCAACGAATGCAAGTATAGACAACCAATGTGGCAGCAACCTGGCCATCAGTAGACCTAAACATACATAAGGTAAAGAGTAAGATCCTCAAGTACAAAACAGGAAGCACTAATCAAATTGAACGTGATGGAGAAACTCTAGAAGAAGTGGATACTTTCACGTACCTGGGAAGCATCATCGATGAACAAAGAGGATCTGATGCAGATGTAAATACAAGGATTGGCAAATCAAGGGCAGCATTCCTACAATCAGAAAACATATGGGACTCTAAACAACTGTCAACCAACTTCAAAGTCAGACTCTTCAATTCGAACATGAAGGCAGTTCTGCTGTATGGAGCTGAAACGTAGAGAATTACTGTAAACATCATCAGAAGGGCACAAGTATTTATAAACAACTTTCTATGCATGATACTGAATGTTCGTTGGCCAGAAACCACCAACAACAGGTCACTATGGGAGAGAACAAATTAACTTCCAGCCGAAGAGGAAATTAAGAAAAGACGTTGGAAGTGGATAGAACATACATTACGGAAATCATCAGATTGTATCACGAGACAAGTATATTAACATGGAATCCTGTTTGGAAACAGAAAAGATGAAGACCAAAGAACACACTGCGTCGATAATTGAAAGTAGATATTAAGAGGATGAGCACCGACTGAAAACGGCTGTAAGGGATTGCTCAGGATAGAGTTCGCTGGAGAATAGTGGTGAGCGGTCTATGCTCCTCTGTGAGGGGTAATGGACGTAAGAAAGGAAGTAAGTGATAGGCTAAGTTATGAAAATGACATGGAAACAAGATTAAATCAATTCTGTTAAATAATCTTCGTGGTGGGGGGGTGGAATTGGGATAGAAAGAATTATGAAAATTCGTAAGATTAAAGGATAAGCGTGAATAGCATAAGAATCTCAGTTATATGACAATATAATATGAAAACCTAGTAGCTAGGTCCTTGGTAAAATAAACGGATAAAGAATATTTTTTTCTTGCATGTAGTTTCAGTTTCTCTATGTATTTGGTAACGGCCTCAGAGATGCATAAGATTCGGAAATATAATGCTTTTGTAAGGTTTCTGTTCACTCTTTACATTAAATTGACGGATGTATCTTTACAAATCTGGTGGTTTGTATTGACTAGATGTTCTAACATAACGCTTCTAACGCACCATCTATGGTCTTTTCTCAATCAGGCAGAAAAGTGTTCTTTATCTCTATTGGATAGAATACACACTGAACGACTGATGTATCTTACCCCCACAGGAACCAGTGAATGTATAAATGTACACTAAAGTGGTTAAATGTGATAATTTACCCCTTTATTTGTTTGTAAGTAGCGGTCGACTAGAAAACCCGATTCTCAGGCTAGCTGAAAGGAAATTTCTTTTGATGGTGCTGGAGACTCTTTTCTTTAGGATGTCGGATGGTGCATCACCTTTGTAGTCGACATTTAGAAAAAGTCCCTTTTTCGATACAAAGATTGTCATTTCTCTCGGCGGTCTAGGTCTTATGTTTTTTCCGGCAAATTCTGGTGGAAAGGCATTTTCAATTAATACTTTTATGAGGAAGGTTAACTTTTTAATCTACAGAATGAAGAGTGCGGATTTTTCAGATTTTTGAATCGAGACAATCAAACTTTGCTTACTGTTGATGGGGACTCAGCAATACAAACTCGTTAGTTGACGGGTGCATATAGGCTTTCTCCGTAAAGTTTCGTCAGGATTTCTTTCCATTTTAAAATCGAGGAAGTGGTAGATTAGTTGTTTTTCTTTTTTAAGACTGAAGTCGATGGATGAGTGGCAGTTTTTGTAGATATGTATGATGTTACTCAAATCAAAAGTTTGATCACAGATAATCAAAGGTCATCTTCATACCTCTTGGACAAATGAAAAGTGTCGATGATTGGTTCCGGCTGATTACTTTTACTATTATCCACGAATGAATCTGTTAATAGAGGACCTAAGGGGAGGTCCTATTACTATTTCAACTTTTTGTCTATAAATTATATCATTGATTTCAAACTGAACGTTCAAACTATATTTTAATAATTATCCCTTGAGATAAGTACTTGGTATTTGTTTTTGTTGTATTTGCAGATGAATTATACTATTTCCATGAAAAGACCATTAGTAATAGGAGATTCTACATCCAGTGAAACTATGCGTTTGTTACGTATATTATTGTTTGTATGTCTTTGACAAATCTGAAGATAGCTTACTATGAATGTTTGAAGATTCATCTTCTTACAGGTCCTAAAAGGCTAGCTAATCGAAACAGGCGCAGTATTAGGTAGTTGTATTATGAAAATCACTAAAGAAATACTGGCAATCTTTAAACTACTGAAATGAGTAGTCACTAGAATCAATAAGAACCGATTGATGAAGTCTAAATAAACCAAGTAACTAGTCAGTCATCGCACAACTCACTGTATATTAACTAATAAGAAAGTAGTAATATTCAATGAGTTTCTTACTGTTGAAATACAAAACTATTGCTTATTGTTTGAAATAGACAGTTTAGAGAATGCTAACTTTGAGATTTCTGCAAAAAAACGTTTAACTAAGTGAGCGAGTAAGTACATGGGCAAGAAAATGAATTCGTCAGTGAGTAAGTGAGTGGGTGAGTGAGTGAGTGAAGTGAGTGACTGGGTGAGTGGAGTGAGTGAGGTGAGTGGAATGAGTGAGTGAGTTGAGTGGGGTGAGTGAAGTGAGTGAGGGAGTACTTATATTTTAGTATTTGTGATGATTTGGATATCTTTTGGCTGAACCATATTTTTGTCTCCTTTACTTAAATATGAATGCAGACATCAATGAACATCAACTAGACGAAATATTATGATCTCAGTTCTGTCAACATATATGTGATTTATTGGTGCTTAATGTACTTATCTATATCAATATTTCTAAGTTGATCACAAATATTTTGTTTTCATTTATTTTATTTCTTCCTTTTAAATTATTTTTTATCTTGTAGTTTGTTTTACGTGTTGTTCCTAAACGATCAGTATTTATTAAAAAGTTAGGATTCGAACAAGGTGACAATGAATTAATTGTAAGTGAATTATTTTTATTTTATAAAATAAAATATAATTTTTTAAGTTGACTAACATCAGTTATATAATCATTTGTAAACTATGCATTTCTAAGATGTGATACATGTATAACTCAAAATTAGATCAAAACCAAGAACTTGAAACTATTGAATTGATACTCAATTGGTTTAATGTTTTTAACCTCAAACAATTCGTGATATTAAGTAATCATCATTCGTGACAACTAATGATATTTGAAATAATTAATCCCTTTAAATTGAGATGGTTTGTAGAGGTTGGTTTTAAGTTATGTGGATTGAATTCTTTGCAGATTGATATTGGCAGGGTATCATTAAAAGCCAGGGGCTACTGGACAGCTGCTTTGTTCTAGTATGGGATTCTCTAGTAGTTCACACTCTAGATTCCTCTCCATGGACTACATGTTTTTAAACACCTAACTCTCTGCACCACTGGACTGGAATCCAGGAGTAAAATTTCCACTTTCATCATTTCGTGATATAGCACGATGACCATCTAACGCCATTGGTGATAAGTGTCTCACCCTCGACAAGTGTGAACCCCAGAAGTCGCGACTTCTCACTAGAGCTTTAAGATTAATCCCTTTGATAAATTTTGATGAAGTTTATCAGAGCAATGTGATGCATATTAGCACAATACACATTTAAAATAATCTGATCACATATAAATTTATTAAGACTTTTCTATACGAAAAATTAAAGTCAATGAGACAATCGGAAGATAAAAAAGTAAAACAAAGTTCATACGGAAACACATTGTGAATCACACTGTACTCCGGACATTACCAGGGGAGGGGAAGGTTTAGTGTATGTATAAATTGTTTTTGCACACAGTACTATTTGTCTCCGTTACGACGCGTAGTTTTGATTCTTTTGTCGACCGTGAAATCTCCATCATCAATTGTTATCTCGTCTAGGTTGACCGCTCGACTCAGCTCCTAAGCTATGATACGACCCCTAAGCCAAAACTACTCGTCAGCAGGAACACGAGAGAGAAGGCAGCAAATACTGCAAATAGCACTACTGCGAGGGTTCAACTATGTAATGAAAACTAGGGTACTTATATTATCATAAATGTTCTTTGGGCTTCTATAGATTTCTGTAACTTATTAAACACAGCAGTAGTAAGATAATTGTCCAATCATAGACATATCACATGACTTCTCGTTGTCTAGATGTTTCTGACAAATAACTATCTGCGTGCTGATTGGACACAATACTTGCTATTGATTTCTATACCTTCTTAAGCTTGTTTCAAGGGGATTTTCTGGGTCTACCCAACAACTATTTAAAGTAAACGCTGAAATTGTTATCCGAAATGATAACGGATGCTCCACAATCAGAGTGGCTAGTTCAAAGAACCTAACATCACTGAAATCATCTACCTGGATCATGATTCTTTTTGATATTTTATGTAATAATCAATTATTAGAACTGTTTAATTAGGCTGATTGTAATATTCGTTTCAATAGGGGGGGATGCTAAAAGAATGACATTTTTCACTTTCTTGACATTGTCTTGCATAGAAAAGTAGATGGCACAGGCTATGATTTGATTTATTGTAGAAGTTTATGGAATTGTTTATGATTAACAGCTTTGTTCAATCAATTACAAGAAAACATTGGTCAGAGCATAAATGTTTCTAGAATGGATTTGTAATACTGACAAATTGCAGGAAGAATTAATGGAAGTCTAAAATAGTCTTCAGAGGCAGTTATTGCCCGTAGAAATCGATCGATAAGTCTACGGAAACTAAAGTAGCTATTTCTAGAATAAAGCAAACTCATCATCACCAAGCTTAATTTCAAAGGTGGTAGTTTTTCATGGACATTCTGAAAATGTTTTAACAATTCGTTAAATAGAATTTATCCCGTAACCGAACTATAAAGCTTGTTCACAACAACATATTCAATAACTCAATCAAAGATAAGCAAGAATTTACTTTTTGCTACCAACAACTGTATCTACGAATTTACATATACCTGTCAAAGCAGTCACTTTGGTCAAATAGAAAAAAGTGGACTTATTGTAGATTTTTGAATATAATACATATACAATATCTAGACATCTTTTCGATACAGGACATCAAGTTGATTATGTGAAGTCATTTAGAACTGTTTGATGAACAATAACTGAACTCCAGCTTTTTTGAATATTTTTTAAACTAACATTGTTAAAGTTAGGATAAACTTGTATATTCCTGTTGATTTGTTATAGACTGAAGCTGGTCAGTCTCAGTCAGTCAGGATGCACATATAGCAAGAGAGACTGACCAGCTTCAGTCTATAACAAATCAACGGGAATATACAAGTTCTTCCTAATACCAATGCGCCCGTTGCATAAGTGTGACTGTCTGGACTCAATAGTCTAGTGGTGAATGGGGTGGTGTTAAGCACGAAACAGACTGAGTTCGAATTCCACTGTGAACATCAACATTGGGATGCAGGTACATCCAGTCTACGAGTCCCAAATAGGATGGGACGCGCGTCCTAGATTCCACTTTCCAGTCACAATTCAACTTAAATAACACTATTAAAATTTAAAGATTTGGCTTATGTACTTTAAAGGAAACAATTATAAATCTTTCTATCTTGATAACATAAATTTTATTTTATTTAAAGGAAAAAAAACAACGATTTTTCAACTGTTTCATTTTATTACTACATCGGTAACGCTGAATCACAACATACCCAGTGATATGAATGGCTAAATGTTCACTGCGAGGCTTTAAAGTCATGGGTTCGATCTCTCGTTAAGTTAAGAATATGCATTGCTGAGTCACATACTACGATAGAAAAGATTTACTTCTTAATTTATAGAGATATACAACTGAAATTAATCACTGGCAGAGAATAAGTTTTGCAATTTGACGTTCCAGCTCATTTACCTGATTCTAACAATAGAAGTGATTGTATCCTACAGTGATGATCTAGAATTAATGAGGTTTGAGATCGACCCCAAATGGAGATTGTTGGTACGTCCAGTGGAAACCTGCTTAGTTTTCTTGTAGTTGACAGTACATGCTTCTCATTGGTACCTGGTAAGGGATGAGAGAAAACTGCTGAAATATAAAACTTCTGTAGTTATTCATAATTTATTGTTTGCTTGATGGAATATTGTATATGATTCTTCTGCAGCTTACATCCACCATTTAGTCAAGACTCGAACATAAGCGATTAACTTTCTGATTACTAAGTTGTTGTGACTACTCGTGGATAACAGCCTTACTTCAGACACAATTGAAATCTGCTGATTACCACATATAATTAGTACTCTAAAGTTGCTTCTTAAAATTAGTCTTTAGTAAGTACATGATTGTTGTTAATTTAGGAGGTTTATTGAGACTGTTGAGGACTTTGATTTCGATTCATAATGTCATATGCACACATTACTGTAGAGTCCTATACTATAAGGAAATAAGTGTCTGTTTTCTCAATATTTATCAGTTCATTATGTTGACTAACAAAAATTCACACTACGTTAATGAATACATACAAAACAGTACCTTCATATTGAAACAACCATGATACAAATGACCTTTCACATTATAGTTATCTTAAGGTTAGATGATATGAATATTGATTACATTTTTTGTCTTTCAGCTTTGTTTTAATCTGTTGTCCTTAGTTTTATAGTGACATTGTTGATGTTAACCATATTTTACACTTGTTAAGTTAAATAATAATGTTATCTTTGCCTACATTTGAATGCTGATTGATTTGTATCAATGAAGTTACAATATGCCCTACCCCTCCCCAATATTCTGAATAGGTTTATTTCACAGTATACAATGTTACATGATAGATCGTTAGAGGCATATCTCTCAGTTAATCACAGTTAACACGGAGCCTAGCACAAATATATGTTAGTCAAAGTTGACACGTTGCATCAACATGACAAGATGAATCAACACAGGGTGTCGAAATAATCGTAGATATTATTGTATTGTGAGATACTTAACAATGACAATACACCTTGAGGAGACAATATAAAACGATATGTATGTAAAGCAGTACTAGAGTCTAATATCTAGAGAAAGATAAATAACAGATGCAACTAACCGAATGTGTGCTATATCATCTATCCTTTCTTTCTTCAATTTTATCAGCGCGTTTCTTCCTAAAACTTTGATTTTTGTCTGATTTTTCAAGACTTGATCACTTGTCAAGACGCCTATTTTAATCATTGGGATTAAAGTGCTTGAATACATTGACCACGTTATTTAAACTGGAAGTCTAATTAGCTGGGTCACTTGTGGTATAAGGGAGATATCTATCCATTAAACAAAGAACAGGTATACTACTCAGTAGCCTTCTGTGATATAGAACATTCCTCCCATTTGTTAGAAACACCGAGTAAGCAATACTGAGGCGAGATGTAATTTTGCTCGCATTGTGTTTGCTCACCGACTGAGTTGGCTTAGACATGTATTACGTTTGCCCAACCATCTCTTACTTTGACTCACGATTTTGTATGATGTAAGTGTAAGATATTATAAAAAGTAGGTCTGATCAAACTAATTCGTGACGTTGACTCATGAAGTCGTTGACATTTCATCTGACTATCTGTTTAGAGTCATGACGATAATAACGATTATTAGTTGAAGAAATCAAATAATACTCCTCAGAATAGACTATAGGAATACAATCGCATTATCTGTTTATCTTCTTCTAAATTTTAAGTTTCATTATTCTTTTATACATAGCTTGATGAACTATATTTAGATATTTAGATGTTGTTAGTTAAAACTTGTCTTACTAATGTCGTATTGCAACTCAAACTAACGTGCCTATATATGTACTATGCTATTAGTTATTCATCACTGATTGATTGTTATCCAACAAGGTAATCTACAACTACTAACATTTCATGAAGTAGTATTATGTCGCGATCGAATCATTTCTGGATTTTTTTTTTTAAATTAATCCTATCACAGCTAATATTGCACTACTACTCAAATGGTCGTAATACCAAGTTACATGGGTTTATATTCTATGTTGTATAGTAGTTTCTATAAAATTTTAGACACGCTTCACTGATCGATATGAACTAGCACAAATAAAACAGATCCAGTACATTGTTTTCATCACTACCAGCCACCTAACACCTAGCATGACTATTACTATTATTGTTACTACTATTACTACTATTATTATTACTACTATTATCATTATTATTACTATTATTATCAATAGTAGTATTATTGTATAGTTAAATACACTTACATACATCTACATGTAAAGTACTGTGGTAGGAAGTCAATGTATTTTAACAAAATGATACCGTTGTTTTTTTTTTCTCTAGCTTAACAACTAATTTAATTATTGTTTCATCTCTTTAAAGGTACTTCAAGAAGCGGAGAAATTTACAAATACCATTGAACCATATCTTAAATCATTAAATCATATGTTAATTCAATTTGGTTTAGAAGATTCAAATATCCATTAAAACAAAATACTATTCAAAATATTTAAAAAAAAAAATATTCTTATTTAAAATTATTTTCTTTTAATATTTAACTTTTCTTTTTATTATTTTTAATTGAATTCAATGTACAATCTTGTTATTATTCAATAAAAGAGTTGATTCTGATTATCATTAATAACCGGTTGATTATTTCATGTAATAATTTAATCATTTTTTTTTAAATTAATTTTTATTAATTTTAATATCATCTTTGTTTTGAATAACAGATTTAAAACACATATTGAACACATTGAATATTGTTTAAATATGTGTATGAATGAATGAATTATAATGCGGTTAATTTAATTAGTAACTTTGTATAACAGATAAGAATTAAAATTGAACTTAAATGTTTATAAATGAATTTTTGTTTATATATTTTATTATTATATAAATTGTTTTTATTTGATTTTTGAGATTACTATCAACATTTAACAATTAAAATATATCACAAATTGATGGAAGTGGGAATTCTACGATTGGATGCCGTCCCAGTAGTGCAGATGGTTAGGCGTTCGCGTCAACCTGAAGCTCCTGGTGCGGACTGTGGGGTGCGCACTGCTGAAGAGTTCCATACTAGAACGAAACAGCTGTCCAGTGCTCCCTTGTGGTCAATGGTACCCTGCCAACATCAATCTGTGATATATTCAATCAAATCAATTAAATATCTAATATCAACATTGTATCTACTATTCTATGGGAAGGGTATGTATATTTCATTATTCAATGTACTTATATGATAACTTTCCTTTCTTTTTTCAAGTATTGTAATGCATAGATGTTTTCATGATATCTTCTTGAAAGCTGTTGTGGCATACATATACCATATATTATTTTATTGTTAATAATGATTATACCATTATAAATGTAATCCATTATGCAAGCATAGTATATTTGTTATGTCAGACTACTAAAGAAGGGTTGAAAACTTCTAGAATTGTATTTTAGAGGACTAATTCATTTATTCTGGTTGTGTGTAATGTAAACATTACATTTCTGGTACATAAGCCAGTTTCACAAAAGAAGTAGAGTCTATTATTGAGGCAATTGACTGTTTATGTGAGGTGCGTAGACAGGTAGAAACTACCTTAATCTAGTTTCCTTGATATATGTGACCAGTAGTTGGTAACTTTGGGTGGTCATATTAAGGCGGATCAAGAATTCTAGCATTGTTTCATTCTGTCCTCGCGAACCATTATCTTAGTTTGGAATGTTTTTGATTGTCATTATTACTATGTTATTTTGAATGATTCATTATCTATCTTATTAATTTCACCTAATTGGGCTGATTGGTCTGATAGTATGCTAACAAGAGCCTCATCAATCAGTTTCATTCTTCACTCAATAGCCAACATATATTGCCATTATTATTCGCTTTGTGATTATGACATTTCGAATAAATAATTCAAAGATACTTATAAGAAAATACTGGTAATCTGGGTATAAGTCCTCGTAGATTGTGTTCTACAGTTATAAAATAAACCATAGTAGAATGATGTGTACTATACTTGCCAATTATAAGTCAGATGATGGTGTAGGTTCGTAAAAATTCGAAGACTGTTCTGTATCTAAGCCAAAATTTGCTAAACGATTGAAAACGGATGTTCATTGTACATTGGTATTCACTGGTACTCCAGTTGGTATCAGTTCGAGATGAGTATTATATTCAAAAACCTTGGCAACAAACTTAGATAGTGTTATAGTTAATGAATGATTTGTACACTATTACTAGATTTATTCATTTATTAAAACTTGATGTATTCACATGCAATCATTATCCTTTCAAGTCTTCACGTGTTAATACATTGGTAAGTAATATGATACACTTTGGATAGACTTAAGAAATTATGCTTTGTTAATTTGCGTATAATACTACATCAATAAGTAATGCCGTGTTTTTCTGATGGTGATCATGTGATGTTGCAGCTGTCTGAAATGCAGTCACAAAATTTAATGATTCAACGTTGTTTTCACTATGCTTAATACTAATTAACTGGAAATAATTCAGAGACCCTCATTGATACAGATTTGCTCTTTAGAAAGATATATCTATAATTATATAAGTTGGATTGTGACTGGCAAGTGGAATCCAGGACGCGCGTTTCGTCCTATTTGGGACGTACCTGTATCCCAATGTTGATGTTCTATAATTTTAATGAAAGTGATGCTTACTTTGGGATTTGGATTCATAGTATCAAATTTCACAAAATGATACATTCTAACAAGCAATAACTTCTTATAGTATCATAGTTCATTACTTAGTGACTAATCAGATAGCTTAGCGTTAATTTCTTAGTCTGTATGTTGTAAGTTCTAATTCTAAAAGAAGCATCAGTTACCAACAATGTATACTCAGGTTTTATACAATAATACTAATTAATTAAAAATTTAATTATTTCAAATAGGTTCAAAGAAACTTACTATGTAAGTAGGCTGGTAAATATTTTTGTCTTTCCTTTGTCTTGTGCATACAACTAGTTGACCTTTATGGTACGACTTCATTGATTGTTATCACCTACACAACTTACTTAATGAAAAAGAAATGGTTAGAATATTAAATCTAATCTTTAAGATGAACATTAACATTATGCTACCGTTATTATTACAAATGTTTCTTTGAGTTGGATTACGTATGGAAATGTGAATCCAGGATGTCCATTTCGTTCTATTTGGCATACGTCACCTGCATTCCAGTAGTGACGTTTACAAGGGGACTCGAAATTAGTTCGTTTCGTTCTAAACACCACCGCGTTCATCACTAGGCTACTGAATCAAGACAGTCATACTTGTGCAGCTGGTATGCATATATAATTAAACAGTATTTAAATCTTCTCGTTGATTTGTCATGGACTGAAATTAGTCAGTCTCTGTTACCGTATATGTATTTTGAGAGGTTTGTCTCGATATAGCGATACATCAAAAGTATTGTTTGAGTTGAATTGTGATTATCAAGCAGAATCCTCGACCTGCGTTTCGTCTTATTTAGGACATGTCAGCTGGATGTATTTGCATCCTGTCAAACAATACATGAGAATTATCGTTATATCGAGGTGATCCACTCAAGATACACATACGGCAACAGAGATTGACCAATTTCACTCCATGATATATCAACTGGCAGATCCAAATACTTTCGAATTTTACATACGTTTCTAATAACGTGTAATGATAGTAAACGTGGAATCTGACAATTACAAGACACTAGCTATTACCAGAAGTCTACTGCCTTCAAACCTAAGAAAAATGTAGAATGTATAAAGTGTACAACGATGCTTCATTTTATGAGTGTTTATAGGATTATATGCTATTCGCGAATTCCCAAAGGTTCTAGAAGGTATGCAGCTACGCTGTTAGAAAGGGATTGATATCATCGATTCGTATGACCAAGTGGATGGTGCGATCTTGAGTGCAGAGAGACATAATAACGAACGCCGATAAGTTTCTAGCTGGTCACTGTGAGTCTGCCCGATTCCCACTCAGTACGAAGCAAAAAATGAGAGAACACAAGATTGATGAACCAACCAGATAAAACCGTATTGTATTGCAAACATCCATTTATATATACACAAAACCAGACCACACAATCAACCAATTAGGAAACTAACGTTGATACCATATAGGAGTAATAGTGAATGTGAACTGGAATACGTATACACAATTGATTAACCATAATTCATCAGTGAGAAATGATATACTAACAGTTAGTGTGCCAAATGGGAGGTTAGGGCAGGGGGCACTGAACAATAATAGAAATAAAATGTTCACCTTGAATACGACCAAACATAATGAAATAGTCTACAAAAAACAGTTCTCGAGGATAACCAATCTGCTTTAGGTATTTAGCATATGCTAAGTTTAGTAAAAGATTGGGATTTGTTTCATCAGGATAGTGAAGACATAATTCGTCATTGTTTTCTGGATTTTACTCTAAAGTTCCCAAAGAATGTTGGCCAGTCTAAATGTATCTAGTATCCTCCTGTCTCAATATTATTCATTTCATCAAAGACTACTAGGTCACTGTATGTGTGGGAGAGTTCATTGAAAGCTATTCAGTACTGAACTATAGTTTCTTCCTAATCCGAATTTTCTTACACGGGAACTTGAAGTTTCAAGGTATCTATCTCCCCAGTGATGAAATAATCAACCAGCATCAATTGTGATATCTAACTTACTTCAAGCTGATCAACTCAGTCCTAAATATCACCAGTAATCAACACTGTATATGATCAAATATTCTATATATAATCAGAATAAGACATAACGCTACCTCTTCCATTGATTTACGTGAATTCACACACAAAACTATTTATAGTACTTTTTCTAATATTCCATTCAACATAAGGAACTTATTTTGAGGTCAACATTATTACAATAATCACGTGATTAGTTGTTAGAGAAGTGTTGATAGTCATTGTGAAGAGAAAATAAAGTGACCAGGAATGGTTATTTGCACCTGATTCAATGTTACTTAAAGTGACTTGTATATTGATTCCTACGAGCTGATGTTGGGTGGTGCAGTTCGTATACAAAAAGAAACAAATATAGTGGAAATTGGATTAAAAGTATTGGATACGACATGCCTAGTAAACAGTAACTACATATCAGTTCTGTCTAGTCATTCTAATCAGTTTGATATTTTTATTATGGAGAGTATCCTAATCTGTAATTGGCATATACTAAACAATGAAGTCAATCTAATGTATTGATGGAAGCTAAGAAGTACTAGGCAGTAGTTTTGTTTTTGTATCAGTCTCCTTAATAGTGTTCACTCACAACTTCACAAGTGATTGAATTTAAGACCATCAGATCCCGTATGAATTTCAGAAACTCATTTTAAAGTAGATTCATTAATGAGTTAAGTATTATAGTTCAGATATTAGAAAAAGAAATGTTATGACGGGGCACCTAAAGAAGATTGATTATCTTCTAGAACTGTTCTCCCTGTAAACGATTTCATTATTTTGGTTGTATATGAAGTAAGCATTTTATAATTATTAAAGTTATGTTGCCCACACTCTATACTCTCGTTTAAGGCATTCGATGTTGTTATTATCGTTCCTCATTTATAAACTATGGTTAATTGACTGCACATACGTTACTCCAGTTCACACCCACTATTACTCTTGTTTTGTATTAACGTCAGTTTTCTAATTGGTTGACGGTAGGGTCTGATTTTGTGTATATATAAAGGCATGATTGAAATACAGAGATTGTGTCTGGTTGGCTCATTAGTTGTTCTTTTCTCTGTTCTCTCTTTGAGGACTGGTAGTTGCTGGGTGGATGTATCCGTATACTGATTGGTAATTACCAAGGTGGTTTATAGCTCCCTAGTTTTTAATTGTTTCTTAATGCATTCTAATCTATGATGTAAATCATTTACACGTGTTTGGAAAACGATAATTACAATGCTCATCTGTGTAATATAGATACATTGATTTCAGTATTACATTAGTATCCATTGTTTCTGAGGTAGTTTGATATCATATGAGATTAAGTCTTTCGTTGATTATGAATGACTACATTGAATACATACTTAGTTCAATTGAGAAGGTTATTTTTGTGGAGATTACTTATTTATTTGATTGAATATGTCACAGATTGATGTTTGCAGGGTACCATTGAAAACTACGGAGCACGGGACTGCTGTTTCGTTCTAGTGTGGAACCCCTCAACAGTGAGCACCCCAGATTCCCCTAGTGCGGAATCTGGGGTGTGCACATACTTAGTTGTTAAAAGGTAATATATTCACTTCAAAACTTGTTGTCTGTGAGCTTAGTACCTAACTAGGCTATTGATATAAATTATTAGTAAATTCTATATTAGGATGTAACACCTATTCAATGCTTACAAGTTTTAATTTTATTCTAACACGTATTATCCATATATCATATCAGTATAGTTCTAATGACAAACTGTAACCAACTGAATGAAATTTAACTTTCATTTAATTGATTCTTTTTGTAAATCTAAGAAACATTTACAGTAAATAAACTTAATCAGAAACCGAAACCTTTTTATTAACTCAATCACATGATCTGTAATTATTGTTACGTTGGATACAATAATAAAAACACCCTTCCATGTTTTCTATTATATGGATTATGACCTTACTAGTAAAACAAACAGTTAACAGATGATGAAGTGATTTAATATTTAAAGTGGGAATATGTATTGATCTGTTCAATTGAAAGTTTATGTACATAGTCAACAGATTTCTTATGAAGAACAAATTGTAAATGGGTGTTATAGAGATTTTGGAATTTTAATTTGATATTACGAAGTGGTTTGAATTAATCGACCATTGAAAACTAGAAAGCAATGGACAGCTATTTTGGTTTAGTATGGAACTTTTAAACAGTGGCTATCCACTACCCCATCAGGGAGTTGAATCTAGAGCTGTTAGGGCTATCAACCGCTGATTGCCAGCCTAATTCAGTAGTCTAATGGTTAAACATTCGCCACAAAGCATGAAGGTTCCGAATCCGATTCTATGGTGAGATCGTGGACAAGCCCTGTTGAAGAGTTTTACACTTGGATGAAACATCTATTTCAGTGCTTCCAGGTATTTAGTCGCTGCTTAATTCAAACCACTTCGTGATATAAAATCAAAAGCAATCGGTTGTGTCATGCTGTGAAAATGATCATCAGTTAACCTCTAAAACTGGAACAAGTACTATAAATTTGTACTACCTAGTTGATATCCAATGAATGATTAATTTTATCTAACTATCGTTATATTTAAATATGTTCGGCCCATTTACAATCGTATGTCAAATATAGTTTGACCTCGATAATTACCAATCAGTGCCCGTATACGTCTGCCCCGCGACTACCAGCCCCAAACCTGGAATGAGAAACACAAGATAAACCAACCAACTAATGAATGAGGGTACAGGTACATGATTTGTAGGTCATAATTCCTGAATGACAAATGAAATGACAACAGTTCACGAGTCTAATGAGAGGTTAGGTATTGGGAACATTACAATAATAGAAAATAACCAATTTGCATCTACTCAAAGTAAGTGAAATATTCTTCTGTAAAACAGTTCAGAATGTTAGTTACTCGTCTTGAATCTCCAGTTACAATAACTATAACTAACTGACAATGACTGAGTTACTTAAAAGTACCTCTTACAGTCAGTTAGTAGAAAGTATACAGTAATTTGTTAAAAATAAATGTAATGATGGTCCAACTAAACATAGTAACAACTGAATTAGAATGTATTTAGATTGAACTGAAATTGATCAGTCTATGTTGCCATAAGTCCATCCAGCTGATTATTCCTAAATAGGACAAAACGAACGTCCTGGATTTCAATCGCCAGTCAAAATTTAACTCAAGCAACAACTGAAGTTACACTTAACCCTGTCTTGTTTTCTATATACTGATGAATAGTTTGTTGAGTTTAGTTCAATTTAAAAACAATTTTCCTCACTGATTGCCATCTGATGAAGAAATATTTTAAAATCATGAAGGAAAGCGGGATATTAAAGGATTACAGTTGGAGGGGCGGGAGCTGGGTATTATTTCTTCATGTTATTAAAATCACAACTCCATAGTTTACAGTTTCAAGTTTAATCATCATAAGGTAGCAGTCATCCGTAAACACTGTTAAGAGTTCGAGTAACTAACAGAGTCCAAACATACTACGGATGTGAAAAATATCATTAATGAAAATAGACGACAGGAGATAAAATATATCGATTTGTTGCTAATTCACTGGTATGAAGATTAAACATTTGCGATATAGCTTAATTGTTTTGGAGCTGACTCTTGATAGGATTATCTATGTACATCAGTGATGAGTCTAATACTAACATGTAAAAACTGTTCAATAACCCCTGATTTCTAATGGTTGCTCAACTTAAGTTAATCAGTCATATAATGCCACAAAATTAAGGTAAACCAGTAAAAATGAGGAAGCACTGATTGATAGCTTTTTTGTCCTAGTATCGAAGTCAACAGTGACAATATGTGTATCAATGACAACACATATGGATCGACATTTTCATCTTTCTATGTCATGTTGAGATCATGGTTGCATATGTATGTAACCACAACATATGTACATATATGTGCCTTAGTCAAATATTAAATACCTCAGTAGTATGGTAAAGCTGACACCAAATTCATAGAAGTAGTAGTTATTTCAATAGTGGCACGAAAAAAGTGATATGGACATGTAGAATATAGTACAAGGAGATTTAAAGGAGTACAAAGAGTGAATACACATGCGCCGGTATGATTAATTCTGAAACATGTCATATAAAGTCTCTAACCATTGATTGCCAAATTCATGCAGACGATAACCGAGTAGCCTGCATTAAGCCAACACGGCTCAAACCAATAATCAGTGACTTCATAAAATGATATCATGTTTTGATTTGATCAACCATAGGCTTTCTTCTATCCTACTTCAATATTAGTTAATATTGGTAGTCTAGATAGGCAATCGTTAGCCATACATTAGGCATATCCTAACCGCCATAATCGATACAGATGTACAATGTCATCATCAACTGATATAACATTTCCAGTAATCGTATACAACAACAAAATCACTAAGAAGCATCATATTCAAAGAAAACAATCATCATTCAATTCTTCCTGGTTTTTTTCATTAATCACCTAAACTCAGGTTGAATTCATCAATTTCTGTTCGATTATACCATAATAAAATGTACTTTTATTTTTCTTTTCAAATTCATGCAAACAATTTGATTGAGTTAAATTTAAACAAACAAATAATTAAATGTAAAAAGTACACATTACCTAAACATTAATTAGACTAGTAGAGAACAGTATAAATTTCATTTGTATAACTGACTGGAATCATTTCATAATGACAATCATAATGTGGTGCTTACATCATAGTGTAGAATATCAATTATATACTACAAGAATGATAAGTTCTTTTATAATGATAATGAAAATTTTATTAATTCTTATTTATTTTTGTCGAACTAATGAAATATCATGTAAGTAAATAAAAATATTTAATCTAGTATACTACTTATATCATAATTAGGATAAGCTTGTATATTCCCGTTGATTTGTTATAGAATGAAGCTGGTCAGTCTCTGTTGCCATATGTGCATCCTGAGTGGATTGCCTCGATATAGCGTTATTACACAAGTTATATATTTAAGTTGGATTGTGACTGGCAAGTGGAATCCAGGATTCACATTTCGTCCTATTTGGGACTCATGGGCTGAATGTACCTGCATCCCAATGTTGATGCTCACACTGGGATTATATATAACTTGTGTAATAACGCTATATCGAGGCAATCCGCTCAGGATGCACATATGGCAACAGAGACTGACCAGCTTCAGTCCATTACAAATCAACGGGAATATACAAACTTATCCTAATTATATATATATGCCCGTTGCACTAGTGTGACTGTCTGGACACAGTAACCTAGTGGTGAATGCCGTGGTGTTTGACACGAAGCGGACTGAGTTCGGATCCCAGTGTGAACATCAACATTGGGATGCAGGTACATCCAGCCGATGAGTCCCAAATAGGACGAAACGCGCGTCCTGGATTCCGCTTGCCAGTCACAATCCAACTTAAATATATTACTTATATCATATTCAGTAAGCATATATTATATGTGTATTGAATTGTTTCTTTTAAATACAATGAAGTTGAATGAATTAATCATAGATTGATGTTAGTAGGATACCATTGAAGATCATTGAGTATTGAATAAATGTTTTGTTCTAGTATAGAACTCCTTAGTGGTTCACATCCTAGATTCCACCTCTGCCAACATCAGTCTATGATGAATTCAATCAATCCATCTCTGGAAACCAACTCAATTCAATTACACAAAATCTTATGGAAACCATAATTTACATATTTTTTTATGGTTCGTAATTAATTGTGGCATCCAGAATAAACATTTTATCTTTATTAAAACTTATCAACTACATGTTTTTATATCTCAGTGTTAGGGTTGACATGTATTGTTACATAAATTAACTCATCAATCATTAACGAGAAACAGTTTACTGATATGGGGTTTACTTGAAGATTCTTGTAGTAACTGTTTATTGGTATTGAAAACTTTAGTTAATAAGTATCTTACCAATGTAGAACACACAGATAATATAGTCCTGCATGATGAAAACGCTGTGAAGTTGCATAAACTTTTGGTAACATTAGATACCAATGAATACATGTTCGGGATGCTTTCCCCACTACTAAATACAAAATATTGCTTCAGGTTTAATCTAAATCAGCACTAAGGTTAAAGTATGAGAGTTGACCATTTTAATTTATTTTGGAAGTCTGATCCACCTTGATTAGTTGATATCTGATGAAATATCCGAATGCATTAGAAAATCACTTTTTGCTTTTGCCAACTTATGTCACCTATCGTGTAGCAAAATGTCCGTCTTTTGACCAATAGACGAGTATGTTATGCAGCAGTTCCTTCAGTCTTACAGATGTGAAATGTAAACTCTTAGAGTAAATGATATTAAAGAGCTCTACACTTACACATATGAATAAAACATGACACCACATGGATATAATTAAACCTTTTAGAATCATTCATAGAGTTCCAATAAATTTGATAAGTGGTCTATCCACACACCTTTTACTTGTAATGTGAGCTACCATTAATCAATTTCGTAAACCTGACTATTTGGTCTATGTAAGATTTATAACCTCTTTCCTTACCTTAATCATCATAATTGATAGTAACAAGGAGGCTTTACAGATGGTTTATTACAATCACCCGATAACTATATTTTTATATACAAGTTGAATTTTCACTATTTTACTGCACCACCAAACCAATTCTTTATCTTTCTATATTCCAACAGCTTGTTTCAAACCTCAAATACATTTCAACATATCGGGGGTAATTAAATCACATGCTAAATATGGAATTCTGAATTACTCACCAAACTTATATTGTGAATATACAATAAAAGCACCGTATAATTATAAAATTAACATTCAGATAGAAGAACTTGACTTGGAAGAGTCGAATAAGTGTGTAAAGTTTCTTTTTTTATTTTAGATTACTAACAAGTAGTAGTTTGTATATTTTTAAACATTAAATTGACTTAAGTACTGGATGCCTGTTTCGTCGTAGTATGCGACTACCTAGTTTCCACCAGTGATTGGATCAAATGATTAAACATTAGACCACTGAGTTATAGGCATCAGCAGTTGGTATTTGTATACATATTTTTATATTATGAGTAACCCCATTTGTTTCTATTGGTGGGTAGCTAATACAAGCCCGACTAATAGTTGAGTATTATGAATTATGGATTGAATGATTTATGCAAGTCAAAGTTTGAATAATGCTTGTCTAGTGGTCTGTGGGTTAGGCACTTTCAGTGAATCGTGAAGGTCCTGAGCATGATTCCTGGTTTGGACATATATAATCAATCTTACTAAGGAGTTTTACACTAAGACAGGACATTATTTAATGCTTCCTAGTTCTCAATGGCTTCATCAGTCAGCTCTTGAACCAATATAGTCAGTTATTAAATGAAAAAGCAGTAAATATCAGAATAGTGTACTGCCTAGTTTGATGGTAATGTACCATCTATTAGTTGGATAGTATCTAATAGTGATTTTTTCTGGGTCGTCATCAGAGTTATTAGAATTCTGTGAGTCACATTTGTAAATTGACTACGACGCCAAGTAACTAGATATTCTGATCGTCAATAACTTAGTGGTAACGTATTAATTCCTTCAGGAATACTGACATCCCTTTTCCAGGTTTTTCAACAGACTAGTTCTATTTACTGATCAGTTAGTTGGTGATCGATATTTTTAAAAACATTTTTATTTCGAAAACAACGTAGCCATTACCTCGTTTAGATACCACATTTCTAATGTTTTGAAGTTAGTCAACAGTAATCGCTGATCGAACAAGGTCTCGTCCTACTTGGAACTCGTCAACATGATGCTTTAAAAGATCGAAACCCACAATTTTTTAGTTTGAGATGATACCTATGATGATCCCGATGGCGAATAACCTCCAGTAAGAATGATTTATTTAAATCGATTGACCGCTAAATACTAATAATCATTGTCCAGTGAAGAATCAGCAGAGTAGTAGATCATGCTGTTACTCACTAATACCGTGGTTATAATTCAAGTGATTACAGAACATTTAGAGCTTGGAGTATGCGTTGTATGATGTTGCGTAATATTCCATATAATCAGTCCAATTCAACACTGATTTCTTGTTTCTATTTTTCTCCATGATTTTCTAGTTGTATATTCGACTATCTACTTATTACAGATGAATACTATACAAATATGTACACCTACTGTGGACAGACAAGATCTCCAAATCCAATTGAATTCAATGATTCTACAGTTTACATAATATTTGCTACTGACGAAGCCAGTAGCGGACATGGTTTCATTCTTAAATATGAAATGATTCTGAAAGAGGAACTGAAACCGAATTCATTTTATTCATGTGGATTATCATTACAAATAAATGACATTAAGGATAATATTCAAAGTAGAATTTTAGGTGGAGAAATAACTAGACGAGGTCAATGGCCATGGATGGTATCTGTTAGAGAAAATGGTGAATTTCGTTGTGGTGCCAGTCTAATTGATACCGAATGGGTATTAACAGCTGCGCATTGTTTTCCAAAGTAAGTCTTCAATGTTGTTATGATGAGTTGTACTTCTTAAAATTATCAGTAAGATTTTTCTTTGTAATTTAGTACTTTAAATGGGATAATTTATTACACTGATGGCAGGTGCTTAACAGTAGTCGATAGGGAACGCTGTCCCACCTATGTATCGTGCCTGTCAACAAGTGTCAACACACTATACCTTCAATCTTGAAGGTTATATACTCTGAACGTTATCTAGTTTCACTTCAGGCGCTAACATAAAGTAATTTAGGCAGCAACTTACCACTTTCAAGACCGAAGTATCTACATTGATTGAGATTTGACTAGTAACCAATTCCATATTTGCTCAATAATGAATTAAAATACGAATTTTTAGGTTCAGTGTTGTTTACTTGAAGCTATAGCTTGAAGTTCAAAATACTCGGTTTTCATTTATCAGGTGACCAATTCGAAATTCGCTCCAAATACTTTGAATCAGATAGTCGATTAGTATACACTAGTGCATATACAGAACGCTCAACTCAACTCTGGCTACATAAACATTAACTTATGAAATGGGTCATAGTAGCCAACGATAACTTGTGAGTGTAATTGATTGCAATTTGTTAACTATTTCCACATGATTTGTTTCAGGACTTTGTATATAGCCCAAAGTTTATAGCTTTGTAAGCCTTTAATCTACAGTTAAAATAGATATACAACTAAACAACTTGACGAACTGACTATAATGTGTTTAATCAGGATAAGAAAAATTTTGCAGATTTCGTGATATGGACGACTGTAAAGTGAGTCACATCTCTCTCTCGATATAGTCGACGATGCTTTTACATGGCAGTGTTTTTGTCAGAATGTGAGGACTAAAACTGGATATCCAACAATATTAAGTAGTTATAGGGTCTATCTATTGAATCTTGAAATTTTTGATTACTTTCTGATAGTCTATTAAATCTCTAGGATTCTAAAGGAATGAACAGCGTTCGAGAATAATTTGGTTACTAACTACTATGCTACTGTATCTCCCACTTCACTGGGTTGTGAACCAAAACTCTAGTCCTGAAGTTTGGAAAATAATCCCTGTCCCTATTATAGCCATCTGGTTTCAGTTGCGTGTCCAAAGAGGATAGACCATTCCACCACACATTGAAAGACCTTTACAGACAAACACATCATTAAACTTAATTAGTTTTTATTATGATCATTATTTTAGAAATTTATGTCTACACAACTGGAAAGTGCATATTGGTGATTTCTATTTGAATTGGATTGATGATGAAGAAATATCAATGAATATAAGTAGTATATTGATTCACCCAAACTATTATCTAAACAAAGCATATAATTATGATTATGCCTTAATAAAAACCATTATGCCAATTCAATACAGTACAAAACGGAGGCCAATATGTTTACTGAATTCATCAATGCTGTATAATAATCAATTCGATCGTTGTTATGTTGCAGGATGGGGACAGTCAGAAGGTACTATGAAAGTTTTGTATTATACTTAACTTTAGAGCTCTGTCAGATGATCAATCTCTGTTGCTAAATGGACATATTGAGTTTCATTTCTGTAGCGTTAAATCACAAGTATATTTCAAATTGAATTAAGGTAAGAAAATTGAAACCAAGGTGAAAGTTACTGTACATTTTGGATCCATCAGATAAGTGCACACACATTACAGTGCATCCTGAGGGGTAAGCGTTGACATCGGACTAATTGGAGAGCTGGATTTAGGCTATAGGATTGAACCGTTCTGTGTGAAAGTACGAATATTGCTGTTTACATTAAGGCTAGAATGGTGTGATTGAAACACAAACCATACTTACACATGTGGTCATCTGGACTTAGTAACTCCGTAGATGACGTGGTGTCTGACACAGATGAATTCATTTTGATTCCCAGTAAAGTTCAATACGAATACAGGGATATCGAAATGAGGGATTCAAAATGGAGAAAAATGCGTGTCCTGGTTTCCACTCGCTAGTTACCACGCAACTTTTATCATGCATCAAAGGCTGTTGAGCTCGTTGCACGAGCGCGACTGTTTGAATACGGTGGCGTTTGGCACGAAGCGGACTGAGTTCGAATCCCGGTGTGAACATCAACATTGGGATTCAGGTAAATCCAGTCGACGAGTCCAAAACAGAACGAAACGTGAGTCCTGAATTCCGCTTACCAGCTATGATCTAGATTAAATAATGTTCAGCTTTATATTTATTATCAAGCTTTCACAGAAAATTAAGCAACTATTTAAAAGCACTAGGTATATTTAGGCTTCTTGGCAAGTGCAAACCATTGAAACCACCGAATTAGCATACAGAAGTATGCAGTTATAAATTCAGATGCTACGCACTGATATGCTATCATCATACATTGCCACTAGCTATATTTATCTGATGACTAACATTTCTGAACTTCAAGGCCTCTGACTATAACTAACTGAGAACTTACTGGAAAATCAGTCCCTAATGTGAATATCCAATATTACGAATTAATTAAAGTTAGAAATATTGATAGTCTAGAGCTGTAAGCGCAATTAGGGAAGCCAGATGGTCAGGGATTTATGCACTTCACCGAAGATTCAAATATTTGAACGAAATAGTTATCCAGGGATCCTGGAATTAAATGTATATGAAGATACATTCAGGTTGTAATGCATACTACAAAACTCTACCCTGTGTACTGATAAAAAATATTTCGTCTTTCATTATAACACAATCATTCACGTTTTACACACACATCTGACTAACACATCAGTCGTGTATCCACGGAGCAAATATCTATGACACGGCATGAAAGCCAAGTTACAATAGCAGCTCTTGATGCTAGTCGTAACTAAAAATGATAATTACAAGTTAAATGAACTAGGCATGATTCCATGTGTAACAGGTGTTTAAGAGGCTATTTTAGATCTACTTATACATTGTGATTTCAGCGATGCAGAAAATCATTATCAGTCCTTTCCAACAACGGTTCTAGTAACTGGAATATATCAAGAAATTCTTATATAATTGTAGCTTACACCAAGTACAAAACAGCTGTTTCAATCAAGTCTAAAATATTTTCTTCAGACTTCAAGCTTATAGGTTTCACAAAGAGCTAACTATTAAAAAAATTCAGTATGTTATCAACGATAATCTAAAGTCGGTTTGGCAAGAGATCTTCCCGATTTTTAAACAGAATTCAAAAATCTAAAGCACTGTTAAGTATATCGGAGAGCGGTTTCAAGAAAACTGAGATACAGGATTGAGTGGTTTCGTACGGTTGACAATGGTAACATGTTTGAAAGAAGTCCATGAGAAGATGAGCGTGAAAGCGTCACTACAATAGAAGTTAGTTACCTAGATAGAATATCCTACTGTCGTCATGGCAGCTTACCTTAAGTTTACTAATTTTAATTTTGTTACAATCCTAACGACCTGATTGATATGGTAAAACCTTAAAGAACAATTGTTCTTAAGCTTGTTTCTGTCATCATGACATACACCCTTGACCATTTCATCTAATAACCAGCTAAGGTAGTTTTAAATAACTTACTTACATGTACAGATTTAAAATAATCCAAGAGATCAATCTTTCTTCTCTCCATGCAAAAAAGATTCGCCTGTATCAAATCAATTAAATCATCTCCAGATTCCATTGCTTAATTTAACTACTTGTAATCAAACAGAAGCATACAAAGGAAAATTAACTGAAACAATGATTTGTGCTGGATACACTATGGGCGGGAAAGATTCTTGTCAAGGTGATAGTGGAAGCCCATTAATGTGCCAATTACTTGATAATACAACTACTACGGAAAAATTATGGTATCAAATTGGTATTGTCTCGTTTGGTAAATCATGTGCATGTAAGTTAAATTAATAAACTTTAACTTGAAGGTAATCATTCATATGTAATTGAAATAATCAATAGTAATAAGAGAGGCAGGGCACCTCAGCAATATGTCAAATGGAGACTGAATAATTGTTTCGCTTTCAAATAGAAACTATATATGTTAGATTTTATGATGTCTTGTGTGTAGAATACCGAGTCGGAATCTATTATTCTTCATTTCCTGTTCTCGTTCAATTTAGTACACTTGAAGATGATCACTTTGTATGATTGGTGATATCTATTTGATTCCTAAAATTACCAAACTTAATGCCACCACCGTTGCTACTACCTTAAAGTGGTGAAAGGGTTTTCCTACTATGATGAACCAGTTGGGCTATGCTATCTGTAGCAATGATTCCTTCAGGTCTTAACAAGGCAGCCAGGTTAGTTGAATAGTGGTAAGATTAAGAGCAAAACGCCTGAGGGCAAAGTTCTAGTGCCGAAAGTGTAGAGGTATGGCAACAGTAAAGTGTTTCCCTCAGATGGCCAGTGTGATAGCGATGTCGCCTTTCCACAAAGGAATGATGGGGTTGGAGAAGGTAGGCCCCAAAAATTTGTACGTCCAACCTTACTCCTGGGAGTATTGTCTCCGGCCATAAGCTCTTAACAAAAATGGAGCTAATGCTTAAAAACCACTTATAAAAAGATCGCCTGTGACCAGTATCATATGATTGACACTTCGACACTCGAAGGTCGTCAAGACCACGTAAATACAGCTTTTTCTTTAGATACTTCGGAAAAAGAACTGTTCCACAGTGTGGGCAACTTCTAACAGTACTCAGGATCACTGTCTTCATACTAAAATTCCTTCTTCAATTCATTTCTCAGTAGTTAACCGGTCTAGGATTAGCACTAAGTATGAAGGCAGTAGAAGAACTCCTTGAATGAACCCTTATTGAAAATCGCCAGTGTGCTACTTGATTAAACGGTTCGGTAAGAACTCAAAAGGATAAGGATAAATCGAGTTGCTATTTCGTTATTCCTACCTATATTCTCACTAACTAAAGTCAAACGGAAATGAAAGATGAATTTTGTAGAAAGCATTCTGAACTTCGCAAATCCAAATAATCACATCCTATATTCATTAAGAGTGATCTTAACGCACAAGTAGTCAACTTACACTAGAATGAAAAACAGTGTTGACTGTCTCTGTGTTCCAGCACAGAGAACCGATAATGGTAACTGTTTACTGCAACTAATCACAGACAATCTCTTACTTTTATAAGATACTAAATTTAAGCATAAGAAGCGACATTATTTAACATGACGATCCTTTGAAACTATCAACGATAGACTCAAGTAGACCATATCGCTATCAGTCATAGTTGGAGACGCTGTAAAAGACTGCCATTCCTTCTACATTACATTTATGGATTCTCATAATGCTCTAGTGCAAGCAGCTTTTTTGCATCTTACTAAAGCAGGAATGCCACAACAAAATGACTCTTTAGAATTCCGTTCAGCAATTATAAAACCGAGATGTAAATCCCAGGAACAGCTAAAGGCTCACTAGGGTAATTGTAAAAACGAAGCTTACCCGGGTGTTTTGGGAGATATCCAAACAGTTATGGAACCAGCTGTGACATTTATTACCAACTTAAACCAAAAGGTCAGAAAGCATCAGTGTAACTCAGAGACGTTTGTTGAACTGATGGACTCCCGTAAACTTATCCCGTTAGGCTTAGAACACGACATGTCTTCTAAACATTGCTTGAGTTTGTTAGAAACATTTGGTAAGTAATGAGGTTAGACATTGGATATTGGAGAAAGCTAGCAAATCAGTTGTTGACGTTGCACATCTGGATCGACTGCGTTGGCTAAAACATGTGTTACGCTTGCCTAACCAACACGTACTCTACATGCAATGCTGACCGATATTTGAATAGAATGGAAGAAAGCTAGGGTAGAAGAGAACAAAACAAGGCATCAGCCCATGAAGTCACTGACTACTGGCCTGAACTGTGTTGGTTGTTGCAGGCTACTTGCTTAGCGTCTGTAGGGTAATCAATGGTCGAAGACACTGGATGATATGGCTCACAGTGGTGCATGGGCACTCACTGTTTGTCTTTCTTCAAATCGTCCGCTTCAAATTACCATATGCTTTTCCATAAACTAATTCCTTCTCCCTCTACTATATTTTGCTTGTCTACACAGTTTTCTCATACTACCATTGAAACAACTATTACTTTTACTAATTTAGTGTCCACATTACTGTGTTGCTTATGTGTAGCAACTTGGACCAATGCACATTATGTACCATGTTGCATACTGTACATTTATGAAGACAACTGATAAGAAGAATCATTCTATAACCAAAAATAGAAAAATGTAATGCTTCCAAACTTCCTGTATCTATTTATCCCAAGTCAGCTTATGAAATAAACAATCTCCAAGTGGACAAAAGCTTGGCTTTGAGGTATTGTAGGCGGTTAAAAACACACTAATCTGTATATTGTATAATAAGTAACATGAAATTTTTTAGTGTTGCTATAATGGAAGTTCACATACTTCCAAATGAATATATAGTAAATGTAAACAAATGAATATAATGAAACAATAATATTTGAAATTTCGCCGTATTGTCAATACAGAAATGAACTATGATAAATCATTGTAGTGATTGCTTAGTGTTCAAATAATTCACCTTCAAACTAACATGTTACATCTTCAAACAACTCTCCACCTACTTTAGTTTGAGTAGATGTACAGTTGTAGTATCAGTTGACCTCTCGTACAAAGAGTGACCCATACTTAATAAATAAGTTAATGAATGTTCTTTACAATTCTATGTACTCTATTCAAATAACCGAAATATTTAAATAATTGTCAACTGTGATGATCCATGTACATAGTCTTTCAAATCGAAACATCAATCAAGCATGAATTATTAGCTAGGTTGGATTGTGACTGGTAAGCAGAATCCAAGACCCGCGTTTCGTTCTATTTGGGGCTCATCGGCTGGATGTGCATGCATCTCAATTTCAATGTTCACAGTGGAATTCGAACTCGGTCCGTTTCGTGTCGAACGCTAACGTGTTCACCACTAGACTATTGAGTCCAAACAGTCACACTTGTGCAACGGGCGCATTGGTATTTGATATGTCGCCTACTAATATAACAACGCCCCTTATACCTCGGCAACACTAACCGCAACTTCAACTCGCTGGATTTTCTACGCGAACAGATACTCGCAACCTTTGACCATCAACTCGACAACGATTACTCGCCCAAATCCAAAATCAACAAGACAAACAGCGCTGAGAAGATTCGATTCTATTTTGTCCCAACTCCGTATATATAGTTACAATAACGACCTTGTGACAATTAGAAATATTAGCACACTAAAAAGACACTAAAACCAATCACAAGATACAAGGTCAATGCGGAGAATATAAACGGCGATACCGAATATCGCACATTTTACAATTAACAAAAAAAAATAGCAAAATAAAAATAATCACATGCAAAATAACTAGTCCTGTCTCTTCCTAGCAGTATTAGAGTGAACTTGTATATTCCTGTTGATTTAGGATGCAGGTACATGCAGTCGATGATTCCTCAATAAGACAAAAACGCGCATCCTGGATTCCACTTGCCAGTCACAATCCAACTTAAATAATACTTGTGAATAATTCGCGATATCGAGGCAATTCGTTCCTGATGCACATATAGCAACAGAGATTGACCAGCTTCAGTATGTAACAAATCAACAGGAATATACAAGTTCATCCTAAGGCTTGTATAATGTCCTTTAATCCCCACCACCTACAAAAAATGAGATAAAAGAAAGTTAATGGTTTATTCCAGCATTAATCAATGTTGATGCATAGAAGGTAGTGTGCTCTTCTAAAGAATCTTCGATTTGGCCTTGATAATCGGCTATGCAGAGTACAAGCTTCAAACTACCACTAGGAACGCGCGATATAAAACCTCACAATGGCAATTAACCAAAAAAGACTATTGTTATTAGATAATTACAGTCAAATTATTGAGAAACATTAAGTTTCTCAGTGTAAGGGGTTTTGTGGAGAATGGTATTTATTTTTGTTACATGTATGCATCTCTGCTTTTAAATGAGACCCGATTTCTCAATATCAATTTCATTGAAAGCATACTCCAGAAAGATACTTCATTAAACGTAATAGACCTACATCTCATTGATGTTATATCTCCAACAACTAGTTGGAGTGTCTATATATATACTTTACTTTGAAAAAACCAAGTAGTATCAACAGTTTGATTTAAAAGTTAAATACATAAATATCGACGTCAAAATTGAAATACATCATTGAATAATTCATTGTAATTAACTTGATATATATATATATATATATATATATATATATATATAGAGAGAGAGAGAGAGAGAGAGAGAGAGAGAATAACTGTATCATTCTATTCTTTAAGCTTTAGAAACTCCTGGAATTTACAGTAATGTAACATTTGTCAATGAATGGATTACTTCAATGATTCAATTAAAGAAATAATTTAAACTATTATACAAAGAAACAAATATTACAATTGATAGTGTAAACACTTCTCTTGTTCAACTGTCAATATCTTATTATGATGATTTATACTACTATTTTTTTTAAGAAAGAATTATAAGTAATATATACATAATCAATTAGTTAGTGTTAAACAGAGATGTTTATGTTCTTGAACTTACATATCTTAACTAAGAAGTTACATAATCTAATATTAATTTAATGTAAGTCAAATTAACCGACTTGTTTAATACGAGAATATAACATAATTAAAGATGTACTGTGGGGAGGGGGAAGTTATGTGTAATAAAAAATAATTATAAAAATTCAGTCGGGATGGTTTTTCTCTGGAGATTGGTTATTTATTGAATATTTCACAGATTGATGTTGGCTGCGTATCATTGAAAACCAAGGAGCACTGGATAGCTGTTTCGTTCTAGTGTGGAACTCCTTAACAGTGCGCACCCCAGATTCCGCACAAGGGGCTTCAGGTTGACGGTGAACGCCTAACCATCTGCACGACTAGGTCGGCATCTAATGGTAGAATTCTCACTTTTATCAATTTGTGATATGTAGCGATATATATGGTGATGTATAGGGATATCAAACTATACTAATAAGCATATTAGTGACTAACTCCAGGATGTTCCAGAAGCTCTAGTAAGAAGTCATGACTGGTGAAGTTCAGATTTGTCAGGTGTGAGACAGTTATCACCAATCGCAATGGATGATCGTCGTGCTATATATCACAAATTGATGGAAGTGGGCATTCCACGATTGGATGCCGACCGAATGGTGCAGATGGTTAGGCGCTCACCGTCAACCTGAAGCCCCTGGTGCGGAATCTGGGGTGCGCACTGCTGATGGGTTCCACACTAAAACAAAACAGCTGTCCAGTACTCCTTGATTATGAAATTATTTTTGAAAGAGTTCATATCATCTTGTTGTTGAAGTTTAAGACTAAAAATTACCATCCACTGTTGTTATGTGTATAACTGAAATAAATTTCTTACATATACTGTTAAGTTATAAGTATGATTAAAATTTGACAATAAGTTATAATTGAAATGTAAGACATATGTTATCTACTAAATAGAATTAAAACAATTGCACTTGTTAATGTTAAAAATCAATGAAACCCATGTAGCTTTGTGTATGCGTTTGTGGGGAAATATTGTACCACTTATAACCATTTTGTCGAGAGCAAATAAATTTGTAAATCGTTCACCGTTCTCATTTCTTTCTGCCAGTCCCTGTCATCCCATGATTTCTTCATATCCAGTGTTGTCCTTTCCGACTTTGGCGTTTAGGTCCACCCCCATCAGAATTGTCAAATCCTTTCCTCGACACTTTGCTATAATTGATTGCAGCCCATCATAAAACTGATCTTAGTTATTGTCGTTGCTGTAGCTGGTGGGTGCATAACATTGGATAGCATTTTATTGTGATCCCCTTCTTCATTGTTTCGAAAGAAGCTTTGATTATCCTAAGTCCATGTGATTTCCATCCTACAAGTGTAGTACATGCATCTCTGGACAGCATCAGGGCAACTCCCTGCGTGTGCGAAGCATTTTTCTCTTCGTGGCAGGAATTTGGTAACATCTCTCTCGTAGCCAATGTTTTCTGTAGAGCTTGAGTCCAATGGGTTTCGCTGATTCCGAGAACTGTTAAGTTGTATCTCTTCATTTCTGCAGCTATTTGATTTGTCTTTCCGCTCACCCACATTATCCGAACATTCCATGTACCTATAAAAATATTTGCTCTTGTTTTTTAGAAGGAGCATCGGCCTCATGATTTTCGAAGAATCTCGGCTTTTACCATCAGGTGTCATAATCATTCCTTCCACTCCCAGGGCAGAGTTTAAATGGTTTAGTTTGTTTAATCTGGTTAGCGTATTTTAAGCAAGTTTGGGTTTTACGGGTTGGGAATGCTAGCCCCATACTAAACCCTCCTCCTTTAACTGGGCTCGGGACCAGCAGTAATCCTAGGAGAGCTACAGGCCTACTAATACACATTTAACACATAAAGAACTTCTTATAAAAAGAGTGATTGGGGTCAGCCCCATCAATATTTGCCTCTTAGATCCCCCCAAATGAATTATAATCGATCGAGAAGTGACAACCTCTTTCCTACATCTGACAACACTCCAGATCATCTTAACTAACATCATTCACTCTAATATTCCTAGGGTTAAAGCAGACTACACAGACTAGGCAAACTCGTAAATTGATAGGTCGACATTTCGCAATTATCGGTAGTTATTAAAACACTTATACAATTAGGAAAACTATTAAGATTAATAAGAAAAGCACCACAAGATAATCAACTGAATATCATTTTATGTGCACACAAGAACAATAATACACTACTGAAAAAGAAAACTAAACAAGAACTTTCATATTCATCAATTGATGATGCTCTTTTCATAACAATAAGATAATGAAAAGGATAATTGATTATCATCATTAATCTTCTTTACATAATTTCAATAACAAGTTACTATGCCATAACAAAGCAACATAATCAAGAATTAATCTAAATAATGTAGTGGGGAGAGGGGTGGGGTGTTAGTGGTTGAAATAACTCAAACAAGGAAAGGTAACAAATCAAATTCTACACAATTATAACAATCCCGTCTATACTTCTCTGAACCCTGAATCACAACACCATCTACCTATAAATATATGTAAAGTGAATTGAGAGGTAGGCAATCTATAGGCACATACATGTATCCAATAGCTTAATCAAAAATGATGAAGAACCAATTAGTAAACAGAGTTCAAGAAAACAATGTCTAGTGTCTGATTGGTAGTATGAAACCAATGGAGAACGACATACAGATGTGTATAAAAAGTATATAAGTAAAAAAAAAATGTTCTCAAAAATGATATCGATCTTGGTTAGGGAATAGAAGTCAAGACAGGAGTCGAATCAGGACTTCAATGATTTCATTTTAATTTCTAAAACAATTCTCGATTGAAAATGTAAAAATGAAAGAAACAAAACATAAAGTAAATATTAGAGTAAAACAGATCACAGGTAATTTCAATCATATAATCTCAAGAATGAAAGAGTGAACGTACTTTGTACACTTTCAAATAAACTATGATTTCATAAACATGATCAAGAAGTGGATTTCATGACTATATTATTATTACTGAATTGATTAGATATAGGAATTTTTGAAGAATTACTATTATTATTATTAGTAGTAGTAGTAGTAGCAGTAGTAGTAGTATTAGTGGTAATAGTATTATTCAATGCAGGTAATCGTGTATCCAAAAGTAAATTTCCATTGACATCTTTAATACGTAAACGTCCAGAACTGTAACGTGTTTCATGATGACCATCAGGAAATATAGTTTTCATTGTACCATCTGGATAAATACGACACTATGAGAAGAAAAAACAAAAGACAAGAGCATTTATGAGATTTTGAACACCATGAAGACTTAAAAGCTAATGAAAAACATATCTAAAATGGTTCAATTAGAATGATTATTTTTGTGAAGATTGGTTATTTATTTGATTGAATATATCACAGATTGATGTCAGCAGGGTACCATTGAAAATCAGGGATAATATAATCAATAAATATTCAAAGAACAACAATGAAAAGTGTATTCATCAATTTCTAACGACTAGTCAAATGATTTTCAGTTACTTTCTGTTTACGAAAGATATTCTTGTGAGATTTTCTTCTATTCATAAGAAAATTCATGTTTCTTAAGTCTAATGTTAATATGTATATAACTTCCACTGCAGATTTATTGGATGTATAATAAGGTAATGAATGAAATGAATAACTTCATACTGTTCATGAAAAACATTTATGAATATTGAACATTGTTCCTCATGAGCAAAAGGACATTATAATTCTGGTTTCAATAGGTGCATATCCACGGTGAATGAAAGTAAACGGAAGACTACTATCTTTCTGGTAAGCTTTCGTTGATTTGATAAGTGGTTTTAAACGAATATTGAGTAGTCTGTGTTTATAAGATGTTCAGTAATTCAGCTACTCATTGATTTACTATCACCCCTTCGCAACGAAGTTGGATGAAGCTTTCGAAAATTTTTGAATAGAATCATCATCGAACAACCTATATAATGATATCCACAGGAGCAAATAGGTTCATAATCATATAACGGAGTGATCAGATGAAGGAAATTATCCTTCAGGTTGACGCTGAACAAAGAATGGCTAAAAAAAACAGCAATCCTAAGGTCACTGCAAAGAACTTGTTTTAGGTAAATTAGAAATCCTTCTCTTTAGAATGTCTGAAGTACTGTTAAAATTAATATGCACATAAAGTATTTTTCCTTAGTGAGGAGGCTTCTCATATTTTTGGGAATCTTGGGTTTCATGTTCATGTCACTAAAATTAGATGGATATTTATTTGTAGTAAATATTTTCATTAAGATGTTTAACTCTTCATCAATGAAGTCAGGACTGCAAGTTTTTCGAATTTTAATGAAGGGGGGAATATAATCGAATTTATTATTTTACTATTTGGACCCCCAGCTGTGGAATCTTGATAACTGGTTTTCTGTAAACGGACCTACTTAGTGTGCCATCAGGTTTGCTTGTCGTAAGTATGTCAAGAAAGTAGAAGTTAAATCAGGCGAATATACATCTTCGACAAACCTTACTTGATCTTGGTTATGTAGTATTTGGAACTTATGTAAGTAAGGCATACATTCAGTCTTAATGGAACAGATGCTTCCCGAAAATGAATTGCCCAGATTCATAGTATACGAGTGTCATCACTGACCTCTTTTAGAAGTTAGGATTGAAATATATGAACTGATTGGTCAACACTTAATAAACTATCTGAACGCTTTGTAGAAAAATCTTAGTAACACGCATCATCGTAAAGTAATTTAAATGAAATACAATCAATCAATGCTTGTTATCCCATGTGGAGCATAGACCGCTCACCAGAATTCTCTAACCAACTCTGTCCTGGGCTTTCCTTTCCAGCCCATCCCAAGTGATCTTCATTCTCTTCATATCTATCTCCAATTCCTGACGCAATATATTCCAGGGTCTTACTCTTTTTATTTGGCCATCAGCATTCTAAGTTAGTGCTTGTCTTGTGACACAGTTTGATGGTCTTCTCAATGTATGTCCAGTTCAAAAGAAATATATATATAATAAAAGATATTTAGTAACATTCAACTCACTTTAATGCCTGTACTAGAATGAATTTCACGTTGACCATTTGGAAACAAAATTTCTTTATCACCATGATTATTTGATGATAGTTGATATATATGTTCATTTGTCAAAGATTTCAATGAATTGACAGTTGTTATAGATTGATGATTTTTCTCAGGAATCGCCTGTCTATTAGGATGAATTATTTCATGACGTCCACTAGAAGAGATTTTTTTAATAAAAGAGATTATAGTATACTAAAAATTCAATTTAGTAATTGAAAGTCTGAGGTTTGAACATCGCTCGTATTCGAGTTAATCAATCAGTTAAACGCATCATAAACTCCAGGATGTATAATGCATTGATCTAAATTACCATTACCAAATTAGCATAGTCAGATGAAATTATGGATAGTAAAACAATAATATTGGGACTCAAGATCGTAAAAGGAGATAGACCGTGGACAATATCTCTAACTACTGATAATAATAATAATGGCGTAGATCCAAATCAAACAGTTTGCAACAAACAACACAACCACGTAATTTTAGTATTTAGGCAATCCGATAATACTATGTATCACTCTTACAATAGAAGTGCAGCATTCGAAATTAGCCTAATTCGTTGGGATACAGAATGTTGAACCAGGCCTACAACGATAATATCAAATACTTAGTGACTGGCATAGAAGTCAGCTACAAAGTGTCTGGATAGAGGCAAAACGAAGACATAACATCAATCGGTAAAGTTATCAGCTATTGTTCAGAGATGTATAAGATGCAGACTTACAGTATGGTCTATGAGAGTATGCTGAAAAATCAACTCTATGTTCATTTTTAATACTGAATTAAATCTTAGGTTTCAGACCTATGAAAATTATTCAGTACTGTTGAACCATATTTCTTGTATCTGATATCACGAATTGGTCTGAACTAGACAACCACTGATCACCTGAAAGCACTGGATACCCGCTTAGTCCTGCCCTCTTCTATGAAAAATACCTTTGTCAAGTACGCAGATGATCTTACGACTAGTATGCCTGTTTCTTCTTTCTCAAATTGTTGTGAAATGAATTATTTTTTAGCTAATGTTGGACGATGGTCTAGTTTGAATGGTCTTCAACTTAATCCCTCCAAATGTCAAACAGTCAATTTCAGTCTAAGACATGAAAAGGATCTAGTTGCTCTTGTGAATTTACACGATGTTTGTAAAATTGGAGACTCTACAATTAAAACTATGTCGAATGTTAATTATCTTGGTGTAACCTTTACTTCTGACCTATCTTGGTCTTCGCACGTTTTGCTCATATCAAAGAGGGTTTTGCGTTTAATATACTGTGTGAAGAGATTACGTAATTTTGGTATAACCAAGCACTTATTATTACAATTTGTCAGTTCACGTATATTACCGATTATTTTATAATGTTCCCCATGATTTTTTCCCTGACTTTTGAGAAGAGACTATGTTGTGTTGCGTAGAGTACTGAAAGCTGTTAGTAAAGTGTGTAGTGAAAACTACGACGTTATTATAAACACGGTTGTAGATAGACATTTAAAGTCCTGCAGACAGCTATCTAAGGTTATTCTACCTGACATACACCACCCTCTTCATTTACAACTTTCACCTTGTATATCTTCTGGTAGAACGCGACGCTGCTATATCAGAATTCAAGCACGTAAAGAGAAGTATAAATGCGCAACTATTCCATATTTAGCACATGTTCTATGTGATGAAAAGTTTGTAAGAACCGATCTGATCAGAAATCTGTGCTCTTAAAAATACGGATTATTATAAAATGCAAAGACTCCTGTTCCTTATGTTACTGTAATTTTTGTTGTTGTTGTTGTTGTTGTTGCTGACAATATAAAATATGTATCTTTTTTTCAGATGCTGGCACGGTAAAAATAACTTGTCGAGACACTATATGCTGAAAGTTCATATTGTACTAAAAATACTATTGAATAAAGCCTTTATTATTATTATTATTATTAGTCATATTTTAGAACTCGCCAGTGATGCCCATCCACGACCCCATTATGAGTCGAGCAAACGACCCTAAGGGGCTGCAGATATCGCGTTACCATTGGACCACTGAGTCGGCTCCCAACTGTAAATATTTCTAATTCAGTCTATTCGTGATAAGTTGGTGCGATCTCGTCCATTGCTATCGGGGAGTAACTGCCTCATACCCGACAAAGTTGAACTCCACTGGTCACATTTTCTTTGCTTAGTTTTTTCACCATCAATAATAGGATTATTTTGACTATCTACAACTGCAGTGTCTAGTTATTTAGACAAGTGACCATAGTGAGCAATATAATCGACAAAAATGATCAGCACCAATAAGTAGACAAAAATAACTTTGGTTACCATGATTAGGTAGTCAAAGTATATATATATATATATATATATATATATATATATATATATATATATATATATAATCGCTTAACTATAACTCCCCAAACTGAGACACGGGGATCCTGCGGAGACAATCAGTTCCCTTATGACTGTAAGTGCACTATGCTAATGAGTGTGAAATAATTAGGTTTCTATCAGAGTATCCCGACATTCTGATATTGAATTTTATAACTTCGTCCGAATGAGAATTCGTATCAAGTCCTAAGGTTAAATCTGTAGCTTATATAAGTCTCATCTACATGCATGAAAATATACACAGCCGATTAAATTATACAGAAACAGTATTTTGTTATAAAGTAACGGGATCACTTTTTCTTAACTACTTACTTATTCACTAATCTACTCACTCACATCGGTCAGTCATTCAGTTACAACGTAGAACTTTGTACGTGGGTACATTAGTCCAAGTTGCCATGTCTCAATTAGCAGATAGAGATTAAATTGTCGGATCAAATCCCAGAGTAGTAGAGGTATTAACAGAATTAGTATTAATAAAGAGAATTAGGGATCGAAGATATGATTTAAAAAAATATAAATTAGAAACAAGAAAATTATGAATTCAGAAACTTAGAATTTGGAGGACAAGAAATAGATGCACCTGCACCATTGTCAATGATTTTGAGCCATGTCCTCCAAAGTCTCTAACTATTTATTACGATCATCACGCGGACCCCAACCAAGTAGTCTGCACCTATTAACATGACTCAGCTTAATTATCAATCAGTTCATGAACTGGTGTAGTGTTTTGGTTTGGCCACCCCTAGCTTTTTTCCAGCCTACTATATACCACACCACACAGTAGTGCTCGTCGAGGTAGGCGGTGATCAGGCATACGTAACACATATCCTAAACACCTTAACTGATGAAGATTTATAACTTCACCAATAGATTTACCATACTTACCTAGTACTCTATTCCTAACCAATTTATAGCATACTCGGTGGTCCAAGAAAACACGAGCAATGATTCGAAGACATCTATGATCGAATACAAGAAGCCTACAAATATCCTCTATCCTTAATGACCATGTTTCACATCCATAAAGTAGAACTCATCGGACTTCTGAGCAGTAAACGCGTCCTTCAGACAGAAAACGGATGTCTCGCCTACGCCACAACTGATGTAAATTGGCAAAAGTCAATCGAGCCTTCTGTATACGAGTGAAGATTTCGTCAGACACCAAACCACCCGGACTGATGAGACTCCCAAGGTAAGTGAAGCGGTAAACACATTCAACTACTTCGCCTCCATTCACTAATTTCGGCGTCGAAGCAAGCCAATCCTGAAGCAACATTTTGCACTCACTCAGAGACATATATAAATAAAGAGAATAACTACAATTGACTTACTCAGAAAATTGAATTTCTTCAGTACCGTTAGGAAAAGTTATTTGAACTGTCCCATCAGCTGCATAATGATATATCTAAGAGTAAATATAAATGAGAAAAGTACAAAAAGTGAATATAATTCACTTGTAGCAGCCACTGATAACCCTGGACATAACATTCAACTTACTGTATATTCTTACCTGAGTATGCATGTTACAGTTTGATTGAACAGAGGAACCTACCTTGCAAGAGCTTTCTGGTTCCGGTTCGCTTGATTGTAGCTCGTTAAAATACATAATCTGGTATCAAATAATCATTCGTCTTTTATATAACGCGTGGAACCACGTAGAATACCCAAGCGTTGGTCGAAGACAGTTGATGAGTTATACGGGTCTATTTCATTTAAGGAGTCAGATATTATATGATAAGCATAATCTAAGTATCGGGCTTATTAGGAACTGCAACCAAACGTTTCTCTTATTCAACATCAATTCTACACACATAACCAGTTGAGTCGACTCACAGCCAGCTATGAGTAACATTTCAGTCGTAATATATCTATGTACAACATAGAATCTGGCACAAGTGTACATCGATTCAAGTTGCCACATCTTAAATGCACAGCAAGGTGAACAATAATCTAATAGAAGTACTGGTTACTTCAATGGGAGTATGAGAAAAGTGTGAATACATACGATACGATCTACAGAGGAAAAATCAGTTCATAGAAGAGTGTAAAATAATTTGAAACTAACAATTTGAGGGAAGACAAACTGAATTCAACTGTGTTACCGTGATCTGCCCAGAGCCACACCATACAGAGACACCAATCATTGGTTTCTGCATTCGCGCAAACAGTAACCACGTAGTCTGCATCAACTAACACCAGTTAGTTACGCCATAGACTGCTGGTATGTCTTGTTTAGATGCCCCTAGCTTTCTTCCATACTACTCCAATGTCAGTCAACACTACTCGTCTAGGTAGGTAGTGGTTGAACATACGTAATACATGTCCCAACCATCACAGTTGATAGAGATTTACAACTTCATTAAGTGATTTATCGTCCTTCCCTAATACCCTATATCCAACATGAGCTATGTTTCGGTGACAACGATGATCAAATATCAATAACACACGAATATCATTAACTTTAATCGTAAAAAGTGTTTTGAAATAGTACCGAACTTTTCAAATACAAGATTGGAGAAAGATTGTGCACCCGTAACAATTACCAGAAATACTAGGTACATACTTGGATTATTTATCTATTATTTATAAAGGTAAATGCTAGTGTAGGCTAAGTTACAAGGCAAAAAAAAGAGTATCAGTAATCTGCAATATCTTCACTGTTCACTATGTGTGGGATAGTCAGCACATTCAGTCATTTTTCCTAATCAACTTAGTGAGTGAGTACGGTAGTTAACAGATGCATACACAGACTCTAAAGATGTATCGTTAATCGCCAATTATTAGCAATATAATCAGAGTAAATTAATTTACCACATGATGAAAACAAATATACGAACATCTGATGTTCATCTAAAGTTGTTGAGATCAAGAATGGCGATGAAACCCTATCGGTTAAACCAGGTCGTTTGTTCAAAGACGCGAACTGTAATAAAGGAGTTATTTCCTTAATTTATAAAACGCAAACTGCTTCTTTAATTTCATCACATGCTAAGCATGCATTTATAGTACAAAAGGTTTATTAGCCAATTAAAATCATTGGAGTCTGAAAAATGTTACCCTCCGCCCCAAGTTATGTCGCATTTTTATGACAAGATGAAATAAACAAAACAAATAGCCAAATAGTTGAGATAATTGTACACGGGGAAAAGGAACAAAGACTGGCAATATAGTTCAAGGAAATGAAGTGTAAAGAAAGTATACATGATGGAAAACTTAGACTAAAGATTTAGAGATGGGTAAAAAGTGAGTGCACATGTGTAGTTGTGACGAATTATGATCCACGTTACCTAACGTCTTCCAATAACTCTTCACTCTTATTTCTAATAAAGATATAAGTGAACAGAAGGTTGATAAATGCCAATTTAGAAATCTGGCAATAATAATACACCCTATGAAAAGCTATAACAATAAATTTGGAGAGAGGAAGTACGTGTATGGCAATGATCACTAGAGTTGACCGTGAAAATAACCTTTCTCTAAATCGATAGTATAGTGAATAATTTACGATATTATGACATTTTATTAGAATGATAAATACTCAAAACTCACTCTAACAGTAGTTGCAACTGAGACGTGGTAATCAAACTTGCATATCGTAATGAAGCAATTGACCTAAACTGGCTGGAATAATTGTTCCTTTAGGTCCTACGCTGTGAAGCAGGTTGGTTGGAGAGCAGTAGAACTTAAAGCAGCAAAAATCTACGGCTCGAGGGCGGAATCGTACTGCTTGCTGTACAGGATTGAAACTACAGTGAGATACTTCCCTCAGGCAGAAAGAACTGCATAGATGTAGACCGCCAACAACTGAAGGACGGGGTTAGAAAAGGTCAGCCCAAAAAATGTACAACTCACATTACTCAACGTATTTCTGTCTACAGTGTTTACCAGTACGAAGTTAACACACACAAAACTACTACTGCCACCATCAGTCGTTTTTTCGGCTTCGTGGTTAGGATCCCTGCTCATCAAAACCACCCTTGAACTCGACTAGCTTTAAGCTATTTCAGTGTAATCAACTAGGAAGGGATAATTGCTCTCATAACTGATATGTCTGGTACCTAAAGAAGATTAATTATCTTCGAGAACTTCTTTTCAGCAGACTATTTCATTTATTTTGGTTGTATACAAGGCGTATATTTTATTCTTAATATTAATGTGTTCCCTTTGGCCTATCCTTCCGTTAACCACATTAACCGTTAGTATATCATTTTCAATTGATGAACTATGGTCAATCGATTGTGCACACGTTACTTCAATTCACAATCACTTACTCTTATTTTGTTCTGATATTAATCTCCTAATTGGTTGACTGAGTGCTCAAGTTTTATGTACATAAGAAAGGATTGTTTGAAATATAATTTGATTCTGTCTGGTCAACTCATCATTTTGTATTCTTCATATTCCCGGATGGGATTGAGAGGGTATCAGTCAGGCGTGTAAGAACTATCTAGACACTCTCATTGGTGTTTGTTATTGTGACTTCGTAAGAACAAGGTCGTACTGATTAACTGGTCATGTGCATCAGTCATAACAATAATTTTAACAGCACTGGAGATTAAATCGTTTATAATCAATCCATCTATTACTAAATAGACATTCAAATAACTAAACTTACTTACTTACTTTACTTACTTATGCCCGTTACTCCTCACTGAGGAGCATAGGCCGCTCACCAGGGTTCTCCATAGATAACTAAACTGCTCACATAGAAATATAACTGAAAACTGAGTATAAAATTTCAATTAAAACCTATAAAAAAAAATAACATCACTTACTACACGACCATCTGGTAGAGTTTGTTTAATATCTCCATTGAACAATGATACAACCATAGTTACTGTATCAGGAAAAATTTCTTTCACTGAACCATTTGCATAGGATATGACAATAGCACCATTTGAATAAGTTTGTTCAACCTTAAATAATTGACAGAAAAGATGTTACGAAACAACTGACCATGTTTAATTTACATTAATGTAACATACAGTAGCAGTGTCACTCATAATTAATGGCATCATTTAGAATTAATCGAACTCTATAGACCAGTCTGTGAAACTGTGTGATTCAGATTCTAAACTTACAAAAAACACCTTGGTGATGAGTACTGATTGACGTGTAGCCAGGAAGACTTTCGTGTCGGTTATGTTAAATCATTTAACAGTCCAAGTCATTCGAAATCAATTAGGGGGGTTTGTCGAGATAGTTAACAGTCAATTTTGATATCACAAATTAAACTGAATCAGACAACGATTGTTCACCTGGAAGCACTGGACAGCTGTTTCGTCCTAGTATGGGACTCATCGAGAATTGACTGAGTTGGAAATATCAACCGTTAGGAGCCGACTCAGTGGCCCAATAGTAAAGCGTTCGCCGCGGAGCCAGAGGGTCCTGGGTTCGATCCCCGATGGGGTTGTGGATGCGCACTACTGAGGAGTCCCATACTAGGAAGAAACAGCTGTTTAGTGCTTCCAGGTGATCAATGGTTGCCTGATTCAGATCAATTCGTGATATCAAAATTGTCATTCGAAATAGCTTTCATGATAGATGGTAGTTGATGACAATCACAAAAATATCCTAGATCTACATAGTAATGACGGTATATATTCAGTCATCAGTAATTTAATTGCACAAACTTGCAGCATCGAAAATGTTCCAAATCAGTTTGAACTAATGGTAATTCATGTGATCTCTAAGCATCAAGGTCGTAAATACATGAGTATTTCATCTGAGAATTGTTCATTATGACGTTGAGGATGAGACTCTAAGAAACTAAATTTTATGTAAGCTAAATTTGAGTAATAAGTCGCAATTTACAAATATAAAAATGACTTTTGAAGAAAAAGTTTCTTAACAACTTTTAGTAAAGTTTTTCAAAAAGTCGTTATCTTCTAGATACCTTGTTAGATGCATAAGAGCATTTGTCATCTATCGCTTATTCACATTGTGAAAGAGATCTGAAAAGAAAACTGAGAGTTTAACCGCAGCGTCCAAAGGACAACTGGTTGGAACTGATTACCTTCCTGCAAGCACATTACAATACTACTACAAGTAGGATCTCGACCATACAAGCTGACGGTTTTAATCTTAATTCCATCCAAATGACCTGGATATAGTGGTAAGAACTAAAGGGATGAGTGTTTTGGTTTAACGCATCTCGGCTGGGCCATTAAGATACAAAATTCTGAAAGTAGATTTGTATGTATGCACAATCAACATAGAACCTGGCACATGTGTGCATCGGTTCAAGTTGCCATACCACCCTGGCACCGCAAGATTGACACCACCACCATTAGTAGAAGTTACTTCAATAAAATAAAACAATGATAGTAACAAGGAGTGTGAACATATAGAATATAATTCAGGAAGCGTAGAAAGAAAGCAATGGAATAATTTAAAGCTCACGATTTAATGGAGGACAATAAGTGAATATATCTGCCCCATCGTGACCGATTCTGGGCCTTGTCACTCAGTGTTTTTAGCCACTGGTTACGTATTTACGAGGACCCCATCCAGGTAGTCTTCACCTACCAACACGACTCAAACCAGCAGTCCGTGACTTCATGCACTGATACCATGTTTTAGTTTGGCCACCCCTAACTCTCTTCCATCCTATTCCTATATCAGCCAACATTGCGCGTCGAGGAAGACGGTGGTTGGACATACGCAACACATGTCACAACCACCTCAGTCGATGAAGATTCACAACCTCATCAACCGATTTACCACATTTGCCTAACATCCATCGTCCAACCCCGTTATTACACACTCAGTGGTCCCATCTAACGCGAGCGATGTTTCGTAGACATCGTTGGTCAAAAACTAATAACCTTCGAGTGTCGTCTACCCATAATGGCCACGTCTCATACCCATACAGTAAGACAGAGCGAACTGTTGCGCAGTACACTCTCCATTTCGTTGAGAGACGAATATCTTGTCTACGCCATAGGTGACGTAAGTTGGCAAAAGCCAAAAGTCAAGAAAGTTGATTTAGGGTTGCAGATACGTTTAAGTCGCTCCTATGTGTTGTGTAAACTAAAAATCATGGAAAAACTACAAACTAACCTACCTTCTTATCATTTTAGCTGAGGTTATTTAATCTGAGACTTTTAATTTGGTTGTCAGATAAACTAATCCAAACCAAGTTAATGTAAACTTGATAAACAATTTTAGCTTAATCTTAGACTTCAAATATGATAATTTCACGAAGTTGTATGGAAGAGTCATAATGTTTTTTTTTTATTACAAAATCAACAGTGTTAATCGATTAGAAAACTGTCAATCGGATATAATGTAAATACTCACCAACTGCTAGGTAATTTACAGCTGGACTACCTATTATTCCAAGTGATTCACAATCCATGTTATCAATATAAAGAAAAACAAACGTACCTAGACGACGATTGCTACCTTAGTGTAGGGATCGAACGTAATCCATTATTGTACATGTAGGTTATACACCATTACAATTAAGTCGATAGGAAAAAGGTAGGAATATGAGTAGTAAACAATAAGTTTATGAGTGAAATTGCACTGTCAAAAGAACAGAAGTGTGATAAGAATAATGTAACTCGTTTAGAAAACTCATATTTCGGTCGACAATTCCGCCCTATAGAAGAAGGCGGTTATAAAATATTAACCCTAAACGTATCACATTATAACTAGTCCGTATGGATTTTAATCACCAGTAATAACTATCGTAAAGCATGAGGATAGCATTGTCAGAAACTACTCATATAAAAATATTGTGCAACCAGATTTAAATAGATGCGTTTAGGATCTTCAGTTACTCTCCCAGATCAAAAGGGCCGAATTCAGCTCTTTATTAATGTCCGTCAAGAGCAAATACCCTTCCAAAATGTATTTAGTCGGACAATCGACAACCATAGTCATACTTCTAACAGTAATTTAGTTTACATTTTTCATGACAAAGACATACAGAAAGAGCTATTTGTTGAGTTTACTACCAGCGAAGTAATGCACATGTGTCTATTTGTAAGTGTTCTATCAACTACCAAAATGATTTTTTGCATGCGCTTTAAAAAAATTTCAAAATGTACAAAAGAGACACTTCATGTTAAATTTAGTTGAATTTTCGGAGAAAAAAAACAATGTTCAACTAACATAATTGGTATGTCAGTAAGGTGGATAACCAGAAATGTTTTAAATAAACGGAATTACACTTACTGAACCATCAGTATGTTTTACACTTCGTATGAGAGTACCGGATGCAGCTGTTCCTGGAACTGGTAGTTTTTCTTGACAACTGTTGTCGACTTTCTTGATGGTATCTTGTAATTGAGGATTGTGATGATTTAGCCTACAGAAAAGGAAAGATTATTAGGTCAGATAAATGAAGTAGTGGTTCGCTGTTCAATGCGTTAGGCTTTCAGCCCTACTAAATATCAGGTCCAAACACCGCCTTACCTAATTCTGTTCGAATAACCAGATAGTATGATTGGATTTCACGCTTACACTAATTGGTACCTGATGAGTTAATAACAACATTGGAATGAATAAGCGCACCGTAGTGATGCAGCAGTTATCATTCGTCGAGATCATACATACTTGATAGTTGATTGATGATATGACACAAAAGTCGGACTAAAGATGGTAAAAGTTTAAGTAGTCTGCTAGTTGTATGCTTATTTGAGAGACCATAATATAGTTAGTGTCTGTAGAAGTTAATCAACAAGTGAGCTTACATAGTAGTCATCTAAGTAAGCGAATACGTTACGATAGTTTTATCTACAGATGGGAACGAGTATCAAAATGTATCATAACTTGACCTGGAGAACTGTAACAACATGGACCGTTTAAATGGTTGGAAAACTACAGAACTTCAACGCATCCATCAGTTGTTTAAGTCGACAAGATATAAGTGTAACCAATGACGTGATTTAAATCCAAGCAAATAAAAAACATATGACCAACCACCACCACCATCTACATCTTATCTGATGCATGATTACTCTGGAAGAAGTCAATGATTAATAATCTGAGACGTTTTAGTACATACACACTTCTTGGCTAGAGTTCATTCGATTGTTGCAACTAAAGATTAAAGACATTATGAGACACAGCTAAAAATCAGTAATAGCAGTGACAATACATCCATTCGATATCTTCCCATCAACATTACTCTTGTCTTGAAAAATTAATTCTTTCATTACATAACATATTCTCTATTCCTAATCTTTTTAACTGTAACTGGCGCAACAACTAATTCTATTACTATAGCTTTATTCACTGTGTTGATTTGGTATATTAACTAGGACCAGTTCATAGACATTAAAAGAAATTTGAATAGAACTCATAGTCTATTCATCTACTGCAGGTCTACACACTTAAATAATTAGGTTGACTATAATTCAGTACATTTGTTCAGTACACAAATTTCTCTAGCAATTAAATTTATTCAGAAGATCTATGAAATTTATCCTAAAAGATGGTAAACAAATAAATAAATAAAGATATCACAAATTGATGGAAGTGGGAATTCTACCATTGGATGCCGTCCCAGTGGTGCAGATGGTTAGGCGTTCGCGTCAACCTGAAGCCCCTGGTGAGGAATCGTGGGTGCGCACTGCTGAAGAGTTCCACACTAGAACGAAACAGCTGTCCAGTGCTCCCTTGTTGTCAATGGTACCCTGCCAACATCAATCTGTGATATATCCAATCAAATCAAATAAAGATACAATTAAAATAGAATTCAATCATTCTACTAACAACGTTCAAAGTGCTTTAGTTAGAATAAAGACAAAGATCCCGTTCATCTCTACACAGGATTATATCTGCAGAGTAGGTGGGTGCTGATTGCGATGTTTTCTATATTGGGGGAAGGGGGAATATTTACATGAAATCATCACTTGTTCTAAAGAATATATAATCAATACAAAATGGTCTTACCCTCCATTCTATACATGTATGTATGTTTAATCAACATAGAACATGGCACATGCGTGCATTGGTCCAAGTTGTAATACATTTATGGGACCGCAAGATTAACACTACATTAGTACAAGTTACTTTAATGATGATAATAATAATAATAACAAGAAGCGTGAAAAGAAAGTTATGAAATAATTTAAAGCTCACGATTTAATGGAGGACAATGAGTGAATACATCTGCCCCATCGTGACCGATTCTGGGCCTTGTCACTCAGTGTTTTTAGCCACTGGTTACGGTAATTGCGAGGACCCCATCCAGGTAGTCTGAAGCTACCGACACGACTTAAACCGGCAGTCAGTGACTTCATGGACTGATACCATGTTTTAGTTTGGCCACCTCTAACTCTCTTCCATCCTATTCCTATATCAGCCAACATTGCGCGTCGAGGAAGACGGTGGTTGGACATACGCAACACATGTCACAACCACCTCAGTCGATGAAGATTCACAACCTCATCGACTGATTTACCACATTTGCCTAACACCCGTCGTCCAACCCCGTTATTACTCACTCAGTGATCCCATCTATGCGAGCGATGTTTCGTAGACATCGTTGGTCGAAAACTAATAACCTCCGAGTGTCATCTACCCATAATGGTCACGTCTCATACCCATACTGTAAGGCAAAACGAACTGTTGCGCAGTACACTCTCCATTTCGTTGAGAGACGAATATCTCGTCTATGCCATAGGTGACGTAAGTTGGCAAAAGCCAAACAAGCTATTTTGAATTCGTACTGATATTTCGTCAGAGACCAACCCATTAGGGCTAATCAAACTTTCAATTAAGTGAAGAAGTTGACGTGCTCAACTACTTTATTCCTTATCTTTAGCTCAGGTGTTGATAAAGACCAGTCCTGGAGCAATAGTTTGCATTTGGAGGGGGAGAAACGCATTCCGAACACGCTTGCATTTGAGCTTATTGCTGTTAAAAGACTCCTCATCTTATCAGCGTCATTGTCAAACAGGACTATGCCATCAGCATATTCTAAGTCAATAAGTGGATTTCCTGGTAGGAGATCAATTCTTGAAGAGTCAGACGATGAAAGTGTAATTTCCAATAGTAAGTCTACTGTGAAATTAGACAAAAATGGAGACAGCGGGCAGCTTTGACGGACATCACAAGTAATCTCGAGCATATCACACGCGTTTAACATACATATGGAGAATTATTTTTATTCTTTTCCCCATACAACGCTACATAACACAAATAACAATTTTCCTACTGGCTCAGAATTTAACGAACAAGTACCACTATATTTTACTTGGAATAATCACTTTGGTCCAAATTATATGATTTTGGCACCATCAATCAAACTTGTTGCTCATTTGCTGCGGTGTATTAACATAAATGAGTATTATGGAAGTAGCTTACACTAAGTGGTGAAACGTTATGCATTTCGAATAATAATAATACTACTTATTCATTCTTATAACACTACCAATCAAATGAAACTACATCTATCACACTTAAACTTACCATGATTCTGATGTATTGTTTTTATCCAAAACGCTTTGTACATTCGAAGGAATACTAACTTCTTTCTTTAAAATATAACCCCCTGACTCTTGTTCATTAATGCTATAATTACTATCGTTATTCATAGTAACAACATTATCATCATCATCATTAGCCACATTGTTTGAACGAGATGACAAACGAACCATTCGTCCGCTGCTTCCACCACTAACTGAAATACAATCATCATCACCAGTGAAATAACCACCACCACTAGCGATACTTTCACGCGTGCCTGTAATGGATGAATTCGATTCTTGTTGACACACTTTAATATTATTGTTAATACTGTTAATATTTTCATTATAAAGTTGTGAGATATCATGAGAGACTTTATTTGCAGATGAAGAAGCATTCTGTTTATGATCATTAATGTTTATTCCAGGTTTATTTAGTTTGTTTATTAAAGGACGAGATGCTAAAGATGATGGTGATGAAGAATGTGTACTTAATTGCTGTCTTGAATGTTGAGAATGTGTATCGTCGGAGGATTTCAGTACAACGCCACCCATATTAGTAAGTGGAGTCAGACTGATCGACTGAGATATTGAATTTACTGTCTGAAATCATATAGGACAAAAAAAAGGATAAGTGTTTGTATAAAATAGCGATTTAAAGTGAGTAGAAAAATGGTACAAAGTACAAGCTTACCGAAGTAAATACTATCTACTATCAACTTAGGGTCTGCCACTTACACAGATATGTCTACAGACGCAGATCACAATAATCGCTCGCACCCCTATCAGATAGCCTGCACCTATCAATATCACTCAAACCAACAGTCAATCACCACATCGACTAGTATTATATATTGATCGCGTTGACGAGTGTTGAGATAGAAGGTGGTTAAGTATATGTTGCAACCACATAGATCGACTGACCATCTTTGTTTGGTAAGCTGAATCTAACCATAACACTGAGCGCCTGATGCGCCCAGTGTATTTGAGAAAAGCTTAAAAGACACCTATATTAGAACAGTAACTAATGTATTTTCTATACTTTAAAGTGTCGGTTTCAAGGTTATAATGTAAAACAAGGGACGGCTGCACAGTATATTCAACCTATGTTTTGTAGATAACAATTGTCTACGAAAGCGATGACATAAGTTAAAATTCCGAATGAGCCCTCTAAATCATTGCAGAGATTTTGTTAGCGCTACTCAAATAATAAGCTTCGCAGAGTAAGTAAATTTGTAGACGTATATTGATTTGCTTTACAGTAGAATCACTTTTTTCACGAATCCACAATTAAGAGGTTGACTGTAGGTGATGTAATATATCAGCTGAATAAATAATTTTTCTAAATGATCTCGAAAGTCCACTTTTCAAGATCTTTGCTGCCGTACCTACCACAAATTGAATACTGACAGACAATTGTTCTACATGTTATTGTTTACAAACCTATTTGAATTTTGTAGTTTACATAACTGATTAAGTGTAACTAAATAAGTGTTAACAACAAGAAAGCACTGAGCAATTGCTTTATCTTATTATGAGACTTCTTTGAAACGCACATATATGGCCGCACCACAGATCGAACCCAGGAACTGTATACTTCGTAGTGAGTACAGAACCATGAGACAAAACAGTGAGGTTGAACGTGAGTGACATTTATCGTGACCTTGAGGATATCATTAATAAAATTAACTCATATGCAATATTTTAAAATGATTAATGGAACCTCTACAGCATCTTAAAAGTTCTTGAGGATTTAAATCAAGTATAAATATTAATTATGTAGATATTCGCCCATATGAACAAAAGGTTCTAACTGTTAACTTGAATTCTTGGCCTAAAATTCAACTCGCAACTTTTCATGATTTCAAGTAGTATGTTATACATTCACTTAACTTGTCAATGTTATTCAAATTCGTTGGTAAAGTGTAGCTTAATCAAAAGATTCACCCTAAAACTAAAAAAACGAGAACACACCTGACGAAATGTTTGTTGCTTGCTTGAATTAGACTCGTGATTACTAGTAACTTGTAATTTAGCAAATTTAGCTTGTAGTGATATACGTTCTTCTTCCAATCGACTTATGCGTCCTTTAAGTTCATTCCGTTCAGTTTCAAGTTCTTCATTACGAGTACGTAATCGGCTAAGTGCTGCATGCCAACGAACTTCACGTTTACCCATATCTATACGAGATTCTTCAAGCTGAAGTGGAAAAGGATAGAAAAAAGGGAACCGTTTTCATTGCAATAATTAATCTCATTACAAAAAGTGCATCATGTTGATGAGTACCAACTAACACGAAACCCAGGTCAAATAGGTTTACTTACCAATTACTTGAGACCGTATAAAATCTACTGCTTGGTGTACATGACTTTCATAGACTTAAACTGGAGAGCAGATTTCAACTTAATCAATAGAATTCGATTCACATTAGGAACTAAGCAAGTATGATGCTAGTCACTTCTCAACGGCAAACTATGTATTACATAGTAGCATACGGTAACATTTAGTAATATCCAAGAACATATTATCTAATGTTTCCGATAACTTTGAACATCCATAGCCCGAAGTTGTTTAGAGGATTGTAAATAAATCAGGGTGATTAGTACCGATATATGGGAAGCAGATATCGATATCCTCCTGTTACTTTAAATTAAATAACCATTATTTTGGATTCAAGAATCATGCACGTATGGTTGAATTAGGCTCATTAGAACTCGAATCTTAGATGGATGATCTTCAATCAGTCAGTAGAGTACAACGAAAAAACCTGGGACACAGACAGAAAGACAGACAGTTACAACGTAGAACTTGGTACATGCGTATATCAGTTCAAGTTGCCATGCCTCAATTAGCAGATAGAGATTAAATTGTCAGATCAAATCCCAGAGTAAAGGAGGGAGTAACAGAGTTAGTATTAATGGAAGGGAATAGAGATCAGAGATAAGATTTAAGAAAATATGATTCAGTAAAGAGAAAATTATGATAAGTTCAGAAACCTAGAATTTGGAGGAAGACAAGGAGTGAATGCACCTGCGCCATTGCCAACAATTTTGAGCCATATCACCTAAGGTCTCTAATCATTTATTACGAGCGTCACGCGGACCCCAACCACGTAGTCTGCACCTATTAACATGGCTAAGCCCAACTGTCAATCACTTCATGGACTGGTATCATGTTTCGGTTTGGCCACTCCTAGCTTTCTTCTTCTAGCTTACTCCCACACCAGACAGCATTTCTCGTCGAAGTAGGCAGTGGTCAGGCATACGCAACATATGTCCTAACCACCTTAGCTGATGAAGATTTACTACTTCATCAACAGATTTACCGTATCTACCTAGTACTCTATTCCTAACCTGGGACACAAGTTCTTTGGTACAAAAATTGTTGCATCTGATTAGCACATCGAAATGAATACATAATTTATTGCATGTCGTAATAACACCATTGGTAGTAAAAAAAAAGAATGGATATAAAAGATAACGACTCGAAAGTAAGAAATAATTTATGCAAATATAGAAACATAAAAATTACAAAATTCAAGATCTAAGGTTACATAAAAAGCGAATTCATCTGTACTATTACGATCTATTCAGCATAGATCATTGTCTACATTGTCTGTTCGATGGTCCCAACAAAAGCTAGCAAAGTTTCGAAGATACCGCTGATTAAATACCAACAGCCTACAAACATTATCTTCCCACAGTAGCCACACTTCGCGTGTATACATATATATAGAACGAAACGCAGTATACTGCTCCTCTGATCGGTAGATTAAGCGTCTCGTCTACGCTATAGCTGACGAAAGCCAAACTAGCCAACTGAATCAGTGCTGAGATTTTGTCAGACAGTGATTCACTATGGCAGAATGAGACTTATAACACTGGTGAAGTGGTCGACATTCTTAAATCTTTCACTCACTAACTTTAGTCCAGTTGTTAACTCAGACCAGTCCTGAAGCAATATTTTATATTCAGAGGAAGAGAAACACTGTAAACATATTTGCATTGTTGCTCAATAAGATCAAAGGACGGCGTTTTGTCAGTACCTTAATCAAACAGTACCACATCATTCGCAAATTCTAAGTCGATAAGTGAGGCTTCTGGTAGGAAAGCTATTTATAGTAATAAGTTTATGAAATTAAGCCAAAATGAAGATAGTAAGTAAAAAGCCTAGACTAACACCACATGAGGTTACAACCTCAAATGACAGTTTCCCATACACTTTTAAACGACTAAGTGTTCGAGTAAAGAGACTTCACAAGTGTTTACGAACTTCTGAGGTACACCTTCCGATGTCAGAAACTGTCATAGAACCTCTCAGTTTACAAATCCAAATGCCAATCTCAAATCAATAAATCCCACCATTGTCGGATGTCGACAAGTATGTCTATTTTCCATAACTTGATGAAGGGCGATCAGGAATGAAATTAATCTGGCTTTACCGGGTTTGTAGTTTATAGCCTATAGTTAAGCATCCGATTATAAACACTCTAATAGTTGAACTATGATTATCAGAAGAGGGTTTTAGTCTTTCCTTATAAACTTACAATCAATGTATTTTGAATAATATACCAGACAGAAATATAAATGAAAATTAAGAGTTGACAAGAACACATACTTCTTGTTTAAGTCGTTCAATTTCTTCGCGATCCTTCTTATTCGGCATGGTCCTTAAAGCACGTTGATATTCTTCCAAAACTCGTTTTTCTCTCCTAAAATTATCGACACAGAGTACTTATACATAATTCATGAGTAAGAAAGAAAATAAGGATTATTTTATATGAAACAGTACCATAGCCAGATCTTAATAAAGAAAATTGAAGTCAATTTAAAAGACAGTTAGTCATCAACAACGTCGAACCCGGAATATATGCATTATATCACATTAGCACAAAGAGATCAAATTTAAAAGGATGACACGATAATAGGATAAAACAGGGAAGAATTAAGTAAAGGTGAGTATGAAAGAATAATAGAAATTAGGATTTAGATGAAGATAAAGAGAAAATACACTTACCCTACTGTGACCGATTCTAAATCATGTCACCTAGTGACTCTAGCCATTAGTAGTGATTATTGTGCAGACCCCAACCACAATCTGCACCAACCAACATGGCTCAGAACGACATTCAAAGACTTCATGAATTGATGCCATGCATTGGTTTGGCCGCCCCTAGCATTTTTCCATCTCAGTTCTACGGCAATAAAAATCGTGCGACGAGGCAGGTGATGGTTGGGTATACATAACACATCTCCACCCACCTCAGTCGATGAAGAAACATAGCCAGATAAATTGATTTGTCATTTTACCCCTAGTACCAGATAAACAGGCAATCCTTAGAAGACCTTTATGATCAAAGACCTAAATTCTACAGAAACCTCTTAACATATAAGCCCATTATCTCGCATCCATAGGTTAAAACAGACCGGACTGCTGTCAATATACTCGGCCTTTCGTTGAAATACGGATATCTAACCTACGCCGTAAGTGATGTAAGTTGGTAAAAACAAAACGAGCTTTCTGAATCCATGTTGAAATTTCATCACACACCGACCCACCAGGGTTAATGAGACTTCCGAAATAAATGAAGTGGTCAACCCACTCAACTACTTCACTCTATATGACTAATCTAGGCGATGATGCAGACCAGTTTTTAAGTAACGTTTTACATTTAGATGGAGACAAACGCATCTCGAATATATTTGCATAGTTACTCAAGGTGTTAAGAGGACTCAAAATATTGTAAGCGTCTTCACCGAATAGGACTATATCGTCTGCGTACTCCAAGTTGACAAGTAGTCTTCTTGGAATGGGATCAATTGTTGAAGAGCTAAATGAAGAGAGTGAAGCCTCTAAGAGAACATTTCTGACGAAACTAAATAAAAAGAAAGAAAAGGGGCAACCCTAATGAACCCAGTTAAGGCTGACGATTCTCGTGACAGCTCGTCATAAGCTCTAACTCGACCAGTAGTGTTCGAGTAGAGGGTCTTTATGGGGCTTATGTACTTTTAAGGTATGCCCTTTAGTGACAAACACTGACACAGAACTACTCGATCGGCAAAGTCGAAAGCTGTCTTCAAGTCAAGAAATACCACCATTATCAGACGTTGGTAAGAATGTCTATGTTCAAAAAGATGACGCAGAGTAAATATTTGGTCAGTGCTTACTCACCCAGGTATGAAACCAGTCTGGTTTTCCTGAGTTTGTATTTTCGTAGCGTCAGATAAATGTCGGATGACTATAGAGGTTAATAAATTAAATACTATTTTAGTCAAACTGATTCCTCTGTGGTCATCACAAGAACATTTCTGTCCCTTTATGTAAACCGAAATGATCAGCGATCGACTTCAGTCAGATGGGATGACATTTAGTTCCCGAACCTTGGATAATATATCAGTCAACTTGCCTACTAAACGTAGATTACCATCCTTAAAGATATCTGTAGTCATCCTATCAGGTCCCGCTGCTTTACATTTCTTATAGCCTTTTCAACCTCATTAAGAGTTGAACACTATGTGTTTTTTACTCAGGTAGAATGGTCAGTAGTCACTAAGTAGCTGGGAGCCAGCTAAACTGTTCCTGAAAGTGTTCTGCATATTGGTTCAATCTTCTATTCTAAGGGTGGACAAAAATACCCATCTTTTCCTGAAATAGTCTCTCTAACATCCGACTTAATAATATCGCTGTCCTTAAAAGGTCAGAACAGTTGTCTCGTATAGCTACTGCTACCGCCGCTGCCATCACTTTTACTTTTATTGGCCATCAATGTTCACAACCGTAACGCAAACTCTTTGTTAGTCTACGTTTCAGCTGTCATTATTCTTTATCACTCATAGAGCCTGCCAAAACGAGTTTTCGAACCTCCATTAGTTCACTAGGAGCTTCAGAAATCTATTAGTCTTTCATAACCTTTAGATTTAGGTTTGATGTATACAATGTTGTTGCATCTACAGCCGTTCCAAAATTGTTTCAATCCTCTTCGGGATGAATCTGTTGTCTATGAACAACTAAGTGATTAGCTAAAAATTCTCTGAGTGCATTCCTTATCATTTTAGTCCCGAGTTGACATCTAACGGGTTTTTCTGTTGTAGCCACTCTGCGTCTAGTACAACGTATTGAACCACGTGCTCTGACTAGGGCGTGATCAGAATCTAAACAAGTCCTCCGGTATGAACGGCAATCTTCTACGGAGCCTCCCCAACGATATTTGATGCTGATGTGATTTATTTGTCAATCGTTGTGTTAATGTTAGAGGTCGCTAGGTTAAACAACGTATCTCTTCATGCTTAAAATTTGTGTGGAAGGGTTCTTTTTCTCGAAGTATCCAAAAAGAAAGTTGATTCGAATAGGCCTTCATGACCCGAGTGTGTGACTGCAGTGCCTAAGAAACAAATGCTTGAGGTTGTTTACCCGTGACCATTCTATGAGCCCTAGCATCGAAATTCATAGCAGTGAGCACCTTAGTTTCCAACATTGATCAAGTCCAGAACCCTAAGGTCTCGCAGAGAATGTTTAGCTACTCTCAGTTACCTAGAAAGCGTGTGTTGGGTGTTCTGGATGGCAGGTTGGAGTGAACATCCAGGAGATCAATATCATGAAGTAGGCTTGAACGTCTCTACTACTTCTGGTTACTAGTGATCCATGTTTACCGCAGAAAAGTTTGCATACACAACACATTATATTATTCATTGACAAAACAGATCACTAACAAACAAATTAGACAGTTTGAACTCATCTAAAAGATCTCATGAGTGGATTAGTGACAGACAAGGTCAATTCAAAAGGATCTTTAATCCTGTATAAATTTGTGCCACTTAAAATGGATGTGATACAACAGAGGATGAATATACTAATCAAGGGTAAGGTGCCTAAAAATCTATAGCTGTGAAATGTGACAGTGGAAAGTAGAAAAGCCTAAGATATTTCAAATAAATAACACATTTAACTGACTTACTTTAATTTGCGTATTTCGTTCTCTTTATATTCCTCAAATTCTTTTTGTACTGTAGTTTTATGCTCATCAAAACGACTTTTTTCCAATTCGATTCGACGTAAACTCTTTGCATAAAGCGTGTACAAATGGAAATTTTCAGTAAAACAAAATGATAAAACAATTATTACTAATTTTAACCCATTTGTGTACATGGTTTCGAGCTGTACTCAATACAAGAAGGCTATTGACATTACTATACAGTTTTGTAAATTAAGGTAGTAGAAGCGAGGATCCTAAAATACGATTTGATGGCTGAAAAAAAAACTATTTATATAGAAGTCACTATTAGGTTTCATTCTTGTCTAGCACTCAGTGATATGATAACTTTGATGACTTGATCCCAAATCAGAACAAGACTTGAGCAGATAGCAAATATATTCGAAAATATAACAGCCGAATGCAGAAAAAAATACCTAAGAGTTTATATGAAACCCACATAAGACTGCTCTACCACCTCGAATGTTTGCTAGAAGACCAATCGTTGTGTAGCTTCGCAAGCATGTTTTGAGCATTCTTTAAACAGGAGTGTATCGTGCTAGCACAAACATTTTAAGGAGAAAGCTACTGCTTAACTTTCTTTTTAGGTCATACGCTTCAATTCTTTTGTAACATCGTAGACATGGTTCGAGCACAAGTTGAGTAGTGGGTACACGCACAGTCTTGTATAAAAACGAAACAGCTCCTTCTATTCTCCCTGACTTTCACTGTTTGTTTAGTAACAGTGAGTTAGTATGACGTAAACCACAAACAGTCTGAATGTTAAATTTTACTAGCCCAATTCACGATGCAGATAAGTGTTTACTAAGCACTGCTTAACAAGTGGGACTAATAGTAGTATAATAGATGTAGATACTTTTGTGGAAAAGTAAACGCAAAGTTTGGAATGATGAGGTCGAACAAATACACAGGATATAAGTTCAATGGTTAGGATGTTTGATTATCAATTGTAGGCTCGAGCTCCACGTTAACGACCTCGTTTATTTAATCAACCTGTAGTGATAATAGCAGTCGCTTTAACAGCATTATATCCCTGATTTTCAATAAACAATATATCACAACAGATTTCCATCCTACGCTCATTTATTTTATGCGAATATAAATATATATGAGGGTTATCCCTAATGTTTTCGGTGTACATCGGATGTGTTAATTTAAAAACTTTCGGTCATTCTTCTCTCTACTTAGTGGATGAGTGACGCACTTTCACGTAAACTTTCGTTTTATATGTAGAGAGATAATCACAAATACTCACTACGAGCATGTTCAGTGTAATGGAGTCCGATATACTGAATGAAAAAAAGAGATTGTTGCAAGAGTGAAAACTTATAAAAAAAACTCTCTGAAGGAAAATTACATTCTATTATGCAATGCATGTATACAAAATTACTCAAAAAGTAACCGAAATGCTAGATACTGGTTGAAGTTCGAAAATACTGCAGATAACTATAATCCATAAAACTAAACGAGTTACTATATTATTGACCATTACAGAAAAGTATGGTGATAATACAGTTTAGATATTTCACATATTTTACTACCCCACCCCCCGCAGGAATAACGTTTTTTGAACTCAAACCATTAGCATTAGAGGTGTGAGGTAATAAAGTAAGGCTAGACGGGTTAATCGTGGAAATAAGGGAGTTATTAAGAGTTGGGGGTGGGATTCGATCTCAAACAAGATAACCTTTTGTGCTGTTAGAGGTATGAGGGTGGTTGTCACTTCCTGGCTGCCCACACCATGGAAGGATATTACTTCTTGAGGTACCCCCCCCGCCCTCTACATGTGAAATGTTGTTTCAAGATTGGTCTGTAGTAACACTTAAATTAATGTTAAGAAGTGAAGTAGCTGAATGTGTTAGAAATAGAGTACAAGGGGAAAGTGGAAAATCAGTTATCCCAATTGTGGATATGTACTATGTATGCTTACAGTCTACCTTTACGTGCGATAATGACTAGAGTAGGAGTAAGATAGAAAGAAACTAGGGTCATTCAATTCAAAAAAATGGTATCGGTCCATGAAACCGTTGGCTTTTGTATGAACCTTGCTAGTAGGAGCAGACTAAGTAACTAGCTTAATGACTGACAAACTTCCAAAGCTTGAAGAAATTTCCAGTGACTAACGAATCAATAATTTGTTTAAAAGACATATTAATTAATACTTCAATCTGAATTGTTATATGAACACCAACAATGTTCATTCGGGCAAATATTAATGATCTGACTGTTTCACTCAAGAATTCCTTGAGAGTTAAAGCGGAAATATAACTACTGATTGATTGATTGATTTACTCATGTATCAAGCACAAATTTATGTACTTAGCTATATGTTATGATTAAGTTGTATGAAGGCTAGTGATAATATTTGGCCGACAAATGGACATAAATGGGACAGGGTTCGAATATGCAAGCTATTAGTTGAAAGCTAAATGCTTTAACCAATAGGTTACGGCCCCACAGTATTAGGAGACAGTTATATTGAGTTGTTATGACACTTCATTCTGCGACACTATCTGAACGTCAGTCGTTGAAGCAATCGACTATCATCAAGTAGGCAGGAAACTCTGAAACTACTACATCAATCTGATCAAATGAAAGTATGGCTTAAACACAGGTAGATATGCCAGTAATTCACAATTGTGCTACATTCCTCACTGAATATGGAGGAAGCAATTGAACCAAACTACCCTATTCACACGTTTTATATATCTGCAATTTATGATAATACTTATCTTTTCACAGTCATGTTGAACGATTATTTACTTAGTTGAAACAACTATTGTAGTAGACTAGTGTGACTTAAATGGTAGCATTACTATTTGGCACAGTTTCCTAAATTCTCTTGGTTTTTCTTCGTTTCTTTTTTGTATAACATACTATACTACTTATAATTATTCCAAGCATTTCGAAATATGACGTATTCGTCACAGGTTGATTTTAGCTTTGTTCGATTATGGGACTTCTTAATGACGACTCGCACCTATAACTTCATCATGAATCGATATCAGTACTATCAGGTTTAGAGGCGAATGCTTTAAAGGCAACTGTGATCAAAAACTTTTAGTCTACGTATGTCTTCTATTTTCGTAGCTCATGTTTCGAACTCATAGGTTAATACACAGCAGACAGCTGCAAAGTATACTCGTTGGGAAGAGTCTAGGACACGCGTTTCATTCGATGTAGGATTTATCATCTAGATATACCTCAACTCCAATGTCAATGTACACATTGGGACACAAATGAGATGCCAACACTTACAACTTGTGTCAAAATACCAACTACGCAAGTGCAGTTGATTAGACTCAGTAGCTCAGTGGATAACACAATGATATTTGAGTTAGAATTACAGACAACGAGTAATATCTCACGTGTCATTTAATACAATCTCACCATACACCGCATTTTAGAAACAAAATAAAAAATAAAATAAACAGAATACACAAGATACACAATAATACAAACTTACATCTTGAGCTTCTATTTTCAATTTATTTAAATTAGCATTTTCTACTTTGAAACGTTTAACTTCTGCTTCTAATCGATTAACCCATTGTTTTAATACACTTTGATCACTGTCACATGGAGTTGAAATACTGACAGAATCCTATTCAGATATAACAACAATAACAATTAGTACAAACCTGTCTACTTAATAATAATACTAATTTGTTTATAAGTAACTGCGGTATAAAACAATTCTCGAGGTCCCAGCAGGAACCCTAGGATCAGGGCCCATCTTAGCGTTCTATGATATCAAGAAAAGAGAATAGGTTGCAAGAAAACTAGAGGTTAAACCAAAATACGGCATCTGTTCATAAAACCTTTGACTATTGGATTGAAAGATGTCAGTAGATATCTGGTCCCGTTAAGATCCATGTGATAAGTGTGGACAGTGGTGAATGGAAACACTAGGTAAAACGGTTCGGAATTGATTCATCCATTATCTTCCAATAGATCTTGAATTCCATTATCTCCGCATACAAACCTTTACATTCCAACTTCCCAAACTATATTCTCAATATGTAATCTTCTTTACAATGATTGATACTATTATTTCGATTTATTTGCTATTCATTCTATAAGTTTCTGATGTAATATGACAACGTAGTTTACTACTACGCTGTTTATAACTAGTTGAATGACGAAGTGAGGAGTCATTTAGGGTAAAGTTCTGCTGTACTGCAAGTGAGAAACATATCATTCTAACACTAAATAATAGCAGTGTTATATCTAAAAATTAACTGACGTCAGAACTGTAGATCTCACTGTATTCTATGACTATCGTGATCGCTAAGATATCCGCAGAACCATTTTAGAACCAAGAAGTAGTGGAGAATTACTTTTTCAGTCCTGAATGGAAGCTCCGTGACAATGCATACGCTAAAGCAACAGGTGATTAGCGTAGTGGTCACCAATAACTTTAAACTATTTCGAGGGAATTTAGTGGGTCAATATCTAAAACGTTACTTAGTTGATTCACGATAAAACAGTATGACGACTATTCAATGCCAAAGATCATGTTTGTTTCAGAGTTAAACTCTATCAACCACAACGCTTCATCAAAATTCAAGAAGTTATTTTTTCGTTAGTTACTAGTGAGCAATATCATCGTAATAATCTATTGCTTCCATTGAAGTCAACAGGTTATTTTAAGCCTAAGATTTTTAAAAAAAATTAAGAGAAATTTTTAAAAACCCTCAAAAACTATAAAGAAATGCTCATCTCCACAAAAATAACCATCCAAATGCACATCTATTTTTTTACTAATATGGAACACTCCTTATATATGCGTGACGGGAGTTATTCAGTTACCCAATAACAATGCTAGATAGTGATAGAAAAATATATTGATCTGATTGAAGTTGGGAATGCAATTTCACATGTCAGCACCTCAGTAGCTTGAAGGTACCGTACTCGAGCCCTGATGGAAAGGTGGATGCAAACTGAGCAGAGGAAGTTCCGAACTAAGATGAAACAGTTGCCTAAAGTATCCTAGTTTCAATGATTATCTAACTAAAGTCAGTCTGTGATGGGAATCTACAACACTAAATAATTTCCACAAATCCCCTACATTAACCGTCTAAAAACTATGATGGACTAAATATACATCTAAGCATGATTTACAAAAAAGAAGACATACCTGTTCACTTTTTAATTGTTCAACAATAATGTTGTCAGTGTTATTGTTTGGTACATCTTTAAGAAGAGATGTGGTAAATTTCTCATTGTGTTTAATAGAAGCTTCAGGTAATTCTGTACATGCATCAGATGGATTACTTAAGGAACTTTGAATAGTTGCGACACGATGACAAGGTAACAAGGTACTGGATCTATTTGGAATAGATGTTGATGTAGGACGAATAACAGTTAACCCATCTGGTTGATTTACAAAATCATCATCTATGTAAAAGATGTTAATTGGAAAAGAAGTTATTAAACTTCAATTTAAGTACATCACCATATTGTATGGGATATGTGTGTGAGCATTCTTGATTACTGTATACTATGATACATAATAATACTAAGCAAAACAAGATAAAGGAAACTTCAGTGTGACTAGACCAAGCGGAATAATGTTCATCAATTATACACAGCTTACTGGATTGAACATATCCACTGGATTAAGGTAAGTGGTCCGTTAGAGAGGTATATTGATGATTGCCACCTCACATCATAAAAAGATACTTCTTCTTGCAGGATCTAAGGGTGAAACTCAGTTAGATGTTTTGACAACTTGAAAGCATGACCGATGAGTCTAAAAGACAGTTGTTTGAGGTCGGTCACATATGCCACTTATTATGAGTAGTTTTTAATGTATTAGCAGCGTATTTTGGAGACAGAGATCCATCAGGAGAATTGAGGAATGTTATATTCAGAGCCAGTACCGTCTAATCCTCTTCTACAATGGGAAAGTAGAGCCGCTTCAAAAATCTGTTGTCAGAGAGAAACAACTTAGTGCCGTCGTATCTCTTTATCGTTACCATTAGATAAATTGCTTTTAGCCATACTACAGCTCTCCAAGAGACCTACATGGCATGGTAGGACCTAGAGAACATATTTCAATATATATATATATAGGCTGAGTTATTATATCCAAACGTGACTATCATATCGAGCTAACAGCCATGGTAGAAATGTACTCATGACACTATAACTACATTTCATTACAATATCACATAAGTTGAGAGACCACTTGACGTTGAAAGTCTGTAACTCATCAGCACCTATAAGTTCCAAAGCTCGAAACCAGTACAATAACTAAAAACAAGTAGTGTAAACGGTGAGTATAATTTGGTAAAATAAGTTACTCAAAATTATTTTCTGAAACTTTATGAGTTACTTTAAACGATTACAACAATGTTGATTTTTGCTGTAATTTCATTGGACTAAAATGTGTGAAAGCCTTTGACGATTTGGATCCCAAGATGACTTTTGGGTAGTAAGATGTGAAACGGAAGCTCAGTAGTTACGGCATACGAATTTCAGTTTCTAATCAACGGATTCGAACCCTACTGTAATTACTCAAGTTTGGATAACCCCGAAGTGTCATCACCTCTCACATATTGAGTGTGGCCCACAGATCTAAAGGATGAGTCCAAAGTGATAATGAAACAACCCTACGGTTACTCTTGAAACTAAAACTAAATATTTGTCTTCTGACTACCTGACTGAAGTGACCTTATAAAATAATATTTGTAGATGAAGTAGTATTAACATAAAATGTAAATGATTTACCGAATACAAATTTACGTATCCGAAGATGTAAGGAACACTTTGACTACGCAAAGGCTGGTGATGTTACCCATCTCGAAAAGGAGAACTTATCTTATGGGAGTAGGAGGAGGTGATAAGCAAAGGGCTAGACGTATCATCACTTATACAAGAGTATCTCAAGGCGAAATGGTAAGTGACGACGAGAAGTGCATACAATTAGGAGAATAAGACTATGTTCCTGTTATGACGTGAATGAATAGGACGAGGGTGATGATGATTGGTTGATGCGTACACCAATACGATGTGTGCCTGACTAAGAATGCACGATTGACCTAAGCCCATTCACCTCCCTAGGCCGACAATAAGACAACCAGAACTGAGAACAGGAAGACTGAGAGAGCAAGGTCCAAGGTCGTATTATATTCTAATCATGCATTTATATATACATAAAACCAGACCACACAGTAAGCCAATCGGAAATCTAACATTGATACAGAACAAAAGAAATAGTGGTAGTGAATGGGGAGAACTTGTACACAACAAAGTAGATGTAGTTCATAATAATAAACAATATACCAAGAGCAAAATATGCGAAACAAGAGAACCGGGCAAGGGGAACGTAACAGTCATAGAAATAAAATGACAACACTGTCCACAGTTATAATAAATGAAATAATGTTCTAAATCACAGTTCCCGAAGATAGCCAAATCTTCATTAGGTGCCCGGCATATCAGTTCCTAATCAAGATTCTAGCCTATATGTCATTATCTAAGTCAATACATACAAATGCGTAAATACACTTAATTTGTGAATGCTATAATCCGGTTTTGCAACTATAATCCTTTTACTTTCCTCTGATCCTCTCTTTACCATGGTGATCAGGTCAATAGTGGGAAGCGTGAATTGTGACTTATTTCGAAAAGATATTAACACTTATTACTAAACTATTCAATCATATTTTACTTCTTACTATTTAAGTTTGTTTGCTTCCTTCTTCTATATTCAACAATCAACTAGACGATTGACTAGAAGCGTGATAACTACTGGTTCCAGAAACCACATTTGTATTAAACAAACGCGCTGATCCAACCTCCACCAACTATAGAACACATTTGGATTGGCGCACTCAGAGGATTAAAAAGAAAATATCCAAACAATCAACCCAGAACCGATTTCTAAGACTAAGATGTTAGTGAAAACAAATCAGTTGGTTTAAACTGACACGTCACAAAAATACCAAATATTACACTCACCACAATCAGTAAGTGATGCTTCAGCTAAATTACATCCAGATAGTAATTTGGTATCAATCATTTCGGAATTATCGCAACTCCATGAATGTGAATCATCAAAATCATAGTCATCAGTAGATGGTAAAGAATTGATTTGTTTCATCAAAACGACCTGATGATGATTGATAGGCTGTTCTAACTGTCGATCACTCGCTATCGATAATGATGATGACTGAATTTGGTTATTTGATGATTTTGTAGTATGAAAACGTGTTATATTGCACTCCTTAGTTAGTAACCCAGGAGTAGCCAAGATATTTTCAACATTACAGTGATTATCACTACTAGGTAAATTGAAATTACATGGCATGCTAATGTTTTGTGTTTCACTTGTGTGAAGTTTTATTTTGTTGTTCGAATTATTTTTATTTTCTGGTAAAGGTGAATCTTTAATAACGTGATCCGAATAAATTTGAATATGTGGACCAGGTTTACTACAACATAAGAGTGAAAGAAGCTATCTAAAAAGTGTAAATATCTTAAAATTTTGAACATATACCATATTCAGTGTTTGATGTCTAACTACTGTTGATATTTGACAGTGAATCGGATCATACTCATCTTGGGAGAATGTACTCACTCTTTACCTTCATATAAGTCATTATCTCTAGTATTATTTCGAACAACTTTTTCTTCTGTCTTTACAAACCATATTCTCAGAATTTAACCAATCGCATTCATATTGTTTTGACTTTTTTACCACATATTATGTTAGTTTCAACTTGTCATACTAATTGGGTATGGCAATTTGAATCTACACATATTTATGCCTAGCTCTATGTTAATAATTGTTGACTGAATTAGATAAGATCATTGTCTAGAACACTAAGCACGACCAACTCAGGTTGTGACTCCATAGGACTCAGTAAAAAGGAGAAGAACCAGGATCTTTTTAAAAAAACTAATTCAACTTTTTAACAGAGTTTACAATTGTGTATATGAATTTAAGTCACACTCCCTTATATGAAATAGGATTCACTTATTCTAACCTAAATAAGGCAGGGTAGGGTTTGAATCTGAAGACACTGGTAACTAAGAAAGTACAATAATATAATATGAAACTTAATTAGTCTATCCCTAATAACACTTCATTGTGGATAAAGTTAGTTGTATCTCCCCCCCCCTTAGACAAAGGAGAAAGAAACATGTTTGGATTGAAATTACTTAACACACAGATTTAACGTGAAATCTATATTAAACACTGGGTTTACAGAATTGGTTAGCTTTTCATTTCAAAACTTCAAAAATTTATTCACACTCAGCTAAAGTTAAAAGCATGCATATACTGTGAACCATAATATTTGACATATGATACTCTATTTTGTAATTAAGCATGTTCATTAAAACTGTGAATGAATTGTATATCATAGACATATAGATGAACAGATTACATATGTTAAGAATTTAGTCTACTCTTCTTCCATAATAAGTTGGTGACACAACTTTTTCCAATGTTTGACAATGTGTGTTTAGACGCAAAGATGATAATTTATTTAATGTCACAATTGTCCTAGAAGCTTCCATATTGTGTATTATTTTCCAAGGCTCAAATTACTTGGAAAGCACAACGTAATAACTAGTTTAAGATACAGCACAGAGATATAAAAGATAGCTGTATTAGACTAACATCTGATTGCTTATCATAACTCAATAATGATAAGGATTAAAATAAAATCCAGTAGCAGTTCTGTGGTGGCTTTTTACGACATTCTTCATAAGTAAGAACACCCTTGAATAAATGAAGTACTTCTTGGTTGTTTTTTATTTAGGTGAATTGTTACTATTTTTACCTAATACTAGCATTATAGATTGCTACATTTTACTCACAATATTATAATATTATTTGTGTGGTGCATTTTTTAAGCATTTTACCGTACCAGAACTTATATGTGCAATAAATAAATCAGTAGTCTAGTTTAATATAATAAAATTTTAACCTACCCATTTGTTGTTAACTCTTTAGGACCACAACATTTAGTGAATGATTTATCTGACTTAAGTATTTCTTTTGATTGTTTTTCATTTCTACGTGAAACTGCACTAATCTTATTTACTTTGGAGAGAAGTGATGTGTTAGTCAAATTTGAAAATGATGATGTCTCAGCGAGATCTTCAAGTAATTCAAACTCTTCTAAATCAATTGCTTCTTTGGTTGATTCGTTTATACTGGAATGAATTAATTTAGTAGATAAGTGATCTACTATTGACTTTCCTTCAAAGTTTGATTCGGTAGATTTCTCATCTTTATAGTTATCGTAAATTACACCATTCACTACTACACCTTGCAAATTTCCAACGGCAGTTGTTGTACAATTCGACTTTCTAGACTCATCAATCCTATTCGACGGTTGGCCATTTAGTGAAACGGTTGTGAGTGAAACGCCATTACTCATGCTGGTTGACTGTGAGTTTGATTTGTGCTGCTGTTTATTAAGTGTGCACACATATACAGGTAAACATGGGGTTAAACAAATTCTTACAAGTATAAAGTATGAATAGGTTTAAATAGTATCACAATAGTAGGCATGTTATATATACAAGAGTATGATTATTTCTCACTGTTGATAACCAAACTACAATTAACCAATCTCTGTTGGATGATTTCCTAGATACTGCCATCAATTACAAGCTTATATTAAAACTAGATTGTGACAAAAAGTAGAAATCAATTTGAATGTATCGGCTTTGCACACTTAAGGACTTGTAACCAGCTATGGGGCAGACAGACAGTTACAACGTAGAACTTGGTACATGCGTACATCAGTTCAAGTTGCCATGCCTCAATTAGCAGATAGAGATTAAATTGTCGAATCAGATCCTAGAGTAGGGGAGGTAGTAACAGAGTTAGTATTAATGGAAAAGAATAGAGATCGGAGATAAGATTTAAGAAAATACGATTCAGTAAAGAGAAAATTATGATAAGATCAGAAACCTAGAATTTGGAGGAAAACAAAGAGTGAATGCACCTGCGCCATTGCCAACAATTTTGAGCCATATCACCCAAGGTCTCTAGCCATTTATTACGAGCGTCACGCGGACCCCAACCACGTAGTCTGCACCTATTAACATGGCTAAGCCCAACTGTCAATCACTTCATGGACTGGTATCATGTTTCGGTTTGGCCACTCCTAGCTTTCTTCTTCTAGCTTACTCCCACACCAGACAGCATTTCTCGTCGAAGTAGGCAGTGGTCAGGCATAAGCAACATATGTCCTAACCACCTTAGCTGATGGAGATTTACTAATTCATCAATAGACTTACTGTATCTACCTAGTACTCTATTCCTGACCCACATATTGCTTAGTCAGTGGTCCAAGAAAACACGAGCAATGCTTCGAAGACATCTGTGATCGAATACTAGGAGTCTACGAATATCCTGTATCCTTAATGGCCATGTTTCACATCCATAAAGTAAGACAGATCGAACTGCTGCGCAGCAAACGCGTCCTTTGGTCAGTAATCGGATGTCTCGCCTACGCCACGAGTGACGCAAATTCCCAAAAGCTAATCGGGCCTTATGTATACGCGCAGAGATTTCAGCAGACACCAGACCGTCAGGACTGATGAGGCTGCCAAGATAAGTGAAGCGGTCAACACATTCAACTGCCTCACTCCCTATCACTAAATTCGGTGTCGAATCAAGCCAATCCTGAAGTAACATTTTGCATTTGAGTGGAAAGAATCGCATCCCAAACATCCTTACATTCATGTTTAAGGTATTCAAAAGATTCTACATTTTACCAGCATCTTCGCCTAAGAGAACTATATCATCTGCATATTCTAAGTCAGCAGGTTTATCTCCTGGAAGGAGGTCAACCCCGGAAAAGTCGGACGATGACAAGGTTAACTCTAAAAGTACATTAATGATAAAATTGAATAAAAATGGGGAAAGCGGACAACGTTGACGAGCACCAGCTATGGGAAGGTAACACCATCGAAAATCGTGACTGCCTGAGGAAAACACAATGACGCTATATTCCACTACAGTTGACAGTATTACTCAGACCTTAGATTTACTGCATCTTGCCTTACTTCTTATTACTCGACTTACCAGGTATAGTAGAGCCCTAAACAACGTGCGAATAGCTCCACGGGTTCATTACGATAGACAGTTAAAATGAGTTCAAAATTGGTTGACTTGTCAATAAGGAGATAAGTTTATGTGATTTTAAGCAGGTATAAGCTAAAAACCAATTAATACTAGAGAAGGTGCTCCATTCAATATTGCCATTTTGAATTAACCTAGCAAGATACAATGTTATACCTTATTCATTTTGTTTGATACTATTATTGTCAATTGACTTCTTACCCAGTGATATGGTGAACAAGTATAGAGTAAAAAGTAGACGACACAGATTGAATTACTAAACGATGAAACCAATTGAAATTTCTTTAACAATTACGTAACAATAAACACCTTTTGAGCGATAGAAATGCATGCTTTTTCTCTGGATTCCTTCTGTCGTATACACAATCCACGATTAAGTAGCAATGATGCATAGTTTTGAAAATATTATTGCTTTCCTAATGTTTTAATCAGATGGATGTCTTGGCCTGGTAAATATGTATAAAGATCAGATTTTCTAACTCTCATGTTGCATGTATTAATTTTCCTCAATTATTTTCGATAATCTTATCGTAATTTCAGTTATCATTACGTATACATTATTCACGAACAACTATGTGAAACCGTGTTTTGGACGCAAACACAGACAGATATGTACCTAGTAAGTAACTGAATACTACCTTGAGTTGGTGGCAGGGATTGACGTCATAATGAACCAGTCAACTCATACTATCCAAAATGATTGTTTCTTACCATGCCAGGCAGGTCTGTTAAAGATCGATAAGGCCAAAAGTAGCGAAAATAAAGTCCAAGAGTGAAGTTGTAGTGTTGAGTGCACAGAGGTGTGACGGCAGTAGTATGTTCCCCCCCCCTCAGACAACTGGCATAATAGTAACGCTGCCTTACCACAAAGGAAGTGTAAAGTTAGAAAATGTCAATCCTCAAGATGTACACCTCACCTTACTTAATGGATTCGCTTTTGGCAGTGCAACATTTACAAACACAGAGCTAGTACAACAAAAACTACTCCCGAAAAGGCAGTGTGACAAGCAGTAGGCAGTTGTTGCTCGGACACTGAGGTAAAGTATCCAGTTTATTAGGACCAACCGTAACCTAGTCTCCTTTCCAGGTACACTGAGAACTCATCCACGGTATAATCAGTCGAGAAGTTATAGCCACCCTCATAACTCTAACGGTACTCAAGGGCGACCGATTAAAAAAAATTAATATTAGAGTTCAAAGAGTGACAGTAAAAATTTATAAACCTGAATGCAATCACTACTACATTGGATAAACAGCCATAGGAACTTTACGAAACAGCTTGAGAGCACAAAATTCCCGAATTACTAGGTTTACTGCGCTTGTCGAGTGACCAAATTTTTTACTGCACAGTAATCAGACACTGTCTCTACAAAAATCAGAAGCGATATATGTTTGGACAAGTAAAACGTCGAATAAACCACAATATATTCACGTATTATGTATGAGTAAGAAAATTTAGAGTAGTTAACGTTTAGCAAGAAAGCTATATACAACGTGAAAATTCAGAAAACATTCTGAATCAGAACCACCTACATTAGGAAATTTATTCAATGTAACCTTTTTAGCGACTGGAATTTGCGACGAATTTGTACACTGACGCCTGAGTAATTCTGCTGCTGGATCTGTGATTGGTAGTCCTTGTCTACGTAGTTTACTACACCAAGCAGACACACCTTGACGTCGCCTTAAGAAAGAGACTGGCTTCTTTGGAAATGTAGTCGGTTTCTTAAGATCAGCATTTAAAGGATCACCATCATATTCCTTAGAAACAACCAAAAACATGCATGTTTAAAAACAACTGAGGAAAATTATCTTATATTTATCCCTTCCAAAGACCTGATTTATAAACTTGTAGATTTAGTCAAGTGAAATCATTGGATAATCTATTACATTTATACTTTTATTAAGCTTACTTCACAAAATATCTACAATCAATTGATGAAAACCATATTTTCTGAAAAAGGTCAAATTTACGAAGTAGCATATAGATGTTTCCCCCCTAATTTGGGACTGCGCAGCAGCAGAGACTCGATCCAAGATGAGACATAACACAATACATCTCATGGCAATACTAAGTCACTGAGTTGGATTCAAGCGATTCGTATTTTCTAATTCCCACTTAAATAAAAAAGCGACGACCTCTCCAGTTCGTTGGCCAACAGTTCATGTAACCTGGACCTAGAAATTCAGTTACTGGATATCAAACATGATCGCTTAAGATAGACTAAAACCGTAATAAAACAACTATGGTATATCATCCGGGGAAACATTGTGACAACTGTAGTTTAATAGTAGGACCAAATCACAGAGAATATATAGTACATAAATTTTATATTTCCGAAATGTAATTAAGTACAAGGTGTATAAAGTCCTGCAATTTATACTGGACATGGATGAGGTATACGCTTAGTAAGAAGCAGAAACTTACCAACGTAACCTGACGTTCAGACCCATTTTCACTCCCAAAAGCTTTTTTTAAATTTTCAGAATTCTTTTATTTGGAAATAGTAAATTTAATTGACTTACATTATTTGTTTTATTTCCACAATATAAGTAATTTGGTGATGAAAAGTAATCTAAAAAATTTACGACTTAAATCAACATCGTACTTTTTAAGTTGCAATGAAGATCAACATTCTGAAATAGCACATTAATCATCTTAATTTATTAGCAACCAACTTTGTTTTCGCTAATACTACTACAATTCTCTGTAGTTAAATTTTGTGTCATTTCAGGTGGTAAGGTGTTCTCTCCACCAACAAATATTGCACTCGTAAGCGTATCTTCGGGAGTGTATTCTAAATGAACACCTGACTTTGTGATCCAAGACAATGATGGATTGAATATATCATGACGATCACCGTCCTCGAACATCACGACTTAGTAAACAAATTTCAAATAAACGCGGCTTAATAGAACTCAAATTTATATAGTAAAACCCGTTTTGCAGTTTCTACAGCTTGTCCATCTTTTTCCTTACCATGAATATATTCCGTATGGATTATTATGCATAAAAATGTTTAATTTGACATATGGCAATAAATCTAATACAGCATGAGACTTTCAACGCAATTAAATACATATGCTCAGTAGTCTGATTTTGATATGATAGTGAGTTGGTGCATAGATATTGACTAATGTAAAAAAAATTCGTTAACAATGTATTTTTGCCAGTATGCTTGTTTACTAGTACGTTTACTAGTGTGCTTGTTAATACTTATTTTCCCAATTTGTTCAATTGCATTAATAATTACTATGTTCACTCTTGTGTTTACCTCATCGATCTTTTCGTTGTGCTAGTACTTTTGCTGACTTCATAACAAACTCTGTTTCTGGGCTTCTCGTCTCTGCCTTCCTCTATTTGTCAAGACGACCGATTAGTTATTATCATCTAGTTTAATTCCGGTTACTAAAACACCACCGCTTCTGTACCATTATTTTATCTGTAAGCATTCTGGAGGTCATTCCAGATTGGTGAATGTAGTGCTTGTCCTGGAATATTTTGTTGCTTACATTTTTTGCAACCAAAATAAAACAATTCCCAAAACTTTCACTCTTCGTCGTACGATTGCATACAATTTTGTTCAGTGTGGAAACAGTATATTGTCAATCATAACAGACATAAATTCGTCCTCTGCGTTAAATATTTTATTAATAGGTTGGTTTTATTTTTGATCAGTGTAGTACTTTATAAGCTAATCGATTTCGTTTAATTGATGACTCGTTAAAGTTTTGCTTAACATTTGGATTAGTATCTAAAAATTAAAGTCACCAATCCAAATTCAGTCATCCTATTATTGCCGTTGAATATCTCGAGTCCAACGTAGATTTCGAAGACATGAGTTCCTCAGGAACGATGCGAATTCTGAAACTAGTTATTGTAGCGTCGCAGTAAGGTCATTTGATTGATTTCACCAGATCTATATTTTCTGACATCGGGACAGATTCATAAGTTGTTGCTTGTCGGGAACAATATGTAATATCAAGGGATAAACGAATAAACACAAAGTGGTATAATTCATTCAATATTCGCTCCAGCGAAGGAGCGTAAGTCGAACAACAAAATAATGTTTACGTTTACATAATACTAGTTTACTAATGGGTTGCGGTTATTATATTTTAAAGATAGGAATCAAGCCATAGACAGTCTTATTGTATCATTTTACCATTTGTCCTTTTATTTAATCTAAAAACCCAGTATCATCAACTGTAGTAAGAATACGTATGTTGAAACGCCATAAGATTGGCAAGAATAAACGGTTGTAGTCATTTGTAAAATTATTTTTCGAATTTAAAGTAATCGTAATATTTATGTAAACCTTGATAGGTGGGCTCAATAACTGTGATTTAGACGATGCGTTGTGAGTGGTTAGTTAACTAGAGGTCATCGCCAGTATGTTACCATTTCGCAACTTCGTATTTCGCATTTAATATGGTTGTAGCGGTAAATAATACCAAAATTAAATAGTTACATAAGTCCTCGACATTGATGCTGAGCATGTTTGTTTTAGTGGGCACTACTAAGTTGTAGGCGCTCGGTCACGCATCATCACCGGATCACGTCACGCCTCACCGTGGGAAGCATCCCCCTCTAGTTTGTCAGCCTAGGTGTTGTTATCCCATCGCCGTTCTATTCAGGATCAAATATAACTCCTCTTCCATCCTTCATTGCCTTTTGATTTCTTCTCATTCGTAAGGGTGGGTTTAATCGTTAGAAGTTGCTCTGGTAATACCGCAAACGTAACTTGGTCATACACCGAGTGCACTTCATGTTTTTCGTGTCTTTATCACCATAGATTTAGTTTCCATGTCTTCGTAATATTTAGTTCTGTGTAAAACATATTTGAGATTCCTCTTCAGGTTTAGGACAAATCTTGTGGGATATGGCGTTTGGTTTAATCGTATATTACATTACTTCTACTTTAAGTGAGTTTGATAGGGAGTCATGCTTTTTAATAACTCCTCCCCAATGGCAAAATGCAACTACTTTGTAGCAGCCACTTAAAAACCACCAAATAAAATGAATCAAGTGGCATAATTGGCTAATATGGAAATGTTTCAAATGTTCAAATTCAAGTTGTTGGCATCTATATTTTCTTCAGACAATATATTTCCAGTTCAGTTACACTTAGAAGTTGACAAAGTTTACTATCATTGGCGTTGAATGTGGCTCTACTCGCTTCCCTATGTGAGGGCAGCGATTTGTTCTTACTAAGTTGTCGTTGAAGTAATCAAAACTCAAATATGACCCCATATTATTAGTTTACCTCTTGTGGAACAGTATTGGTCTGTTTCGACAAAATGGCACCTGACACTAATCTGTTGGACATAATAACTTAGACTAATCCTAAAAAATTTCTGACGCTTGTTATTTTTTAGAGAGGAGAAGTTTTACTTCAGTATATTTGGTATAGTCAAGCCGTCATTTGCATACTACTACACAATTACTGATGGGCATTTATTGATTTATGGTGACGTACATTTTTGCATCGAAAGTTCGACCAGTAAATTCAGTTAATAGATTTGCCTGAGGATGCCAAGTGTCAACACTGCCATGGGTTTGGTACCAGTGTCCACCTATGATCTATGGTTTGATTCAGTTCTGTTAGTTGGAGCAGGCGTACCACTTGTTGCAGGTGAAACAATTAGTTTGCTTTGTGGGACTCAAAGTAACAATATGTGTGTTATGCTTGACTTTTTTATGACTATCGTTCCAAATACAATTTTTTAATATCGAACTCCGTCCTCTGCAGACTGTTTTTGCCCAAATCTCTCTGCATTTTTTGTTCCTATATTTATACTCTCTATATTTGATAATTTAAATCGTCTTTACTCGTCTCCTCTTCAACATTCCACCGCATCTGCATTCTTCTTTATGTTCTTTCTAATGTTTTTTAAATCTCTGACTGCTCGGATGTTCAATACAGTATAAAATAGTATATGCATATACACCAATAATTCTAAAAGAATAAAATAAATAGATAAGCATGAGAAACGAAATTAGAAAAGTAATAAAAATACAAGTGGCGGTAAGTATTATATTAATGATGGTTAAGTGGAAAAACTGTTGAAAGATAAATTCAAAAACAAAAATAATGAGCGCGTTTCCCAAAAAGTGCCGTGACATTATTGCCTTCTCCTCAGCTGTCGGTAATCGCACGTTTCTACCAATTCGCTAGAGGTTTGTGGACGAATTCTTAAGATTATTAGCTCCAACTCAGCGTGAGGCAAAAATAGTTGACCCAATCAGCAGTAATACTCATGACACTCGTGATTCTAGCATCTATTCGCTACTCCACTCACAAACACAGAACGAGTGGAAAGTCGTCTAAATTAAATCGTGTGTTTGGACGGTAATGTGGGAGGCTATGAGTCCCATCATTTTTCGATACCTTTACTACCTAACCGGTTTGTACTTCACATTACCCAATTATTTACTTTTTGAGTACAACATTATTTGTACCTTAGCCATTATTTAGGCAGCTACAACCGATACTTCGTAGGTAGACAGTGGCCGCTGAGCCAGAAGCAGGCAGAATGCGTAGCAGTTACGCCAGTATCCAAACGTTGCAGGTTATACATGTAAATGTCTGTGTTGCAATGCGTGTAGAATTATAAGTAAGATAACTGAGAATTGTCAAACGTGTGCTTAAATTGAACTCTGGGTCCTGATCATGAAAAAAACGTGGATTCAATCAGTGTTTCCAATGAGAAAGTTTTGAGTTGAAGGAATGTCATTATTCAGACGGAACAAAGAGTATACCATGACAGGCTGGGTGTCGATATATATATCAATAACCAACCTGACTCCATCAGTCTTCCTCATTTCACTACCAGAGTCCGTCTGATGCTTCTCCGGGTTGAAGGTCGTAATATACTCAATCGGAAGGATATATGGGCTCCCTAAGAGCAACTTTAGAAATAAGAAGCATATCCTCTAGATACTGTCGGTACTACCAGAATTGCGACGTAGTGTCAACACTGCCATGGGTTTGGTACCAGTGTCCACCTATGATCTATGGTTTGATTCAGTTCTGTTAGTTGGAGCAGGCGTACCACTTGTTGCAGGTGAAACAATTAGTTTGCTTTGTGGGACTCAAAGTAACAATATGTGTGTTATGCTTGACTTTTTTATGACTATCGTTCCAAATACAATTTTTTAATATCGAACTCCGTCCTCTGCAGACTGTTTTTGCCCAAATCTCTCTGCATTTTTTGTTCCTATATTTATACTCTCTATATTTGATAATTTAAATCGTCTTTACTCGTCTCCTCTTCAACATTCCACCGCATCTGCATTCTTCTTTATGTTCTTTCTAATGTTTTTTAAAATCTCTGACTGCTCGGATGTTCAATACAGTATAAAATAGTATATGCATATACACCAATAATTCTAAAAGAATAAAATAAATAGATAAGCATGAGAAACGAAATTAGAAAAGTAATAAAAATACAAGTGGCGGTAAGTATTATATTAATGATGGTTAAGTGGAAAAACTGTTGAAAGATAAATTCAAAAACAAAAATAATGAGCGCGTTTCCCAAAAAGTGCCGTGACATTATTGCCTTCTCCTCAGCTGTCGGTAATCGCACGTTTCTACCAATTCGCTAGAGGTTTGTGGACGAATTCTTAAGATTATTAGCTCCAACTCAGCGTGAGGCAAAAATAGTTGACCCAATCAGCAGTAATACTCATGACACTCGTGATTCTAGCATCTATTCGCTACTCCACTCACAAACACAGAACGAGTGGAAAGTCGTCTAAATTAAATCGTGTGTTTGGACGGTAATGTGGGAGGCTATGAGTCCCATCATTTTTCGATACCTTTACTACCTAACCGGTTTGTACTTCACATTACCCAATTATTTACTTTTTGAGTACAACATTATTTGTACCTTAGCCATTATTTAGGCAGCTACAACCGATACTTCGTAGGTAGACAGTGGCCGCTGAGCCAGAAGCAGGCAGAATGCGTAGCAGTTACGCCAGTATCCAAACGTTGCAGGTTATACATGTAAATGTCTGTGTTGCAATGCGTGTAGAATTATAAGTAAGATAACTGAGAATTGTCAAACGTGTGCTTAAATTGAACTCTGGGTCCTGATCATGAAAAAAACGTGGATTCAATCAGTGTTTCCAATGAGAAAGTTTTGAGTTGAAGGAATGTCATTATTCAGACGGAACAAAGAGTATACCATGACAGGCTGGGTGTCGATATATATATCAATAACCAACCTGACTCCATCAGTCTTCCTCATTTCACTACCAGAGTCCGTCTGATGCTTCTCCGGGTTGAAGGTCGTAATATACTCAATCGGAAGGATATATGGGCTCCCTAAGAGCAACTTTAGAAATAAGAAGCATATCCTCTAGATACTGTCGGTACTACCAGAATTTCGAGTAGTGTCCACACTGGAAAAAAGCGAATGCAGAACAATCACTTTGACCTCGTTAATATCGAGTGACTTTGTTGCAGCAAGTTGAATTATGCAGCCACGAGAGTACAACTACGATATGCTACGTGGTTACAGGAATGGCTGTACCCATCGTTAGACGACTAATGGGAAGCCATTGAAATTAATTTTGGAAGATTTTTCCAACAACTTCCACACCTTTGTCAAGAAAACCAGCCGAAAGAACCCCACAGAAGAAAAGAGCCACAATATGGCTACTCTATATAAAAAAAGAGCTAGGCACAAATGAGAGATCTTTCTCATCGGATAAGAATAAGGCATCTACTTAACAGACGTGATATCAGGGTTAGGGCCAAGAAGTTTTAAGTAGTCGATATGGCCAGTAAAATATAGAAAAATCACAACCATTCGTATCGCCTTGTAGTACAACGCAGATGAAAGAGTCAGGGAGCTTTAAACATCAAGACACTTCGAGGCAAATTGTAACTAACGTCGGGATGGCAGACATTTTGATTATATACTTCAAAAAGCAGTTATAAAATAATTACCCTAAGTTGACTCATAGCGCTACAGAAGGAAACTTAGGCTATATGCACCTTACATCAGGGTGAGTCCTCCAAAATCAAAAGGTAGTTAGTGCAGCCAAATCCTGATGTTTCTACATCATTCGATCTGGTGTACCAACCTCATTGTGGAAAGGCAATATGTACACCTGTCTTCAGGCTTATGCAGCACTAGTATAGAAGACAGATTGTGAGTAGGAGAATCCTTTCTTTCGTCAATATTCAATAAAGAGGATGGCCACAGACAACCTGTTATAGGCCAGCTACCTTGATTCTAATTCTGTCAAATGTAATCGAAAGCTTGGTGGACGACTAATTGAGAACGCTTGTCAATGAACACTGAATATTCAATAAAAATTAACGCAGCTAAACAAAGGACAGATCATGCAGCACAAGTGATTTTCTAGACAATCTACTGGAACCAGAAATCCCTGTCCATTGAGCATCCCATGACTTCGCTGAATCATCTGATGTAGTGCCTCCCAAAGTCTTGCTGGAGATCCCATGTATGGGCTTCTCTGCCGCAAGACGTTTTCCACTCTCTATTTCGTCAACAGGTAGTTAGCTATGTTTGTGATCACTAATAAACTAATTAAATTACCTTAGTTCATCACAGATATTAGATATATAAATGTATAGGACAATTTGTTTTGCATTCTTACTTACTACAAAATTAATTTCTGAGGCTTTGACGATTTTACTATGAAACAATGTTTCTTTTCGTCTTAAACTGAATAACTTTTATAAGAAGTTTATATTCATCGAACAAATATTAGAAATCGTTTGTGTCAGTTAATAGTCAAGGTTACTAGTTCATGGCGCACAGATGGAGTGCTCGGATGCGCTTACGCGCTCCGGTGAGGAACAAGATACCTTTGTCTGCACTGTTAAAAGCAGTAGAACAGATAACTTGGAGTCGTTAATATTTTACAACCAGGTACACTGCTACACAATTGATGATATGTTCAGAATGGGCGTTCGTATTCTAAGTTCACAGTTGAGCCACTGGGTTAGTTTGAATTTATGACATATAATAGTTACAGAACCTGAAAGAAGTAGTTACTATATATTTCTCAAGCATCATACATGCTATGATCTACTCCCTGAAAGCGCAAAACTTGTTATTCTTGATACAGAACTTAGTGTATGTAATTTGTTGTCACAGAAATCTTATTACTTTTACCTTTAGATTAAAAAAGCGTTTTATGCACTCATATTCAACAACGTTCGAGCTGCCATACTGTGGGATTCATCTAAGCAAAGCTTCACTGGGATCCTTACGATAACTGACTTTATCAAAGTCTTAGTCACATTGTATCCGCCCGATTGTAGGAAAATGGATGAATTCGAAGAAAGCTCTATTTCTAGCTGGAGGGGTAAGCAAATTTAATAAGTCTTAGTCCATTGTATCCGCCCGATTGTAGGAAAATGGATGAATTCGAAGAAAGCTCTATTTCTAGCTGGAGGGGTAAGCAAATTTAACACTTGACAATGTTTTATTTTGAGTACAATTTCATTATGTATGTTAAAATCACATATTTGGGTCATTCGTTTGAAAACCTGTTCCATAGTAATTTCAAAATTACATCATACGCGCTAGATCTAGCGCGTATGATGTTTTTCACTGACAAGAAATAACCATTCATTATAGATACCAAACTCCTTACCTCAAAATTCAGTATGTTCCTGAAAATATGCATAAAGTTGTAGTTTTTAGGTTGATCTTTAAGGACGTGTGGAATTGTAAGCTGTCAATATGGAGTTGTAACCACGTTCATTAATATATATCCAAAAATGCCAATTAGTGTATACGACGTCTTGTGGATTTCTTCAGAGTCCAGTCGCAAACCTTTTTGGACTTCACTATGTGCGTTTTGGGTTGTAAGTATGCACCACGAAATGTTTGGTACTGTATGCACCTGAAACTTCATGACCTTATTCTCGAAAGGTTTTGGGTCAACTTTTTTAGGCTTACCTTTTAGATAGAGTTTTATTCTATTTAATTATAAAGCAAAGAGGAGTGTAATGATAAGTTGGTTAACTAATATTTAATCAGGCTATATTTTTGAAAATATAAGTATGCATATGTTGTTCAACAACTTAAACTGTTTATCTGCAAAAAATGAATAGTAGGTAGAAAATTCTTAAGGGATTAAGGAAAAATAAGTAACTTGTAAACTTTTTAGGTACCCTCATTTGTCATTGACGTGTTTAGGGGCATATTTACCTATATTTTAGCAGGAACTAACAACAAGTACAAGAATGTAAACCAACATAACTGTTTCCGATTGTTCTGATTATTAGTCACCAAAAGTCAAGTCTGAATATCAATTTTGCTACATATTTGTAGATGGGCGTGAGTCATTTATAACAAAGCAAGTGTATAATATTTCGAACATATGCGTCATTCTTGCATCTCTTGAACACTAACAATGTGAGGTGCCAGTTGAATTCATTGATGTTCTGTGTAATATCAAAGTAAGCTACAACCACTTAAGTCTATATTCTAATAATAATTCTAGGACTCTGTATGAGTAGTTTTGCCTTGGTAAAATTATCTAATTGTCAGCTCAAAAGTATGATATTTGGGATCATTTGATTTGTAGTTACTTAAATCCCAAACAGAAACATATTTCAAGCCAGAAATGAAAATCGTACTGGTGCATTGTGTATATTTTAGAGTTTGGAATATAATTATTTAATAAATTTGAGTAACGTTTGTAAATTGCTTATTTACCAGGACACTGAAAATCGGAAAATTATTTTGAATAGCATTTTGTGTGATGTATAAAGCGTACTATTATCAAATTTGGATGGAACATCTATATACCTAGGACTTAAATTGTGTATAGTGGTTTGTTTTACATTATGACATTATCTGTTTCAACACCCTATGCTTAGATGTGTCATGATATTGCAGTTGGGTAAAAGTCAAAGTCAAAATACTGCGTGTTAATGGGCACAAATTAAAACAGATCTTAATGAAGATTGATGAATTAGTTGTCTACCTAATACGATTATATTCCAAAGGTTTCACGAGTTTGTATCTAATTCATTAACGTCTAGGCCACACTATTTTTTCAGCGGAAGAGTCTATGATTATATGTAACCTGGAATTAATATCACTAAAAATTTTGAAAAGGTGATGTTTTAAATAAAATCCAGACACAGCCATTTTTTCTAAACAATTCGTAGTTCAGACATACTGTTATCGTTAAAGATAAAGATTTGTAAAGTTCATTTTGTTGAATAACTTCAGTAAAATCATCCAACACCGATAAATATCTTTCCCGTCTATATATTAATCTCTTATCAATAATAGGATAGATGATTATTTCAACTTTTGTTTTGATGAGCATCTTCTAGGTAGAATAAAAAACATTAGTGGACTATTTCTGTCACTGAAAATTTTAGTTCAACGTTACTATTGAGTGGTTGAATATTTGTGTAGGGTTTTCACAACAATTCTGTCGAAATACGTATCTTTACTGTGACATATTTAAACCAGTCTCAATTTAAAATTCTTGTTTTAAATGGTATTAAACAATTATTTCTAACTACTTAAAAAATGCACTTTTATATTCACTGTTTTAGGTTGTATTGCTTATCAGAGCTCTAGTGATTCTACTAAACTGATTAGACCAGCGAAACTAATTCTGAGCTTTTGTTTTTAATAAAAAAATTATTGTCTAATCTGTGATTTAAATAAATATGTCTGTGTATTTCAGTAGTCAAACGCTCATCAAAAGGCGTTGATTCTCTGAAGAGGTGATAACATCTTATTCACTACTATTATGTTTTTAGTGAGCGCTAACTGAAAAGTCGAGTATTTCTTCTAGTCAAATTTTTATAGTATTGATATTGTTCCAAGTACAGTATATATATATATATATATATATATATATATATATATATATATATATATATATATATATATATATATATAATACTATGAAGTAGTGTCTCAGTGAGAAGGATCTTTGACTTTCGGTCATTGAGTCACGATCTCGAAAAATGTTACTAATTCACCTTTAGAATGTATCCCAAAGTGAAGTACACACATCTGTACTTGATGAGCAAGTGTTAATTTAGATTCCCCAAAAATTTCAGTTACTGAAATTGGAAAATAGTAAAGAAGAAAATAATAATGAAGAAGTAAATTTACTATGTATGATGAAGCGCTTGATGTTAGATCATACTACAAGTATGTTTCTTTCCATTTTATGTCATAAGTTCCGTTTGCTATAATGGATTTATACCCCTCCTCCTCTTCAAGAATTTAAACAAACAAAAATAACTATTTACAGGATACAAAAATGTGTTATATTTTTTTACTTCTCTTTGTCGACGCAAAACAAATTAACCACGTTCCCGTTCAGTGTACGTTTATTAGCCAGTCTATTCGTCAGATATGAATAACAACGGTCTACATATTTTAGTAAACATTCTCATTAGAACCTTCCTCACTACGAAGAAAGCACTCCTCAGTTCAATAGATAGCCACTTAGTGGAATAAAGAGGTAAACGCGGCATATATATATAATCAGTAAGTAGTATAATTCTATTATGGTGAAATTTACAGGGACCAAGGGAATTAGAAGGTTAGAGCCTAATCTTTTCATTCAGAAAAAGCCCGTAGTTAGCTTTCTATTGTCAAGATAGCAAAAAGAATGATGTTAAAAGCTTAGTTTTCGTCTCTTGATTGTTTCGATTTAATTCTTCTTACCTTTGCTTATTCCATGCTAATAATACGTCATATTACGTAATAATATTTGAAATCTGTTACCACAGTTGTTTATAAAGAAGCACTCATTATAACCTTTAATTTTCATTACGACCTTAATAACTTCTGGCGACAAGTTGCTTCATGAAAAAATTACTAACATACTTAACTAACCTAACCTATTTGCTAAAGAGGATGCACAAAATACAAGTCGAATTCATCATACTTTATAAATATTGGCGTTATAGAAATTTTTGTAAACTTTGCGTATCGGATATTTGTTTTAGTCTAAAACAGTTTACATCTTGTTCTCTATATAAAGTCATCAGTAAACAGGATATCAGTTGATAAATCATTTAAGATCTAATGAGTAACATTTCTCAACTTTTTGAAGTTGATTCTCAGTATAAAGTGACTATTATCTAATGTCATCTTTAAAACAATCGTTTCATTCTTAATGTGATTTTCCTTATTGTAACTACATGCACAAAGGAGTTTAATGTTGAAATTATTACATTTCTATTAATATACTTTTTGTGTATGCCTCTTAATTCATTCCACTTGACACAGACATAGATAGGTAGGTAGACAGATAGACACACAGACATACGAACAATGCTAATATGTTGCCATCCTATTTTAGTTTTAGTTAGTACATTTTATATTGGCATATGAAAATGTGGAACTACACAAGTTTAAAGTAAAGAACTAAAACGAAATGTATCAGGAGAAAGATTTTATAGAGATAGTGAATAACGTGTTGTACACTAAAAAAAAATCAAACAAAAGAGAATGAATTACCCAGTAGTGCTGATGAAAGATACGTCATGAACACGAGTCATTCAGAGGATCTCGATATTATCGTTTTATTAATAGGCAGACAGACTTCTGTATCATGTAGAAGCAGCAGCTATTTATTATATCAGTTCGAACTAATATGTACGAAAGAAATTTCTGGTTTACATGACACCACCATTGTTATTGCCCTCTTGTTGCCTTTTCATGCTTCATTTTTGTCCTTGTTTTTCTCGCAATAATGTACCAAAACTCTTTATATTTTGTTTTGTTCTATCTATCACCTTTGCGAACAGTTTTCGTCTTTCATTACAACTCTTAAGTATTCTTATTAGCACCTTCAATGTTTAATTTAGTCTTATTATTTCCTACATTATTCACTAAAACATTTAACCACTACATTAATTTAGCTTACCGGGTAATTTCATTTTCTCCCAATCACTTTCAACTATTAGTATCACCTCGGCGATCATAATTACTTCACTTTTGAATGTAGTAGTTAGTATCAGTTTTCATCATTTTGTTTAGCTGTACATGTCTCTCGCAATCGATTGCATCATCACTTGCCAGCCCTCTCACTTATCCCATTCATCTATAAGTTGAACTTGTCATTATGAGTTCTAAATTAAGTCATTAAGTTCTAAATTAAAGTCGAGTTTTTTTTTCAATGTTTCTAGTTTTCACTAAATGTGTTGTACTCAACACTCGTGGTCATTTTTCTATTCATTTTTTGGGTGAGCGTGGTATATTATAATGTAATTCGTATCCAATAATTTCATTTCAAGTCTAAAACTTTTACTTCATTTATACTTTTCATACGATATACAAGACTGCGTTGTACTAGGTGTGTTCCGGACGGATAGTTATGAACAAATTTATCTGCATAAAACTGAAAACAATAATGAAAATCAGGCTCTAATAAACAGCACTCACTACAGATGAATATAAGTATGACTGAAGTGTTGGGTATGACACATTTAGTAAACTTCGAAAGTATTTTGACTAACCTCCTCTAAATCAAACCTTGATTCATTCTGAAATCGTCTTTACATTAAAGCTTTTAACAATCAGAATTCTCTTTCAGTTGAAGTGGAAACTAATTTAAACTAGTTATTTGTATTTTTCACAGGTTGATCCTGACTGTGCACTATTGAAAACTAAAAAGCACATGATATCTTTTTCATTTTCATATTGCACTCTCCAGTGAGCATTCACGACCCTTACTTACTTACTTACTTACTTATGCCCGTTACTCCTCGCTGAGGAGCATAGGCCGCTCACCAGTGTTCTCCATTTAACTCTGTCCTGAGCAATCCTTTCCAATTGTTTCTAGTTGCTGCTCATCCTTTCAATGTCTGCTTCCAATTCTCGACGCAGCGTGTTCTTTGGCCTTCCTCTTTTCCGTTTCCCAGCAGGATTCCATGTTAATGCTTGTCTGGTGATGCAGTCTGATGGTTTGCGTAGTGTATGTCCTATCCATTTCCATCGTCTTTTCCTAATTTCCTCTTCGGCTGGAAGTTGCTTTGTCCTCTCCCATAGTAAGCTGTTGCTGATGGTTTCCGGCCAACGGACATTCAGTATCTTTCGTAGGCAGTTGTTTATAAATACTTGTATCCGTCTGAGGATGTTTGCAGTAATTCTCCAAGTTTCAGCTCCATACAGCAGGACTGTCTTCACGTTCGAATTGAAGAGTCTGACTTTGAGGTTAATTGACAGTTGTTTTGAGTTCCAGATGTTTTTCAACTGTAGGAATGCTGCTCTGGCTTTGCCAATCCTTGTCTTTACATCTGCATCGGTCCCTCCTCGTTCATCAATGATGCTCCCCAGATATGTGAAAGTATTCACTTCTTCCAGAGTTTCTCCATCAAGTTGAATTGGGTTGGTGCTCCTTGTGTTGTATTTGAGAATCTTGCTCTTACCCTTATGTATGTTCAAGCCTACTGATGCTGAAGTTGCTGCTACACTGATTGTCTTCGCTTGCATTTGTTGGTGTGTATGTGCTAAAAGAGCTAGATCATCTGCGAAGTCCAAATCATCGAGTTGCATCCTACTTGTCGATTGAATCCCGTACATTCCCTCAAATGTGGAGGTCTTCACGATCCAGTCGACCACTAGGAGGAAGAGAAACGGTGAGAGTAAGCAACCTTGTCTGACTCCGGTCCTCACTGAAAATGCATTTGTCAGTTGTCCTCCATGCACAATTTTGCACTGTGTCCCGTCGTAAGAGTTTCGGATGATGTTGACGAGTTTCTCTGGTATGCCGTAGTGTCGAAGAAGTTTCCATAGTGTTCTCCTATCTACACTATCAAACGCCTTCTCATAATCAATGAAGTTGATGTACAGGGGCGAGTTCCATTCAATTGATTGTTCAACGATGATCCGTAGTGTTGCGATTTGGTCAGTGCACGACCGATCCTTACGAAAACCAGCCTGTTGATCTCGAAGTTGAGCCTCCACGGAATCTTTCATTCTGTTCAGCAATACTCTGTTAAAGACTTTCCCTGGTATCGACAGTAGCGTGATCCCTCTGTAGTTGTCACATTTGCTCAAATCTCCTTTCTTTGGTGTCTTGGTAAGATGTCCTTCTTTTCAGTCTGCCGGCACTTGTTCTTCCTCCCAGATCTTTTTGAATAAAACGTGGAGTATCCTTGCTGTTAGGTCGATATCTGACTTGAGTGCTTCAGCTGGTATATTGTCAGGTCCTGCTGCTTTCCCACTTTTGATTTGTCTGATGGCCATCTTGATTTCTTCCATCGTTGGTGGGGTGACATCTATCGGGAGATCTGTAGGTGCTGCTTCGATGTCCGGTGGGTTCAATGGAGCTGGCCTATTTAGGCGTTCCTCAAAGTGTTCTACCCACCTATTCATTTGTTCTTGAATCTCAGTGAGTGTCTTGCCTTCTTTGTTCTTGATCGGTCGCTCTGGTTTACCATGTTTATCTGCCAGTTTCTTCGTTGTGTCGTATAGCTGTTTCATATTTCCTTCTCTTGCAGCCTTCTCCGCTGTCGTTGCAAGGCCTTCGATGTATTTCCGTTTGTCAGCTCTAATGCTCTTCTTTACTTGCTTATTTGCTTCTGAGTATTCAGCTTGAGCCTTGATTTTCTCTGCTCTTGTTCGGCTGTTGTTGATTTCTATCTTCTTGTTCCTCCTTTGTTGAATTTCGCGCAATGTCTCAGTGGAGATCCATTCCTTATAATGGTGCTGCTTGCGGCCTAGGACCTCCCGACACGTTGACGTTAGTGCCTCTTTGATTCCTTTCCAGTTGTCCTCCATAGTGGTTTCTTCTTCTTTCGGTAGATCTTGTAAGGCTTGGAACCTGTTGTTGAGAGATATTTTGAGTTCATTGGGTTTGTCAGTGTCACGGAGAAAGCCTGTATTGAACCGTTGTACTGCTGCTACTCCAGTTGTCCACTGCTTCTTTAGCTTCAGTTTCATTTTAGAAACCACCAGGTGGTGGTCTGAAGCCATGTCAGCTCCTCTCCTTGTTCGCACATCTTCCATTGATCTTCTAAATGTTTTATTGATACATATATGATCGATTTGATTCTCAGTAGTATGATCCGGTGAGACCCATGTAGCCTTGTGTATGCGTTTGTGGGCGAATATTGTACCACCTATAACTAATTTGTTGAAGGCACATAGGTCTGCAAGTCTTTCACCATTGTCGTTTCTGTCTCCCAGTCCTTGTCGTCCCATGATTTCTTCATATCCAGTGTTGTCCATTCCGACTTTGGCGTTTAGGTCCCCCATCAGTATTGTCAGATCCTTTCCTCGACACTTTGCTATAATTGATTGCAGTCTATCGTAAAACTGATCTTTGTCTTTGTCGTTGCCGCCGTTGGTTGGTGCATAGCATTGGATAATATTCATTGTAATCCCTTTCTTCATTGTTTTGAAAGATGCTTTGATGATCCTGGGTCCATGTGGTTCCCATCCCACAAGTGCATTACGTGCCTCCTTGGACAGCATCAGAGCAACTCCTTGAGTGTGAGGAGCATTTTCCTCTTCGTGGCCGGAGTATAGTAGCGTCTCTCCCGAAGCCAATGTTTTCTGTCCAGCTTGAGTCCAATGGGTTTCGCTGATTCCGAGTATTGTCAAGTTGTATCTCTTCAATTCTGCAGCTATTTAATTTGTCTTCCCTCTCTCCCACATTGTTCGAACATTCCATGTACCTACAAAAATATTTGCTCTGGTTGTTAGAAGGGGGGGCATCGGCCTCATGACTTCCGAAGAATTTCGGCTTTCATCATGAGGCGTCATATATCCTTCCACTCCCAGGGCAGAGTTTAAATGGTTTAAATGGTTTATCTTGTTTAATCTGGTTTGCGTTTTTTTTTAGCAAGTTTGGGTTTTTACGGGATGGGGGTGCTAGCCCCATGCCCAACCCTCCTCCTTTACCCGGACTTGGGACCGGCAGTAACCCTAGGAGGGCTACAGGCGGAGTTATTCACGACCCTACCAAGGGCGATATTTATGGTTTTCACGTTCCGAAGCAAGATCTTAGACTCCAGCTTCACTGAGAAGTGGTTGAGTTCATAGTAGATGAGAATGAAATAGTTATTGCTGGAGGAATTAGTTGATTGGCAAATTACAAATCGATTAAAGTGGGAATCCTGTTTTTTCAAGACGACCTAGTTTGGCGTCCGCTCAGAGACCTAAAGGTTCCGTAGTGGTGTCGTGGGTACACACTGCCATTAAGGTGTCCCAGATCGTTCAGTGCCATTCGTACCTAACCATGATCAACCCATGACAAATACAGACAAATATAATTATCATATTATCATACACATTGATTATTTTGTCTAAACAAACTGTTTAAAGTATATTACGACATTAATTAGATTGTGTATTATAGTATTTAGCTGTCAGAATGACATAAATCAGTCATCTGACTTATTGTGATCATTTATCTTTTAAATTCTTATCCAAAAACAAATGACCATTTAGCTTTGTTAGAATAAAATCATCTTCCAAACATGATATTATTGATAAACGATAAAAATTAATCTAAGCATAATGAAATTGTATTTAGCAAAGGTTATTGTTGATTAACGTCGGTTTAAAGATAGATCCACTGAGATAGATTATCAAATAATATTGTTGTTGATTGGAATTAAAATGTGTTTTTTGTATACGTCACAGATTGTTGGTTAGGTTGGGTGCTACAGAAAACTAGGAAGTAGAAATTCCACCACTGATGGAATCAGTGCACATTGCCGAGGAGTCCGATATTAAGACTTAACGGTTTTCTTTTATTCCCTGGTTAATAGTAATATCCAACTAATACCAATCTGTAATGAATACAAACAACAAATTAAATACCAATGTCCACAAAAATAACCTTAAAATAAGAAGTGTAGACTAGTCGATTTTGTGATTTTAGAGTATTAAAGATGACAGATTGCTTTGTGATCTTAAATTTGTTTTAATGTATACATTGTAACTATGCACTACAAAAGAAGTTAAAAAAAATTGAACATGGTAGCTTTCTGATACTTCCCTTGTTTTTAGCGGTTCTCCAGTTTGTAGCACTTTATAACAAGAGTAATTGTTTACAGTGTACGTCACTAATTGGTCGTTCATTAACGAAAAGCAAACTACTAACTACGAGAAAAAAACATTTAATGAATACTGACTTTACTCATTTATATTTTTTGTGTTGAATGGTTTATGGTTGACACAGTATATTGAGTTGTTGCTAGCATGGAAATTTAGGATGGATGTTTCATCCTATTTGAGACTCTTTAGCTTTGTTAGAATAAAATCATCTTCCAAACATGATATTATTGATAAACGATAAAAATTAATCTAAGCATAATGAAATTGTATTTAGCAAAGGTTATTGTTGATTAACGTCGGTTTAAAGATAGATCCACTGAGATAGATTATCAAATAATATTGTTGTTGATTGGAATTAAAATGTGTTTTTTGTATACGTCACAGATTGTTGGTTAGGTTGGGTGCTACAGAAAACTAGGAAGTAGAAATTCCACCACTGATGGAATCAGTGCACATTGCCGAGGAGTCCGATATTAAGACTTAACGGTTTTCTTTTATTCCCTGGTTAATAGTAATATCCAACTAATACCAATCTGTAATGAATACAAACAACAAATTAAATACCAATGTCCACAAAATAACCTTAAAATAAGAAGTGTAGACTAGTCGATTTTGTGATTTTAGAGTATTAAAGATGACAGATTGCTTTGTGATCTTAAATTTGTTTTAATGTATACATTGTAACTATGCACTACAAAAGAAGTTAAAAAAAATTGAACATGGTAGCTTTCTGATACTTCCCTTGTTTTTAGCGGTTCTCCAGTTTGTAGCACTTTATAACAAGAGTAATTGTTTACAGTGTACGTCACTAATTGGTCGTTCATTAACGAAAAGCAAACTACTAACTACGAGAAAAAAACATTTAATGAATACTGACTTTACTCATTTATATTTTTTGTGTTGAATGGTTTATGGTTGACACAGTATATTGAGTTGTTGCTAGCATGGAAATTTAGGATGGATGTTTCATCCTATTTGAGACTCTTTAGCTTTGTGTATTTAGAAATTTCAGTGTTGATGTTCTCGCTTAGGTATATCCACAGAAACTTACCAAATGAAGTCACTGATATCAATAACGGTAAAATTCGAATCATTACATTTAGTTGATTATCTTTACGAATGTTATGACGTTAAGAACTGCTATGATTGATGTGTGAGACTAATAAATGAGTGTGACCTTGCACTCATGAGATTACAACAGCAAACGCAAATGCGAGTGCATTGTTGGTTCTTGCACATCTGCCCGATGCCCATTCGGTCTCAAGACGGAAATAGGAAGAGCACAAGTTTGATGAACAACCAGACAAAATCAAATTAAATTCCAAACAGTCTTTTTTATATACATTAAATCTAACTACCCGGTTCACCGATTAGAAAACTAACATCAATACAAAATATGAGTATCGGTGACTGTGAATTGGAATAACATATACACAATTTATTAATCATAGTCCATAAATAGCAGTTAGTGAGATAAACAGGAGGATAGGCAAGGGGAACATAATAATATTAAGAATAAAATGCTCACTTTGCATACAACCAAAATAAATGAAATAGTCTACCAAAAAGCAGTTCTAGAATATAATCAATCTTTTTTAGGTTCCCAGGTATATCAACTCATGACTATATTAATTCGAATTGCACTAATGTATATATGTGTACATGTAAATGGTGTTGGGTTCTGTGAGCTAATTTAGTTACTAAGCATTTGTTGTTAGTTCGGACGACATCTAATAAAAGTGAGCTTTTTAGTCATACCACAAACGTGATATCAGTTCTTTCCAGTTAACTTGTTTATGATTGAGTATCTTCATTTGTTTTTGCATTAATGTGGACTATCTTCATTCAGTTGGTCTCTGATCATGTGTTTGGCCTATCTCTTCTGTCTAGATTTATAGACGGGATCCCTTTCTTTTTTCATATTGATCGGTATTTAACTTCAATAAGATTCTTCCGAAAATTCTTCAGCTTACCTAGAATTTTCCTGATCCAGAGTCTCGACGTTTTATTAGTCGGTTTCATTCTCATGGTTATCCGCATGTCCCGACCGTAGCTGCTACCTTGACGTGGTGGTCAGGCTTGCCTATCGTGATGACCCAACCGAGCTATATTGGCTGGAACTCTTGTTCCTCTAGGTCCTACCATGCCAAGCAGGTCTGTTGGAGAGCGATAAGACTAAAGGCAGCAACCTAAGATCGGAGGGCGAAGTCGTACTGCTGGCTGCAGTGGGGTGTGACAGCAGTAAGGTGTTTCCCTCGGATAACCAGCATCTGTAGCGATTCTGCCTTCTCACAAAGGAAGGAAGGGGTTAGAAAAGGTCGACCATAAAAATGCCACACTTCACCTTACTCCACGAATTTCCGTCTCCGGCAGTAAGGCCTTTTGAAGAACGGAGCTAACACTTCGAAAACATCCCATAACAAGGTCGTGCGTGATCGGCCTCATGCAGTTGCCCCTTGAGCTCTGCGATCGCACTTTCAGGTCACTATGACCAATACTAACCAAGTTTCTTCTTCAGGTACCTCAAGAAGTAATACCTTTCCATGGTATGGGCAGCCAGGAAATGAAAACCGCCCTCATACCTCTAACAGCACAAGAGATCATTTTGCTCGAGGTCAAATCCCACCCTCAACTCTCAATAACTCCCTTATTTCCACGATTAACCCGTCTAGTCTAACTTTATCACCTCACGCCTCTAATGCTAATGGTTTGAGTTCACGAGACGTTATTTCTGGTGTCCTGAAACCTCGCACTAAACTACATATCGGAGCTTTTAACGTTCGAACCTTAGGCCAAATAGGACAACAAGCTTCCCTAGCCATGACCCTAGATTTCCGTTCCATCGATGTCTGCTGCGTCCCCGAAACGCGTATACAGGATGCAAGTACAATTATTCGCTTGACTTCACCTTGTGAAAATAAAGAACCGGTCCGGTTCACCCTTAGTGTTTCCGGTGACCCCACTGCTACCACGCGAGGCCTTGCTGGTGTAGGTATGGCACTAAGTTCAAAAGCTGAAAGGGCTCTCCTTGACTGGATTCCCATAAACAGTCGCTTATGCGCTGTCTGTCTAAACGGGACGGTAAGAACTCGGAAAGATAGGGACACACGCCGTTGCCTCTTTGTTGTCTCTGCCTACGCTCCCACTGATTGCAGCTCTGATGAAGTAAAAGATGAATTTTACAGAAAGCTTTCAGACCTCCTCCGAAAAGCTAAGCGTACTGACGTAGTGATTATGGCTGGTGACTTTAATGCTCAAGTAGGTAGATTAGGCGAAACTGAAAAACACCTAGGTTGATCTTATGGTGTCGAGGCCTAACGAACAGATAATGGCGACCGTTTATTACAGCTGTGCTCAGATAACCGTCTATTTCTCACAAGCACTAACTTTAAACATAAGGAAAGACATAAGTTGACATGGCGGCCCCCACAGTCAACTCAACGTTGAACTCAAATAGACCACATTGCTATCAACCACCGTTGGACAGGCTCGATAGAGGACTGCCGCTCATTTTGGAGCACATGTTTAGACTTAGACCATATTTTAGTACGAGCGCGTATTAGTCTGCGTCTCACTGGACGTAAAAGACCCACGGCAAAGATCCCCATAAGAGTCCAACTTAATGATGAAAAAGTCAAGAATATATTGCAGGAACAACTTACAAACCAATTAGTCAACTGTATAAACGATACCCACCCCGAGTCAGCTTGGAATGATATCCAAAAAGCTGTTGAAACAGCAGTGATATCTGCTAGTACACTAAACCAAAAAGTTAGGAAGACTCAGTGGATTTCAGCTGCGTCTACTGAACTGATAGGTGCTCGGCAACACATCCCGTCTAGTTCCGAATACGATGAGGAGCGAAGGCAAATTAAACACAAATTGGTTAAAAGCTTACGGAATGATCGTGAGCAGTGGTGGGTGGCGAAAGCTAAAGAGATGGAAAAGGCAGCGGCAATAGGTAACAGTAAGCAACTGTTCAGACTTATCAAGTAAACGGGTATCAGAAATCCAACTGTGAGTGAAATTATCTCAGATAAAGATGGGAGCATTATTCACTATCAATCCAGAAGGTTAGATCGATGGGCAGACACTTTAGGGAACAGATTAATTGGCCCTTGGCCTCATCCCAGTTGCCCACCGTTCCCAAGCAATCTGAATGGCAAATTAATATTGGTCCCCAAAGTCTTAGTGGGGTTGAGAAGGCTATAGGGAACCTAAAGCGAGAGAGAGCAGCAGGACCCGAATGGTTAACCCCTGAGATATTTAGGGATGATGGTCCAGTTTTAGCAGCGAGATTAACAGGGATCCTGTCTAGAATCTGGGAATTGGGCGTAATCCCATCTGACTGGTCTCAAACACTAATCGTTGCAATCTATAAAAAAGGACAGAAGTTCTCCTGTGACAATTACCGAGGAATCAGCTTAACGAATATAGTGTCCAAAATATTGGCTTCAACAATACTTAGACACCTAACTGTTATATCTCGTACTTGATAACTTGACTAGCCACAAAGCAATCTTAGCACTTGAACGCCTTGAACCCTCCTAGTCGCAAAATCAGAAGACAGAAGACAAGAAAACAGGAAACTTTATTCCAGTAAAATGGGAAGTGAGACAAGTACAAAATATTCGTATATTTATAGTTTTCTGAGACAAATAAATCAGTATTATGATCCATCCAATCCGAATTAACAAGTCTCAACTGCTACCCAAACGGAACGCTCCACGTCGAGATTCCAGAAGGTTCCATCGATCAGTGATTGGACGGAATGTCTCCGGCTCCTTCAAGGTTTCTGGAGGCTTCGTTGAAGTTTCTGGGAACCATCCTAACACTAACTAAAGCTTGTGAAGAGCAAACTCGAGACAACCAAGGTGGTTTCAGACCTGGACGTGGCTGTATAGACCAAATATTCACACTTCGGCAGGTTCTGAAACATAGACACACTTTTGGACGCCCAACATAAGTTGTATTCCTTGACCTTAAGGCGACATTTGACTCTATCGATCGTAAGGTTATGTGGCAATGTCTGTCATTGAAAGGCGTACCACAGAAGTACATTAACCTTTTACCAGCTCACTACTTGAACATCACATGTCGAGTCAGAGCTTATGGCGGATTGTTGTCGGAACTGATTACCTCCAGTGGTGTTCGTCAAGGATGTCTGCTTTCCCATTTTTATTTAATTTTATCATTGGTATACTTTTAGAGTTGACATTTTCATCGTCTGACTTCTCCGGCGTTGACCTCCTTCCAGGAGATAAACTTGCTGAATTAGAATATGCAAGCGAAGATGCTGATAAAATGCAAAATCTTTTGACTACCTTAAATGTGAATGTAAAGATGTTTGGGATGCGATTCTCTCCACCCAAATGCAAAATGTTACTTCAGGATTGGCTTGATTCGACACCGAAGTTAGTGATAGGGTGTGAGGCAGTTGAATGTGTTGACCGCTTCACTTATCTTGGCAGCCTCATCAGTCCTGACGGTCTGGTGTCTGCTGAAGTCTCTGCGCGTATACATAAGGCCCGATTAGCTTTTGGGAATTCGCGTCACTTGTGGCGTAGGCGAGACATCCGACTACTGACCAAAGGACGCGTTTGCTGCGCAGCAGTTCGATCTGTCTTACTTTATGGATGTGAAACATGGCCATTAAGGATACAGGATATTCGTAGACTCCTAGTATTCGATCACAGACGTCTTCGAAGCATTGCTCGTGTTTCCTGGGACCACCGAGTAAGCAATACGTGGGTCAGGAATAGAGTACTAGGTAGATACGGTAAGTCTATTGATGAAGTAGTAAATCATCAGCTATGGTGCTTAGGACATGTGCTACATATGCCTCACCACCGCCTACCTCGACGAGAAATGCTGTCTGGTGTGGAAGTAGGCTGGATGAAAGCTAGGGGTGGCCAACCTAAAACATTTCACCAGTTCATGAAGTCATTGACAGTTGGGCTGAGCCATGTTAATAGGTGCAGACTACGTGGTTGGGGTCCGCGTGACGCTCGTAACAAATGATTAGACACCTTGGGTGATATGGTTCAAAATTGTTGGCAATGGCGCAGGTGCATCCACTCCTTATCTTCCTCCAAATTCTAGGTTTCTGAACTTATCATAATTTTCTCTTTACTGAATCATATTTTCTTAAATCTTATCTCCGATCTCTATTCTTTTCCATTAATTCTAACTCTGTTACTATCTCCCCTACTCTAGGATCTGTTTCGACAATTTAATCTCTATCTGTTAATTGAGGCATGGCAACTTGAACTGACGTATGCATGTACCAAGTTCTACGTTGTAAGTGTCCGTCTTATCCGCATGTATTGAAATTAGTATCATTACTGTATCAGGTCACTTCTAATTGATATTCATGTATGCGTTGAAGAATGAAATGTCTACTTTGTCTAATGTAATGTTCCTCGCATTTGCTGTAGTTTATTTTGTATATGACCCTATATCTTCTTTGGTTGTTGTGCCTATCGGTCTGCATGTAGTGATTGAGTTAGTTTACTCATTCATAGGAAATGGACATATATTACGTGGTCAATCAGGATATCCTGCCAACTTATTATGTTCTCTACTACTTACAATACACTTAACACTGCATAAATAGGAATCGTAAATACCATAAAGTACTCATGTTGTCCAAGTTGTTGTTGTTGTTCATAGTAGTAAAAATTCTATCTACCTATCTAGTTTATTTGTATGTTGTTGGTACTAACTTGTTTATTGTTTAATTTTTGAATAGAATTAATTGTACATTGACTAGCATTTTTTTGGTTTTTTAATGGAATGTACTCATTATTATTATTTATTGGACGTTGACAAGATCGTGTGACTTCTGAATTAAATGTCGATTGAATGTGATTACAATACACTACTGGTGTTATTTTCCCTATTCATAAGTCTAATAATATATTGAAGTTAGATTGTGACTGGCAAGTAGAATCCAGGACGCGCGTTTCGTCCTATTTGGGACTCATCGGCTGGATGTACTTGCATCCCAATGTTGATGTTCACAGCCGATGAGTTCCAAATAGGACGAAACGCACGTCCTGGATTCCACTTGCCAGTCACAATCCAACTTAAATAATAACTGTGAAAAATTCGCTATATTGAGGCAATCCACTCAGGATACACTATAGCAACAGAGACTGACCAGCTTCAGTCCATAACAAATCAACGAGAATATACCAGTTCATCCTAATTCTAATAAATATGTTGAAAATATTAGCTTGTCACTAATAGATAGCAGTCATTTCTTCATCTTATCTAACATTAAGTTACAATATAAACAATAGAAGGTAATGATGCATTTCTTTTTGTCAAATAAGAAGAACTCACTTTGTTGATATAGTAATGATTAGACAAATATGCAACGGTGACACAATTAAAGATGAAATAACTGAACTCCTTCAAGTTCTAGACAAAACCGGTAAACCCCCTCCACGTTCATATTTTGTCAGTCATGAACAATATTGAACTTGACATATTTGTATATAGGTCCAAGTTGCCGTATAATATTAGCACGACGAGATCAAATTTACGAGATTAATATAACAGTATAATTTAGTAAGAAGGAATAAAGTTAAGTTTATAAACAATAACTCATAAACTCATCTACTGTGCCAAAGAAGATTATGCTTGAACATTGAACTTAAAAGTGATATAGTCCTAGAAATTTTGAAGAATTGTATTTCAAAATCCCTATGACAAACTTTTCTATTTTACAAGGATTCATACTGTTCTTTTTTCTTGCCAGTCTATTAATCACGAATGTGTTAAAGAAGAGCTTTCACTTTAAAGCACATCCTAGTAGATTATCAGATGTGGCTTTTAAGAAGAGTTTATTAGCAGCCAAATACAGGAGCATCATGTTAATTAATGCCACTTTATTCTACAGGAATATCTTTTCAGTAATGTCTGCATAGTCAAACGTGTGGGTTTAAATGAAGCATGTTTTATAAAAATTTTTACTGCAGAGAAGTTCAGGTGGGAAATCGTTCGTTTGATTCGTAAATTATCTTCGTCACAGAATTTTCCCTTAACACTTAAACAATTAAGTAACCTTTATTTCAATTTTTATGATACTTGAGATTTCTAAGTACTTTTATGATCATTAAAGACGATTTGTAAAAGTTCGTTATGATCTAAATTCCTTATTAGTTAACATTCATCATCAACGAGGTGTATCCGCAATCTTGTTGGAACTGCTCATTTTTTAACTCAATATTACGTCACATTCACTGTACGTGAGCTGCTAGTAACCTCAGGTGTGGGTTACTTATATTGATAACTAACTAAATTAGCGATGAATGCCATGTTTGTCTAGTTCTTTTGTACCAGTCGTAGTCTATCGACTAGTGATTTGATATCGTGTGAACTATGTTTTCATGCTAGTTGGTGGGAGGTATTCAGCAGGAAGACTCACCTAGTTTTGTCTTAATTGACGCTGATCTGCATCAAATAGTATTTACAATCGTGAGGCGGTGGGGGGGATGATACTCTGTGGGTTTTGAATTCACATTACATTGGCGATTTTATAGTAATTACTGTCATTTTCCAAGTAATAGACAACATGATACTGATATTTGCTATATGGCTAATTAGTGGAAACTTGGGTATATTCACATTACTAGACTAAGTTAAGACATCATTTACGGGGAATAATCAATAACAGTCAGCCTATCGTCAGTCTCATAAACTTGATTTCTTATCTCTTACACCATTTTCAACCTATGCATCTCTCGTCATCATATAAATGTTAACCAAAAGTCTTTCAAAGCAAATATGATCAAGTGTTAAATTATTTAATTTCAGCAATAAGATCATTTAGTATTATGGAAATAAACGGTTATAATTTACTTCCATTGGTTACTGCTTTAATGATTTGTATTAATGTTAACCTGTTAAAAGGTTCAAAGATTTAAGCAAACATGTAATATACATCTATAATCAAATAGAAACCTTATGGTAACTGGTTGTGTACCTGTACTCATTTATCAATAAAACAATATGTATTTAGACAGTTGTAGCGTGATGTAAGCATAACCAGTTATTAGAACGTGATGTTTTCTAAAGTATTATATACCTTATTTTAAATACTGTTACCTTTTAATTTTACATTGTAACTCCACTGATATAATTCGATAAGAAATAAGGTCGATAATACATAATTTTGGTTCACACAGTGCTATGTAGTTTGTAGAACATCGTGTTTAACCTCAGTTTCGTTCTAGTTAATACTCATCTGCAACAAAGTGTACCTATAGTTTTAATGCTTTTTTCAGGATTTCAATCTCCATACCCAGCTCCATAGTTTGAGACATCATCAGTGAGCTATTTAGCTGCCAGTGATCTGTAAGACTGAGATGTATTTTTGGTCCTTAGTACTGTTAAAATCCTATCGATCAGTCTCCTCAAAATTACAAGTGCTAACCAGTACCTGTTAACTACACATTGTACGAGAGTGTCATCTACATAATTGTCACTAGGATTCAACTGGATTATCATTCTAACTAGTTGTTTTACCTTTTTTATAAAAATTTTTACTGCAGAGAAGTTCAGGTGGGAAATCGTTCGTTTGATTCGTAAATTATCTTCGTCACAGAATTTTCCCTTAACACTTAAACAATTAAGTAACCTTTATTTCAATTTTTATGATACTTGAGATTTCTAAGTACTTTTATGATCATTAAAGACGATTTGTAAAAGTTCGTTATGATCTAAATTCCTTATTAGTTAACATTCATCATCAACGAGGTGTATCCGCAATCTTGTTGGAACTGCTCATTTTTTAACTCAATATTACGTCACATTCACTGTACGTGAGCTGCTAGTAACCTCAGGTGTGGGTTACTTATATTGATAACTAACTAAATTAGCGATGAATGCCATGTTTGTCTAGTTCTTTTGTACCAGTCGTAGTCTATCGACTAGTGATTTGATATCGTGTGAACTATGTTTTCATGCTAGTTGGTGGGAGGTATTCAGCAGGAAGACTCACCTAGTTTTGTCTTAATTGACGCTGATCTGCATCAAATAGTATTTACAATCGTGAGGCGGTGGGGGGGATGATACTCTGTGGGTTTTGAATTCACATTACTAGACTAAGTTAAGACATCATTTACGGGGAATAATCAATAACAGTCAGCCTATCGTCAGTCTCATAAACTTGATTTCTTATCTCTTACACCATTTTCAACCTATGCATCTCTCGTCATCATATAAATGTTAACCAAAAGTCTTTCAAAGCAAATATGATCAAGTGTTAAATTATTTAATTTCAGCAATAAGATCATTTAGTATTATGGAAATAAACGGTTATAATTTACTTCCATTGGTTACTGCTTTAATGATTTGTATTAATGTTAACCTGTTAAAAGGTTCAAAGATTTAAGCAAACATGTAATATACATCTATAATCAAATAGAAACCTTATGGTAACTGGTTGTGTACCTGTACTCATTTATCAATAAAACAATATGTATTTAGACAGTTGTAGCGTGATGTAAGCATAACCAGTTATTAGAACGTGATGTTTTCTAAAGTATTATATACCTTATTTTAAATACTGTTACCTTTTAATTTTACATTGTAACTCCACTGATATAATTCGATAAGAAATAAGGTCGATAATACATAATTTTGGTTCACACAGTGCTATGTAGTTTGTAGAACATCGTGTTTAACCTCAGTTTCGTTCTAGTTAATACTCATCTGCAACAAAGTGTACCTATAGTTTTAATGCTTTTTTCAGGATTTCAATCTCCATTACCCAGCTCCATAGTTTGAGACATCATCAGTGAGCTATTTAGCTGCCAGTGATCTGTAAGACTGAGATGTATTTTTGGTCCTTAGTACTGTTAAAATCCTATCGATCAGTCTCCTCAAAATTACAAGTGCTAACCAGTACCTGTTAACTACACATTGTACGAGAGTGTCATCTACATAATTGTCACTAGGATTCAACTGGATTATCATTCTAACTAGTTGTTTTACCTTTTTTATAATTTAGAACATTTGGAAATATTTGTGTCTACTTTCAACTTAATTAGTATTGCATCTATTTGTCTGTTGGTTTAATTATATAAAAAGTTTCTAATTTCATTGTATTATTATACTGGTTTAGAAAATAATTAGACTGTTATCAGTACGTAAGTTTTGTTCTGTGCGAGATTTGTCGGCTAGATATGTCTTGGTCCAAGTGTGTTTGTCTAGACCGAGGCTCTACCGAACTAATCAGTCTGGACAAGGACTGACTTGTTCAACAGGTACGTATTTTTAAGAAAAGTTTGAATTTCTCCGCTGCTGATATTATTTACTGAAATTATTCTCTATTTTGCCTGCACTAGATTCAAATACTTGGAACATTCTAAGTTTGCTTAATGCTTATGATGCTTCTATTTCATATTAAGTTTTCAGCTCAGATCATTAGTTGGCTAATTGCAGAAATCAGTTTGAGATGATGGTGAAGATTTGTAGGTCAAGTGTGTGGTTTTTTATGGTACTGGTTGTGTACCTGTACTCATTTATCAATAAAACAATATGTATTTAGACAGTTGTAGCGTGATGTAAGCATAACCAGTTATTAGAACGTGATGTTTTCTAAAGTATTATATACCTTATTTTAAATACTGTTACCTTTTAATTTTACATTGTAACTCCACTGATATAATTCGATAAGAAATAAGGTCGATAATACATAATTTTGGTTCACACAGTGCTATGTAGTTTGTAGAACATCGTGTTTAACCTCAGTTTCGTTCTAGTTAATACTCATCTGCAACAAAGTGTACCTATAGTTTTAATGCTTTTTTCAGGATTTCAATCTCCATTACCCAGCTCCATAGTTTGAGACATCATCAGTGAGCTATTTAGCTGCCAGTGATCTGTAAGACTGAGATGTATTTTTGGTCCTTAGTACTGTTAAAATCCTATCGATCAGTCTCCTCAAAATTACAAGTGCTAACCAGTACCTGTTAACTACACATTGTACGAGAGTGTCATCTACATAATTGTCACTAGGATTCAACTGGATTATCATTCTAACTAGTTGTTTTACCTTTTTTATAATTTAGAACATTTGGAAATATTTGTGTCTACTTTCAACTTAATTAGTATTGCATCTATTTGTCTGTTGGTTTAATTATATAAAAAGTTTCTAATTTCATTGTATTATTATACTGGTTTAGAAAATAATTAGACTGTTATCAGTACGTAAGTTTTGTTCTGTGCGAGATTTGTCGGCTAGATATGTCTTGGTCCAAGTGTGTTTGTCTAGACCGAGGCTCTACCGAACTAATCAGTCTGGACAAGGACTGACTTGTTCAACAGGTACGTATTTTTAAGAAAAGTTTGAATTTCTCCGCTGCTGATATTATTTACTGAAATTATTCTCTATTTTGCCTGCACTAGATTCAAATACTTGGAACATTCTAAGTTTGCTTAATGCTTATGATGCTTCTATTTCATATTAAGTTTTCAGCTCAGATCATTAGTTGGCTAATTGCAGAAATCAGTTTGAGATGATGGTGAAGATTTGTAGGTCAAGTGTGTGGTTTTTTATGGTACTGGTTTCTCTGAGCAATCGAAAACTACTACATAGTTAGTATCATAACCAAGATATTTAATAAAGCAAGTATTATTATTAGCCACGAGGCTACTGTTTTTCCATGAATCCACTAGTGGTAAGCAATCCAAATCTCATGGTAATGTATTACTTTTAGACCACTTAGTCAATATACAGTCATCTACTCATCCATCTTCAGTCGATTTGTGACATACAGTAATAATTGCCTGGTGTCATCCCACATCATGACACCAAGAGTTGATTTAGTAGTTGGCGCCTTATGATGCACATCGTTGGTTGATTGATTGTGACAATTAATTTAATAGTTTCGACACAGAATGATTTTAAGTAGATATCACTTAAAATTCAAGAACTTGTTCCCACATCATTTAATGATTGTCTATTAATAATTATAAATGGTCTAATTTAAGAGCGAAACTTTTTTTGCCTTTCACAGTTAACATTATCAGCAACATCACATACTTTAAACAATTATAAGTTTATTAAGATGAACTTGTATATTCCCGTTGATTTGTTATAGACTGAAGCTGGTCAGTCTCTGTTGCTGTATGTGCATCCTGAGCGGATTGCCTCAATATAGCGAATTTTTCACAAATATTATATAAATTGGATTGTGACTGGCAAGTAGAATTCAGAGCGCGCGTTTCGTCCTATTTGGGACTCATCGTCTGGATGTACTTACATCCCACTGTGAACATCAACATTGGGATGCAAGTACATCCAGCCGATGAGTCCCAAATAGGACGAAACGCGTGTCCTGGATTCTACTTGCCAGTCACAATCCAAATTAAATAATTATAAGTTTACTATCAAAAACCGTCGGTCACAGTGGCGTCTAGGTCGTCTAGGTCTTCAATTCTATTATTACTTTCTGGACATCTTTACTTTACTCTTCCCTCTTGTATTCTGTTTATACGTTACCTCAGTAATCTCGTAGTGCTAATGTGGTATGGCAACTTGAACCTACGGACGTTTGTACCCGGTTCTACGTTGCTGCTGCTGATGATGATAATGATGATGAACCGTTTTTTAGTATTTCACTTTGTTGGCTTGGAAAATACATGTTTTTGATAATGTCGTCTTTAAAATACCAATGAAATCTTTAAATTAAATTTTCACTTTGCTGGATAAAATTTATCTTACAGGTTTTTCCTTGTTGATAACGTTTTTTTATTTCCTGGATTAGATGGTTTGAATGAGGAGCTTTGACCGTTTTTTTGGATAACAGTATCTGTCTAATACGCAAACTGGTTGATTTCTGTCGGTTACATGCTCTTACCAGAGCTGTGTAATTAATTCTCGAAATTCAGTCAGTAATAAGCATATTATTGTTTTTACTGGATATAGTAGATATTATTAGATATCAATTACCCGACGATAATATTAAATAAAGTCACGTCATATAGCACAAAAAGACTGAAGTTAGAAATGTATATCAGTTGCTTAAATACTCATTATTCACCTCAAACTACCGAATGCTCTTGATTCGATCTTCAGTAGGGCCATGTCTTCTCACTGCTCTCAGGAAGCCCCACAGTGGGAACAATCAGCTATCTAATACCTTCTAGCCTTTATTGGTTATCTAACTAAGTTCATTCGAATCTAAATCTAACAACTTACATAGTCTAATAGCGAAAAATGTTGTTAGTCGTTATAATATTTAACAATATGTAAATTAACTCCTTATTCTGAAAGCATATCATAATAACATTAATGATCAATTTTTCTTTGATCTTGGTAAAAGAAGGCGACAAATGAACGATGAATCATAGAAATAAAATCAATGTTGTTTACAGAAGTTTGAAAGAATACCGCCGTTTTATATAATGTGCCGATTAGGTGGGCGAGAAGTGAGTTATGATTTGATGTTATGATTAGTGAATTCGAAGTTTTCCATCACAGGCTGACTGTTATTAAACAATCATTGAAGACTAGGAAGTACTTCCATTTTGCATCTTAGTGTAATTGCCATCAGTAGTGTATGTCCAAAATACTAGGAATCGAACCTAGATATAGACTACCTGATTGATACTCATTTGGTAACCGAAATCAGGTAGTGTAGACATTGAATGATATAGATAAGAATCGGTCAAAGTGGTTCAAGTATATTCATTCTTCGTCCTCTGGACCCGAAGTTCCATGATTCCTTCATCCGTAATTTTTTGCGCCGTTTTTTCGAACATTATTCTGATTTTCCCACTTTAGTTTCATCTTTGAACCGAAACTTTTTCGCATTATATTTATTGAAATGTTTAGATGTCTCGGATTTTGTACTTTCATTTTACCCGCGGTTAAACATGCATGAAACTGGTAAACGCACGAAGCACATTGAATTTATATCGTATTTTTCAAATAATATCTTTGTTTTTACATGTAATTCTATAAGAGTGAACCGATTGCATTCTTAATCGTTAGAATTCATTGATGTTTAATAACCGAAGTAGGGAGTCTGCTAATGGAGGTTTTCTTCGTGAACTAATTCTAACAGTTAAGCCAGTACTACTTCTAAGGTGTTTCACTAGTTCGTTAACTAACATTATAGACAAATTAACCTTTATTATAATTTTTCTAACACTGATAGGTTGTGAAGATTTCTGTATTATTTAGTTGCATTTGATTCATTGATCTTAGTTAGACAGTCGTGGAAAATCATTAAAAACTGCACAGTTATTTACTGTAGTATACGGCTTTCTGGAATCTCGTATCTACGACTACACCATGGATTGAATTCAGTGTTTACAGGCCATACAGTTAGCCGTCAATCTTTAGATCTCTGAGTTCGCATCCAGGAGTCTGCATTTTTAGCTTCAATTATTTGGTAATATGGTGCAATTACCATTCATTACAATACTTATTACATGTACAACATGACTGAACACTATTAATTGCAACTTTTCGCTAAGACAGGAATTTAATCGCTAGTGACCACAGTGGATTCTTTTGTTATGGTGACTGTTGTATTGTAATTTACATCACGAACTGTCCTTAATTAAATAACAATTGAAAAGCAGGAAGCATCGAACAGCTAATTCGTCAGAGTATGGAATTTTTTGCAGATGCGCAGCAACAATAACCAGACAATTAGACAGTAATCATGTACTCGGTAGTAATCATCAAATAAGCTCCAAACTATAGGATATGAAGTAGTGGACGATGGAGTTAAAACAATGTTAGGAGTAAAGTAGACGATATCGAAGAAATTGGATGACGATAACGTCATAATATGAATTGACTGGGATTGCAAAAAAAAATCTACCTGGTATGATTCTACATTACAACTGTAAAGTGCTTGGTGCGAGCTTGTAAGCTTGAGTACATGTAAGTTCAAGCTCTGTTACAATGTTACCAATGAAAAACAGTTGTTTAGTGCTCCCCGACCTTTGTCAGTTCCATAGCTAGTGAAAGTTCTACCAAACTTTCGGAATAATCTCAACAATCAACCAAATTTTGATTGTTATTATATAGCATAAAATTTAAATATTATTGTCAATCAACGATGTATTCGTTTATTTCGTATTAAAGTGTTCTAGTTGCCTAATTGTTGAATTTTATAAACTGTTGCACATCGTGACCGTATATGATCCCGTGAATTACAAATCAATTTCACAAATGACTTGAATGCACTCGCCTAACATTTAAACTACTGTATTGATATTCAATAGTTTATTTTTTCGAACGTCTAGCTTACTAGTGAGTGACTTTAGGAAACTAACTAACACTATACAAGTAGTTGATTGCCTAACAACAAGACAGTACATAACATATAGAGTCACTTAGATTAGTAGCTGCATCGCTACTTGATCGGTGGAATTCATTTAGCGATAACAATCTGGCAAACACAATGCTAATCACTGCCACCTGACTAGCTAGTAACTTTCTCATTCTTAAAGGGGGTTAGTTTAAACCTGAATAATTCAATGGTAACGTTTCATCTGATGAAGTTTGATGCTATTTTCTTACCTTATTTGAGGTCCGCTTAAATAGCTTAATATGGTGACCTTCTTCATTAGTCATATATAGCGTTAGCATTTATTACACTTAATAAAATTCATTATTATTAGAAAAAATATATCTAATTTTATTGAGATAGTTTGTGGGGATCGGTATTAAGTTTAATTGACTATCTTCAGGATGTTTCTGAAGCTCTTATGAGAAGTCGCGACTGGTGGAGTTCAAATTTGTTGGAAGTGAGACGGTTATCACCAGTGACAGTGGATGATCATCACACTATATCACAAATTGATGGAAGTGGGAATTCTACCATTCTGATCCGGCCAAATGATTCAATGGGTTAGGAGTTCATCAACCTGAGGCCCATGGAGCGAAATCTAAAATGCGGACTTCTGAGGAGTCCCAATATTATTACGAAATAATTGTGTTATGCCCTTTGGTTTTCAATGGTACTCTGCCAACACCAATCTGTGACGAATTCAACCAACCAAACTTAATATCTAATTTTAGTTGATTGGATTCGTTGCAGATTGATGACAGTTGAGTGCCGTTGAAAACCAGGGAACAATCGTTTTATTTGAGTACAGGACTCCTCAGAAGCGTGCATCCTAGATCCCACCCCAGGAACTTCAAGTTGGTAAACGCCTAACCCATTAAACTTCTGGGCCGGCATCCAGTGGTATAATTCCCACTTTCATCAATTTGTGATATAGTATAATGATCATCAATTGTCATTGGTGATAACTGTCTTACTTCCTATATTTTAGAATTTCACTAATCACAACCTCTCACTAGAAGCTCATGGTTCAATGCTCTTGAGGAATCAGAGATGTGCACTGCTGTAGAGTCCTATGCTATAACGTAAAAGTTGTCCAATACTTCCCAGTTTTCATTTAGTACTCATCTGATATCAATCTGTGACGAATACATTCAACTAAACTTGATACCTATCTCTACAAAACAACCATAGTTTAAATGTTTAACTTATTCATATTTCAATTGGGATGGTTATTTTTGTGGAGATTGGTTATTTTATTTGATTGGATATATCACAGATTGATGTTGACAGGGTACCATTGAAAACCAGGGAGCACTGGACAGCTGCTTCGTTCTAGTGTGGGACTCCTCAGCAGTGCTCACCCCAGATTCCGCACCAGGGGCTTCATGTTCTTTGTTTTTCATATTTGCATAAAACAAAACCATTTTCTAATGACTACTTGAAAATTAACGGTTACTTGTGGTCTTGCTAGTAATCCTCAATAATAATTGTACTAGACATTTTGTGTCTTAAAAATACATTAGGTAATAATTAATAGTGTAAGTTCAGAATGTAAGCTTCCTCGTATTCAAGGCATGTCAGTTAGACATACCTATGTTTCAGTTGTGATATTGAATTGGAAACAGGTCCTAACTTTAGGACTTTATATATGAAGCTTTTGATGTATAAAAGCCAATTCCTGGTTAAATACTTCATTTGTTTTAAGTGTTCCTATTGTTGACAGTCCAGTACACAAAAGACCAGTCTCTATCACTATACATATAAGGCACTTCGAACCAATGATGTTTTTCTAATTGTTCTATTCATAAACTGATACTTTGAACAATATACACTACAAATTAATGTGGGAGCTAACCAATACTGAGAAATTTTTCTAACGCATACATACACACACCGTGTGATAAAACAATTATCAAGCGATTGAATACAATATCACAATATTCCCATTACCAACATTAATCAATATATACGATAACATACGGATGAGAATAAAAACACTAAGCTGAGGCCTGAAGGATAAGTTGTACTGTTGACTGTACTGTTATGTGACAGCATTAATGTCTTTCCCTCGAAAAACCAACATGTTAAACGATCCTACCTTCTAACAATTGAGGAAGTAGAAAAATTCGGCTCCGAAATAACACACATCATCTTACCCTATTGATTTCCGTCTCTAGTCATGAGGAACTATCACTATTAAAACTACTTACATTAACTCAATGTACAACCGGCTTCAAATACGTATCCCATTCACTCTATGGTCACACTCTCTGGCTGTCAAAACCATCGTTTATTCAGTTTCTTTTCTAGATAAATTATGTAGTAATATCCTTTCATTGTCCAACCAACCAGTAAGTGATAACTGCCCATAGATTTGTAACAGCATCAAATATTTTCCTGAGAATCAAGCTCTCTCCACTTCAATATCACTTAACCAAAACCTCTTAACATTCAGATCTTTCCTCAGGAACAAATACCACTTAATTACCATAAAAACATTATTCGATGTCTTATATTTAAATTTTTGTAAGAACTTATCAAGACCGTTGTTTTTATAAAATATGATGAAGGTGTTGCGCATACATATCTTATAGAAATGTAATCAATCTGTTGTTGATCTAAGAACTATTTCCCAGACTATAGAAACAAACCGAAAGCACCACCAGTGTACCAAAAAATTTTTGTTTATGAACTTCAAAGTGGGAACAAAAACAAAATATCTGACTATTAAGATCTCTGAATGAAACGTTTCATTCAGTAGAGGTTTGAATTGGCTTTTTCAACACGAACCTCACTCGATAAAGTGTCAAAGAAAAAATACCCCTTTGAACTAACCCAGTTGTGCATTTATCAGTTCAATGGCTTATGCCGAACAGGCTATATCAATCTCACGAAAATTGCACTATCTAAACGGATATTCAAAAAATGTTGTAAGTCAGTTAACAGTTCAATTGTTGGATATATGGTCGGTGTGAGTTGTACCACCTTAGGAACCGACCTTCAAAATTATCTACAAGGTTAGAAGAACTAGTTCAAAAGGAGTTCAGGTTAGAATATGCTTTACAGATCACCATCACTTTGTTCATTTTAACTTACCATGTTGAGTGGCTTTCGCCTGATCTATTGATTGGTTCCTATTCCAACAGAATACTACCAAGTTACCCGTCAAAGATTGAGTTGAAGTTTAAATTGACCTTCCTTTACTTTTGAAAGCTGTCAATAGTCAAAACACAATAGAAATTTATTTGCACCTATTTATTTAGAAACATGGTTTCATTTATTTAAATATTCATTTAGATTTCATACTGCTTGGTTGAACCGAGCTACCTGAGTCTGAATGTCACAAACAATATCAGTAACTTCAAGATTAGAACATCGTTTCACTTACAATTAACTATAAATCAACTGTCTTTTTTTGAATAAATCAACATTCAACAACGTTTTGACTATCAGCAATCACCTTGTATACCTTCATTATGTGATTATTGCAGTAACAGCAGATATAACTGGAGGAGCTAATATTATCTAGGAAGCTGCCAAGCTAATTGTTATTAAATAAACACGTCGATTTAAGAATATTATATGCATTTCTCGTACACAATTCGCAATTTGTGTAAACGATGAATATAATACACTCGACCTAATTAGTTTCAAGAGTTCACTTAACCTATTGATGTCTTCCAGATCACTTAGTATCAGCAGAAAGTTATTTTTCATTGTCTTAATACTAAACAAATACAAGGTAGTCTACTAGAAGGGAAATTGTTGTCTGAAAAGGCTGTGAAAATTCATTCTTTAGTAAAAGGATTTTGGTGATAATATTTATAAGCACACATTCCAATGTGACTGTTTTTTCTTTGATTTATATGTATTCAGCTTCTTCTCCTTAGATAGTTGTTGGGGATGTTAGATCCCCAGAATTCTCTTAGTAACCTGTTATTTTTGTGATTTATTTGTGTAAATCTAAATTTCTTATTTTCGCGCCAGAAATTCCCCTTTTCACCTTCAGTTCGTGTTACCCACTTAGTGAGACGCTAAATCTTATTGGTTCGTTGTTTATTTTAGTACGCTATTTGTAACATTTCAAGGACGCTCTTTTTTTTTGTATATATACGCATGAGATGTGTGAATGTTCGTTCGTTGCCGGCTGCCTGTGGAATTAAACGTTTTCTTGCTGACCTTTGGACTTCTCTCTCTAGTTAGCTGGGCTGGGGCGCTGCAAATAGCTTAGCTTCCAGGTTGCTGTGTTGCTGGTTATACGTTCGTTAGCAGAAACCCAACAAGTGGCGACGGGGCTGGTGTTAAAATGGATTCATCAAAAATAGACTTATTATGGGAGCAGCAGCTAAAGCTGATTCAAATGCTTGCGGACGCGAAAATTTCATCTACTTCCTCACCTAGCACATCCACTACCACTGCACCTTCAGTCGATGGCGTTGCAAGCAGCATTGCTGAGTTTCACTATGATCCTGATTCAAACATTACTTTTGATATGTGGTTTCGGCGCTATGAAGATCTGTTTAAATTTGATTTTGCAACGCAAGATGATGCTTGGAAAGTCCGGCTGCTACTTCGCAAGTTGGGTCCAAGTGAGTTAGACAAATACTGCAATTTGATCCTACCGCAGAACCCACGTGACCGCTCGTTTGCTGAAACTGTCCAGTCACTGAGTCAGCAGTTTGGAGACAATTCCTCCCTATTCAATACTCGTTACCGATGCCTCAAGTTAATTATGAACGAAGATAGTGACTTCCTTACTCACGTTGGCATCGTAAATCGCGAATGTGAACGTTTTCGTCTTAAATCTCTTACAGAAGATCAGTTCAAAGCCCTTATTCTTATTTGCAGTCTACAATCGCAGAAGTTTAGCGATATTAGAACACGGCTGCTATGTCGACTTGATCAAGATCCTAAATTAACGCTGTCTGACATCGCTAATGAATATCAACGTTTGATCAACATCCAGCGTGATACTTCTATGGTCCAGTCTGGTGGTAAATACAACTCTGAAGTCCACACGGTACGTCAGTCTTCTAATAATAGCACGCCTTCAGTTGTTGCATCCAGCTCATCACATTCTAACTTAGCTCTGTCATCGAAAACGAAGCCCCCAACGCCATGCTGGCATTGTGGAGCATGGCATTTTGTTAGATTCTGCCCGTACAAGCTCCATCGTTGCAGAACCTGTAACTCCATCGGTCATAAGGATGGGTATTGCAAACGCCAGAAGCTGCAGCAGCCTTCACATCGGTACAAAAACGTTAAGAAGCCTGCTTCACGACCTAGCAAAAATTCACTGAGTTTGCTTGCATCGTGTCATAGCTCTACCCCAGGTAAGAGGAAATTTATTACTCTAAATATTAATGGGTATATGTTTAGATTGCAAGTAGACACTGCTTCAGATATTACGATTATATCCCATAAATCTTGGATTAGAATGGGCAGGCCATGCATGGAGCCAACTACACAGAGGGCGCGTACAGCATGTGGTAATTATTTGCGCATGTTGGGACAGTTGAAGTGTGTTATATCCTTTCAGGATATAACGTTCACTGGGGTATGTTATGTTACGACAACTGATTTAAATTTGCTGGGATTAGATTGGTTTGACCAACTGCGCTTAGCCGACGTTCCATTAAGCACTGTATGCCAACTGGTACATCAAACCCTAGAGCCAGAGAACTACACGTCGAAGATATTGGCAGAGTTTCCATCTATCTTTCAACCTGGTCTGGGTTGCTGCTCTACAATGAAAGCTACTCTACGACTACAGCAAGGGGCTAAACCTGTTTTTCGTCCTAAGCGACCAGTGCCGTATGCAGCATTACCCAAAGTCGATGAAGAGCTCAATCGCCTACAGCAGCAAGGGGTTATCACGCCTGTTTCCTACTCTGCCTGGGCGGCACCGATTGTGGTTATCAAGAAGGCGAACGGCACAATACGCATATGCGCAGATTTTTCCACAGGCCTTAACGCAGCCCTTGAACAACATCATTATCCACTACCAGTTCCTGCAGACTTATTTACTATGCTAAACGGCGGAAAATTTTTCGCAAAGTTAGACCTTGCCGATGCTTATCTACAAGTGGAAGTGGCGGACGAGTGCAGAGAGCTACTGACAATTAATACTCATCGTGGGATGTTTCAATACAACCGTTTGCCATTTGGCGTCAAGACAGCGCCCTCCATCTTTCAGCAACTAATGGATACTATTTTAGCTGGCATCTCGGGGGTTGCTGCTTATCTCGATGATATCTTGATTGTCGCTACTTCGCCAGAAGAGCTTCATGAGCGTACGATAACAGTGCTACAACGCATCTGTGAGAATGGGTTCAGGCTCCGCCGTGAAAAATGTCAATTTTTCCTGAGGTCAGTAAAATACTTAGGATTCATTTTTGATGAAAGAGGACGCCGACCAGACCCAGAAAACATTCGTACTATTCAACAAATGCCAGCACCTACAGATGTCCCTTCACTCAGATCCTTCCTTGGAATGATCAATTACTACTCAGTTTTTGTTCCATCATTACATCAGATACGTCACCCACTAAACCATCTGCTTGGGAAGAACACACCTTGGATTTGGACCAAGGAATGCGATTTAGCCTTTCATAACCTGAAGTCTGTACTGAGCTCTAACATGCTGCTGACGCACTACGATCCAAAATTACCAATCATCGTAGCGGCCGACGCTTCAAGTCACGGGATAGGCGCAGTTATATCCCACGTATTTCCTAATGGAGGGGAAAAAGCAATAATGCATGCTGCCCGTGCACTAACTCAAGCGGAAAGGAAATATAGTCAGATAGAAAAGGAAGCGCTCGCCCTCGTTTTTGCTGTAAGGCGTTTCCACAAATTTTTGTATGGACGGCGATTTACACTGCTGACGGATCACAAGCCTCTGCTCACAATTTTCGGTCCGAAGTCCGGTATCCCACTTCATTCAGCAAATCGTCTGCAACGCTGGGCCCTAATCTTGTTGGGCTATGATTTTGATATTCAGCACAGGCGCACTCAGAATTTCGGTCAAGCAGACGCCTTGTCTCGACTAATCAGCGAGAACTCTATTGTGGAAGACGACACAGTCATTGCCTCACTATCCAAAGAAGACTACGCAGCATCCTACTTGACGAACGCAGTCCGTGCGTTGCCAGTATCGGTGTCAGACATTCAAATGGCCTCCAAGAACGATGCACTGATCAGAAAAGCTATGAAATATGTCATGAAAGGGTGGCCGCACATCGGTTTCGAGGGTGATATGAAGCAGCTTTACCACCGGCGAGATTCATTATGCATCGTGGATGATTGTCTAATGTTTGGAGAAAGGGTAGTTGTGCCAAAGTCCCTACGATCGAGAGTCCTAAAACAGTTTCATACTGGTCACCCTGGAACAAGACGAATGAAGTCCATAGCCCGCAGTTTTGCATACTGGCCGCTGATGGACCAACACATTGTCGACTTGGTGGGCAGGTGCACACAATGTCAGCAGGCAGCAAAGTTCAACTCTAGAGCACCACCATTAGCCTGGCCACAGCCTGAGTACCCGTGGTCACGAATACATATCGACTTTGCCGGCCCAGTCAACGGAGTTACCTACTTGGTCGCGGTGGATGCTTTCTCAAAATGGCCGGAGGTTTTCCCCGTAGTGCCACCGACTGTTACGAAGACGCTACAGATCCTCATTGAGATTTTCTCCAGAAACGGCCTGCCAGATGTGATCGTTTCAGACAACGGGTCCCAGTTTACTTCAACCCAGTTTCAGGATTTCTGCCGACGGCTGGCCATCACACACTACCGTTCACCACCTTATCACCCGCAGTCCAATGGCCAGGCGGAGAGATTCGTGGATACCTTCAAGAGGGCGCTAATTAAGTCGAAAGGGGAGGAGACGCCCATCGAAGCATTACAAAACTTCTTATTCGTCTATCGAACGACTCCAAATGATGCATTGCCAGAGAAGAAGTCTCCAGCGGAAGCCCTTATGGGTAGGAAACTTAAGACAGTCCACAATCTGATGCTACCAAGCAGGACCGCATGCACAGAGACCAAGAAGTTGCCGATGTATGAGGTTGGGTGTCCGGTGTACGCTCGTGATTATAGACCCAACCACAGACCCTGGACGGAGGCCCGTGTGGTAGAAAGACGGGGTCATGTTATGTACGAAGTAGAGGTGAAGGGGGAGAGATGGACTAGACACTGGAATCAGCTGCGCGTTCGAATAACTGCAGATCGACCCAGTTCAAATCAAAATCTCCCGCTGGAAGTCCTTCTGGATACTTTCAATCTACCCCTTTTTTTTTTTTTTTTTTTTTTTTTTTTTTTTTTTTTTTTTTTTTTTTTTTTTTTTTTTTTTTTTTTTTTTTTTTTTTTTTTTTTTTTTTTTTTTTTTTTTTTTTTTTTTTTTTTTTTTTTTTTTTTTTTTTTTTTTTTTTTTTTTTTTTTTTTTTTTTTTTTTTTTTTTTTTTTTTTTTTTTTTTTTTTTTTTTTTTTTTTTTTTTTTTTTTTTTTTTTTTTTTTTTTTTTTTTTTTTTTTTTTTTTTTTTTTTTTTTTTTTTTTTTTTTTTTTTTTTTTTTTTTTTTTTTTTTTTTTTTTTTTTTTTTTTTTTTTTTTTTTTTTTTTTTTTTTTTTTTTTTTTTTTTTTTTTTTTTTTTTTTTTTTTTTTTTTTTTTTTTTTTTTTTTTTTTTTTTTTTTTTTTTTTTTTTTTTTTTTTTTTTTTTTTTTTTTTTTTTTTTTTTTTTTTTTTTTTTTTTTTTTTTTTTTTTTTTTTTTTTTTTTTTTTTTTTTTTTTTTTTTTTTTTTTTTTTTTTTTTTTTTTTTTTTTTTTTTTTTTTTTTTTTTTTTTTTTTTTTTTTTTTTTTTTTTTTTTTTTTTTTTTTTTTTTTTTTTTTTTTTTTTTTTTTTTTTTTTTTTTTTTTTTTTTTTTTTTTTTTTTTTTTTTTTTTTTTTTTTTTTTTTTTTTTTTTTTTTTTTTTTTTTTTTTTTTTTTTTTTTTTTTTTTTTTTTTTTTTTTTTTTTTTTTTTTTTTTTTTTTTTTTTTTTTTTTTTTTTTTTTTTTTTTTTTTTTTTTTTTTTTTTTTTTTTTTTTTTTTTTTTTTTTTTTTTTTTTTTTTTTTTTTTTTTTTTTTTTTTTTTTTTTTTTTTTTTTTTTTTTTTTTTTTTTTTTTTTTTTTTTTTTTTTTTTTTTTTTTTTTTTTTTTTTTTTTTTTTTTTTTTTTTTTTTTTTTTTTTTTTTTTTTTCGCGCCAGGCAAATTCCCCTTTCACATTTCAGTTGTCGTGTTACCCACTTAGTGAGACGCTAAATCTATATGGTTCGTTGTTATTTTAGTACGCTATTTGTAACATTTCAAGGACGCTCTCTCTTTTTGTATATATACGCATGAGATGTGTGAATGTTCGTTCGTTGGTGGCTGCCTATGGAATTAAACACTTCTTGCTGACTTTTGGACTTCTCTCTCTAGTTAGCTGGGCTAGGGGCGCTGTGAATAGCTTAGCTTCCTGGTTGCTGTGTCGCTGGTCATACGTTCGTTAGCAGGTAACGAGGTGTAATTTTATTCACGACAAACCCAACAAGTAGCGACGGGGCTGGTGTTAAAATGGACCCATCAAAAATAGACTTATTATGGAAGCAGCAGCTAAAGCTGATTCAAATGCTTGCGGACGCGAAAATTTCATCTACTTCCTCACCTAGCACATCCACTACCACTGCACCTTCAGTCGATGGCGTTGCAAGCAGCATTGCTGAGTTTCACTATGATCCTGATTCAAACATTACTTTTGATATGTGGTTTCGGCGCTATGAAGATCTGTTTAAATTTGATTTTGCAACGCAAGATGATGCTTGAAAAGTCCGGCTGCTACTTCGCAAGTTGGGTCCAAGTGAGTTAGACAAATACTGCAATTTGATCCTACCGCAGAACCCACGTGACCGCTCGTTTGCTGAAACTGTCCAGTCACTGAGTCAGCAGTTTGGAGACAATTCCTCCCTATTCAATACTCGTTACCGATGCCTCAAGTTAATTATGAACGAAGATAGTGACTTCCTTACTCACGTTGGCATCGTAAATCGCGAATGTGAACGTTTTCGTCTTAAATCTCTTACAGAAGATCAGTTCAAAGCCCTTATTCTTATTTGCAGTCTACAATCGCAGAAGTTTAGCGATATTAGAACACGGCTGCTATGTCGACTTGATCAAGATCCTAAATTAACGCTGTCTGACATCGCTAATGAATATCAACGTTTGATCAACATCCAGCGTGATACTTCTATGGTCCAGTCTGGTGGTAAATACAACTCTGAAGTCCACACGGTACGTCAGTCTTCTAATAATAGCACGCCCTTCAGTTGTTGCATCCAGCTCATCACATTCTAACTTAGCTCTGTCATCGAAAACGAAGCCCCCAACGCCATGCTGGCATTGTGGAGCATGGCATTTTGTTAGATTCTGCCCGTACAAGCTCCATCGTTGCAGAACCTGTAACTCCATCGGTCATAAGGATGGGTATTGCAAACGCCAGAAGCTGCAGCAGCCTTCACATCGGTACAAAAACGTTAAGAAGCCTGCTTCACGACCTAGCAAAAATTCACTGAGTTTGCTTGCATCGTGTCATAGCTCTACCCCAGGTAAGAGGAAATTTATTACTCTAAATATTAATGGGTATATGTTTAGATTGCAAGTAGACACTGCTTCAGATATTACGATTATATCCCATAAATCTTGGATTAGAATGGGCAGGCCATGCATGGAGCCAACTACACAGAGGGCGCGTACAGCATGTGGTAATTATTTGCGCATGTTGGGACAGTTGAAGTGTGTTATATCCTTTCAGGATATAACGTTCACTGGGGTATGTTATGTTACGACAACTGATTTAAATTTGCTGGGATTAGATTGGTTTGACCAACTGCGCTTAGCCGACGTTCCATTAAGCACTGTATGCCAACTGGTACATCAAACCCTAGAGCCAGAGAACTACACGTCGAAGATATTGGCAGAGTTTCCATCTATCTTTCAACCTGGTCTGGGTTGCTGCTCTACAATGAAAGCTACTCTACGACTACAGCAAGGGGCTAAACCTGTTTTTCGTCCTAAGCGACCAGTGCCGTATGCAGCATTACCCAAAGTCGATGAAGAGCTCAATCGCCTACAGCAGCAAGGGGTTATCACGCCTGTTTCCTACTCTGCCTGGGCGGCACCGATTGTGGTTATCAAGAAGGCGAACGGCACAATACGCATATGCGCAGATTTTTCCACAGGCCTTAACGCAGCCCTTGAACAACATCATTATCCACTACCAGTTCCTGCAGACTTATTTACTATGCTAAACGGCGGAAAATTTTTCGCAAAGTTAGACCTTGCCGATGCTTATCTACAAGTGGAAGTGGCGGACGAGTGCAGAGAGCTACTGACAATTAATACTCATCGTGGGATGTTTCAATACAACCGTTTGCCATTTGGCGTCAAGACAGCGCCCTCCATCTTTCAGCAACTAATGGATACTATTTTAGCTGGCATCTCGGGGGTTGCTGCTTATCTCGATGATATCTTGATTGTCGCTACTTCGCCAGAAGAGCTTCATGAGCGTACGATAACAGTGCTACAACGCATCTGTGAGAATGGGTTCAGGCTCCGCCGTGAAAAATGTCAATTTTTCCTGAGGTCAGTAAAATACTTAGGATTCATTTTTGATGAAAGAGGACGCCGACCAGACCCAGAAAACATTCGTACTATTCAACAAATGCCAGCACCTACAGATGTCCCTTCACTCAGATCCTTCCTTGGAATGATCAATTACTACTCAGTTTTTGTTCCATCATTACATCAGATACGTCACCCACTAAACCATCTGCTTGGGAAGAACACACCTTGGATTTGGACCAAGGAATGCGATTTAGCCTTTCATAACCTGAAGTCTGTACTGAGCTCTAACATGCTGCTGACGCACTACGATCCAAAATTACCAATCATCGTAGCGGCCGACGCTTCAAGTCACGGGATAGGCGCAGTTATATCCCACGTATTTCCTAATGGAGGGGAAAAAGCAATAATGCATGCTGCCCGTGCACTAACTCAAGCGGAAAGGAAATATAGTCAGATAGAAAAGGAAGCGCTCGCCCTCGTTTTTGCTGTAAGGCGTTTCCACAAATTTTTGTATGGACGGCGATTTACACTGCTGACGGATCACAAGCCTCTGCTCACAATTTTCGGTCCGAAGTCCGGTATCCCACTTCATTCAGCAAATCGTCTGCAACGCTGGGCCCTAATCTTGTTGGGCTATGATTTTGATATTCAGCACAGGCGCACTCAGAATTTCGGTCAAGCAGACGCCTTGTCTCGACTAATCAGCGAGAACTCTATTGTGGAAGACGACACAGTCATTGCCTCACTATCCAAAGAAGACTACGCAGCATCCTACTTGACGAACGCAGTCCGTGCGTTGCCAGTATCGGTGTCAGACATTCAAATGGCCTCCAAGAACGATGCACTGATCAGAAAAGCTATGAAATATGTCATGAAAGGGTGGCCGCACATCGGTTTCGAGGGTGATATGAAGCAGCTTTACCACCGGCGAGATTCATTATGCATCGTGGATGATTGTCTAATGTTTGGAGAAAGGGTAGTTGTGCCAAAGTCCCTACGATCGAGAGTCCTAAAACAGTTTCATACTGGTCACCCTGGAACAAGACGAATGAAGTCCATAGCCCGCAGTTTTGCATACTGGCCGCTGATGGACCAACACATTGTCGACTTGGTGGGCAGGTGCACACAATGTCAGCAGGCAGCAAAGTTCAACTCTAGAGCACCACCATTAGCCTGGCCACAGCCTGAGTACCCGTGGTCACGAATACATATCGACTTTGCCGGCCCAGTCAACGGAGTTACCTACTTGGTCGCGGTGGATGCTTTCTCAAAATGGCCGGAGATTTTCCCCGTAGTGCCACCGACTGTTACGAAGACGCTACAGATCCTCATTGAGATTTTCTCCAGAAACGGCCTGCCAGATGTGATCGTTTCAGACAACGGGTCCCAGTTTACTTCAACCCAGTTTCAGGATTTCTGCCGACGGCTGGCCATCACACACTACCGTTCACCACCTTATCACCCGCAGTCCAATGGCCAGGCGGAGAGATTCGTGGATACCTTCAAGAGGGCGCTAATTAAGTCGAAAGGGGAGGAGACGCCCATCGAAGCATTACAAAACTTCTTATTCGTCTATCGAACGACTCCAAATGATGCATTGCCAGAGAAGAAGTCTCCAGCGGAAGCCCTTATGGGTAGGAAACTTAAGACAGTCCACAATCTGATGCTACCAAGCAGGACCGCATGCACAGAGACCAAGAAGTTGCCGATGTATGAGGTTGGGTGTCCGGTGTACGCTCGTGATTATAGACCCAACCACAGACCCTGGACGGAGGCCCGTGTGGTAGAAAGACGGGGTCATGTTATGTACGAAGTAGAGGTGAAGGGGGAGAGATGGACTAGACACTGGAATCAGCTGCGCGTTCGAATAACTGCAGATCGACCCAGTTCAAATCAAAATCTCCCGCTGGAAGTCCTTCTGGATACTTTCAATCTACCCCCATCTCAAGTAGATGAAGCGGACCAAGAGCCAATCAACATAGGTGTCAGAAGACGGTCACTCAGACAGCGGCGACCAACAGTCAAATTGCAAGTGAACCCCAAGAACGTTCGCTATTAAAACGGGGGAGGTGTTGGGGATGTTAGATCCCCAGAATTCTCTTAGTAACCTGTTATTTTTGTGATTTATTTGTGTAAATTTAAATTTCTTATTTTCGCGCCAGAAATTCCCCTTTTCACCTTCAGTTCGTGTTACCCACTTAGTGAGACGCTAAATCTTATTGGTTCGTTGTTTATTTTAGTACGCTATTTGTAACATTTCAAGGACGCTCTCTTTTTTTTGTATATATACGCATGAGATGTGTGAATGTTCGTTCGTTGCCGGCTGCCTGTGGAATTAAACGTTTTCTTGCTGACCTTTGGACTTCTCTCTCTAGTTAGCTGGGCTGGGGCGCTGCAAATAGCTTAGCTTCCAGGTTGCTGTGTTGCTGGTTATACGTTCGTTAGCAGAAACCCAACAAGTGGCGACGGGGCTGGTGTTAAAATGGATTCATCAAAAATAGACTTATTATGGGAGCAGCAGCTAAAGCTGATTCAAATGCTTGCGGACGCGAAAATTTCATCTACTTCCTCACCTAGCACATCCACTACCACTGCACCTTCAGTCGATGGCGTTGCAAGCAGCATTGCTGAGTTTCACTATGATCCTGATTCAAACATTACTTTTGATATGTGGTTTCGGCGCTATGAAGATCTGTTTAAATTTGATTTTGCAACGCAAGATGATGCTTGGAAAGTCCGGCTGCTACTTCGCAAGTTGGGTCCAAGTGAGTTAGACAAATACTGCAATTTGATCCTACCGCAGAACCCACGTGACCGCTCGTTTGCTGAAACTGTCCAGTCACTGAGTCAGCAGTTTGGAGACAATTCCTCCCTATTCAATACTCGTTACCGATGCCTCAAGTTAATTATGAACGAAGATAGTGACTTCCTTACTCACGTTGGCATCGTAAATCGCGAATGTGAACGTTTTCGTCTTAAATCTCTTACAGAAGATCAGTTCAAAGCCCTTATTCTTATTTGCAGTCTACAATCGCAGAAGTTTAGCGATATTAGAACACGGCTGCTATGTCGACTTGATCAAGATCCTAAATTAACGCTGTCTGACATCGCTAATGAATATCAACGTTTGATCAACATCCAGCGTGATACTTCTATGGTCCAGTCTGGTGGTAAATACAACTCTGAAGTCCACACGGTACGTCAGTCTTCTAATAATAGCACGCCTTCAGTTGTTGCATCCAGCTCATCACATTCTAACTTAGCTCTGTCATCGAAAACGAAGCCCCCAACGCCATGCTGGCATTGTGGAGCATGGCATTTTGTTAGATTCTGCCCGTACAAGCTCCATCGTTGCAGAACCTGTAACTCCATCGGTCATAAGGATGGGTATTGCAAACGCCAGAAGCTGCAGCAGCCTTCACATCGGTACAAAAACGTTAAGAAGCCTGCTTCACGACCTAGCAAAAATTCACTGAGTTTGCTTGCATCGTGTCATAGCTCTACCCCAGGTAAGAGGAAATTTATTACTCTAAATATTAATGGGTATATGTTTAGATTGCAAGTAGACACTGCTTCAGATATTACGATTATATCCCATAAATCTTGGATTAGAATGGGCAGGCCATGCATGGAGCCAACTACACAGAGGGCGCGTACAGCATGTGGTAATTATTTGCGCATGTTGGGACAGTTGAAGTGTGTTATATCCTTTCAGGATATAACGTTCACTGGGGTATGTTATGTTACGACAACTGATTTAAATTTGCTGGGATTAGATTGGTTTGACCAACTGCGCTTAGCCGACGTTCCATTAAGCACTGTATGCCAACTGGTACATCAAACCCTAGAGCCAGAGAACTACACGTCGAAGATATTGGCAGAGTTTCCATCTATCTTTCAACCTGGTCTGGGTTGCTGCTCTACAATGAAAGCTACTCTACGACTACAGCAAGGGGCTAAACCTGTTTTTCGTCCTAAGCGACCAGTGCCGTATGCAGCATTACCCAAAGTCGATGAAGAGCTCAATCGCCTACAGCAGCAAGGGGTTATCACGCCTGTTTCCTACTCTGCCTGGGCGGCACCGATTGTGGTTATCAAGAAGGCGAACGGCACAATACGCATATGCGCAGATTTTTCCACAGGCCTTAACGCAGCCCTTGAACAACATCATTATCCACTACCAGTTCCTGCAGACTTATTTACTATGCTAAACGGCGGAAAATTTTTCGCAAAGTTAGACCTTGCCGATGCTTATCTACAAGTGGAAGTGGCGGACGAGTGCAGAGAGCTACTGACAATTAATACTCATCGTGGGATGTTTCAATACAACCGTTTGCCATTTGGCGTCAAGACAGCGCCCTCCATCTTTCAGCAACTAATGGATACTATTTTAGCTGGCATCTCGGGGGTTGCTGCTTATCTCGATGATATCTTGATTGTCGCTACTTCGCCAGAAGAGCTTCATGAGCGTACGATAACAGTGCTACAACGCATCTGTGAGAATGGGTTCAGGCTCCGCCGTGAAAAATGTCAATTTTTCCTGAGGTCAGTAAAATACTTAGGATTCATTTTTGATGAAAGAGGACGCCGACCAGACCCAGAAAACATTCGTACTATTCAACAAATGCCAGCACCTACAGATGTCCCTTCACTCAGATCCTTCCTTGGAATGATCAATTACTACTCAGTTTTTGTTCCATCATTACATCAGATACGTCACCCACTAAACCATCTGCTTGGGAAGAACACACCTTGGATTTGGACCAAGGAATGCGATTTAGCCTTTCATAACCTGAAGTCTGTACTGAGCTCTAACATGCTGCTGACGCACTACGATCCAAAATTACCAATCATCGTAGCGGCCGACGCTTCAAGTCACGGGATAGGCGCAGTTATATCCCACGTATTTCCTAATGGAGGGGAAAAAGCAATAATGCATGCTGCCCGTGCACTAACTCAAGCGGAAAGGAAATATAGTCAGATAGAAAAGGAAGCGCTCGCCCTCGTTTTTGCTGTAAGGCGTTTCCACAAATTTTTGTATGGACGGCGATTTACACTGCTGACGGATCACAAGCCTCTGCTCACAATTTTCGGTCCGAAGTCCGGTATCCCACTTCATTCAGCAAATCGTCTGCAACGCTGGGCCCTAATCTTGTTGGGCTATGATTTTGATATTCAGCACAGGCGCACTCAGAATTTCGGTCAAGCAGACGCCTTGTCTCGACTAATCAGCGAGAACTCTATTGTGGAAGACGACACAGTCATTGCCTCACTATCCAAAGAAGACTACGCAGCATCCTACTTGACGAACGCAGTCCGTGCGTTGCCAGTATCGGTGTCAGACATTCAAATGGCCTCCAAGAACGATGCACTGATCAGAAAAGCTATGAAATATGTCATGAAAGGGTGGCCGCACATCGGTTTCGAGGGTGATATGAAGCAGCTTTACCACCGGCGAGATTCATTATGCATCGTGGATGATTGTCTAATGTTTGGAGAAAGGGTAGTTGTGCCAAAGTCCCTACGATCGAGAGTCCTAAAACAGTTTCATACTGGTCACCCTGGAACAAGACGAATGAAGTCCATAGCCCGCAGTTTTGCATACTGGCCGCTGATGGACCAACACATTGTCGACTTGGTGGGCAGGTGCACACAATGTCAGCAGGCAGCAAAGTTCAACTCTAGAGCACCACCATTAGCCTGGCCACAGCCTGAGTACCCGTGGTCACGAATACATATCGACTTTGCCGGCCCAGTCAACGGAGTTACCTACTTGGTCGCGGTGGATGCTTTCTCAAAATGGCCGGAGGTTTTCCCCGTAGTGCCACCGACTGTTACGAAGACGCTACAGATCCTCATTGAGATTTTCTCCAGAAACGGCCTGCCAGATGTGATCGTTTCAGACAACGGGTCCCAGTTTACTTCAACCCAGTTTCAGGATTTCTGCCGACGGCTGGCCATCACACACTACCGTTCACCACCTTATCACCCGCAGTCCAATGGCCAGGCGGAGAGATTCGTGGATACCTTCAAGAGGGCGCTAATTAAGTCGAAAGGGGAGGAGACGCCCATCGAAGCATTACAAAACTTCTTATTCGTCTATCGAACGACTCCAAATGATGCATTGCCAGAGAAGAAGTCTCCAGCGGAAGCCCTTATGGGTAGGAAACTTAAGACAGTCCACAATCTGATGCTACCAAGCAGGACCGCATGCACAGAGACCAAGAAGTTGCCGATGTATGAGGTTGGGTGTCCGGTGTACGCTCGTGATTATAGACCCAACCACAGACCCTGGACGGAGGCCCGTGTGGTAGAAAGACGGGGTCATGTTATGTACGAAGTAGAGGTGAAGGGGGAGAGATGGACTAGACACTGGAATCAGCTGCGCGTTCGAATAACTGCAGATCGACCCAGTTCAAATCAAAATCTCCCGCTGGAAGTCTTTCTGGATACTTTCAATCTACCCCCATCTCAAGTAGATGAAGCGGACCAAGAGCCAATCAACATAGGTGTCAGAAGACGGTCACTCAGACAGCGGCGACCAACAGTCAAATTGCAAGTGAACCCCAAGAACGTTCGCTATTAAAACGGGGGAGGTGTTGGGGATGTTAGATCCCCAGAATTCTCTTAGTAACCTGTTATTTTTGTGATTTATTTGTGTAAATCTAAATTTCTTATTTTCGCGCCAGAAATTCCCCTTTTCACCTTCAGTTCGTGTTACCCACTTAGTGAGACGCTAAATCTTATTGGTTCGTTGTTTATTTTAGTACGCTATTTGTAACATTTCAAGGACGCTCTTTTTTTTTGTATATATACGCATGAGATGTGTGAATGTTCGTTCGTTGCCGGCTGCCTGTGGAATTAAACGTTTTCTTGCTGACCTTTGGACTTCTCTCTCTAGTTAGCTGGGCTGGGGCGCTGCAAATAGCTTAGCTTCCAGGTTGCTGTGTTGCTGGTTATACGTTCGTTAGCAGAAACCCAACAATAGTAGACCAAATTTGATTTCAAACACTATTTCATAGGATATTAACGATAATATTCCATATTTTCCTGAGATAATTTCATTTATCTCACTTTTGTCACCTTTTCATGTATTTGTGAATGACCTCACAGGTTACAGTTAGCCTATTTCGCACTGATGGTTGTTTATATTGAGCCTCTTGGCTACTAACCGACTTTGATGAAGATGTTTTTGTTATCGGTATCACTAAATATATAAAAATGAGTTGATGTCCAAATGAATGTTCTATGTGTTGAATTCATAGAAGTTCAATACTTTAGTTTTAGAAAACAAAATGCTTTAAATACCTGGATAATCCCTTTAATATTTTCGAAATTTTAATAATTTATCAGATTTATAATAAATGCAAACACAGTGGTTTAATTGTTATGCTCTTGTTGCGAAGCCTAATTGTCCTGGATAAAATCATCTGTGGAATTGTGGATATACACTATTACCAATGAGTTTCATGCTAGAACGAAACAGTCATCTACTACTTCCTTATTATCATTGATTGTCTAATAAATGCCAGTTTGTGATGTAAAACTTTAAATCTATAAGTGTTTAAATCATAAAATACCATATATAAGCAATGAAGTTGCACAATGAACATAATTTATCCATGTCAATTTATTCAACTACATGATCAGATGATTTCTAACGTCTAAGTTTTTCTTCTTTCTTCATCATATAAAAATATTGCATTCATTTACTTTATTCAGCAGGACTTGAAAATTTATTTTTATCAAAAATAATCATAACAATAGCTAATCCCAATCATAGACATATTTTTTAGTCAGATGATTGTTTTGGCAAATAAACAAAACATAATTTCAAGGTCGATAGTGAAATACCAGTAAATAGACAAATAAACATTAAGTGAAATCTGTACCTAGAAATGAATAGAGATCAACATATTGAACGAGATAAAATTTAAGAAAGAAAATTTCTCCCTTCTTGGATGGTAATATCAGCAACATTTTGAATGTTTAAAGTGTTGAACTCAATGATCAAGTTCATTTTTCTGTTCATTTGTTGTGCTAAGATTTACATTGTAAAGTATCATTTCCATTATAAATTTCATTTCTAGTGTACAATAGTCCAATAGTTTTGGATGAAATATACAAACCTAGTGAATGTTATAACTTGAAATAAAGATTACGTTTCATTGTGTATTAATCATCCACTACATAAATACAAAAATGATTCAAAATGCTAGATATAACACGATAAGTATAACCTTATTTGATCACTGCATTCATCTCCTTATTTGATTACTGATGGTTACGAAGTCAATAGTGTGAATCAATCTAAGATGTATAATTGTACATCTTTTTAATGATTTAAGTTCGATTGTGACTGGCAAGCGGAATCCAGGACGAGCGTTTCGTCCTATTTGGGACTAGTTGGCAGGATGTACCTGCATCCTAATGTTGATGTTCACACTGGGATTCGGACTCAGTTCTCTTCGTGCCAAATGCCACCACGTTCACCACTAGGCTACTGTGTCCAGACAGTCACACTTGTGCAACGGGTATATATTTGTAATTATGATAAGCTTGTATTTTCCCGTTGATTTGTAATGGACTGAAGCTGATCAGCCCTTGTTGCCATATGTTCATCCTGAACGGATTGCCTCAATATAGCTATGGTACACGAGTCCCAGCGTGAACATCAACATTGGGATGCAGCTACATCCAGCTGATGAGTCCCGAATAGGAAGAAACGAACGTCCTGGATTCCGCTTGCCAGTCACAATCCAACTTAAATATAACTTGTGTACTATAGCTATATCGGGGCAATCCGCTCAGGATACACATATGGCAACAAAGACTGACCAGCTTCAGTCCATTACAAATCAACGGGAAAATACAAACTTATCCTAATCTGTTTAATGAGTTCCAAATAGAAAAAAATATATATATCTTTGAACTTTACTAATAACAACAATCGAAAAGATTAAGTCAATTAGTCGGTCAGAGTTATGAATTGTTATCGGTTACTTTAGCCTATCAGTGGGCAGTTATCTTAAATAAATATTCTTCCACAAAATCAACAATAAAATTACTAAAGGTAAACAGATTTTTCGTAATTCAGTCAATCAGGTACAACGTAGAACTTGGTACATGCGTACGTCAGTTCAAGTTGCCATGCCTCAATTAGCAGATAGAGATTAAATTGTCGAATCAAATCCCAGAGTAGGGGAGGTAGTAACAGAGTTAGTATTAATAGAAGGGAATAGAGACCAAAGACATCATTTTAGAAAATATGATTCAGTAAAGAGAAAATTATGATAAGTTCAGAAACCTAGAATTTGGAGGAAGACAAGGATTGGATGCACCTGCGCTATTAACAACAATTTTGAGCCATATCGCCCAAGGTCTCTAGCCATTTATTACGAGCGTCACGCGGACCCCAACCAGGTAGTCTGCACCTATTAACATGGCTCAACCCAACTGTCAATCACTTCATGGACTGGTATCATGTTTTGGTTTGGCCACTCCTAGCTTTCTTCTTCTAGCTTACTCCCACACCAGACAGCATTGCTCGTCGAAGTAGGCGGTGGTCAGGCATACGCAACATATGTCCTAACCACTTTAGCTGATGAAGATTTACTAGTTCATCAATAGACTTACTGTATCTACCTAGTACTCTATTCGTAACCCACGTATTGCTTACTCGGTGGTCCCAGGAAACACGAGCAATGCTTCGAAGACATCTGTGATCAAATACTAGGAGTCTACGAATATCCTGTATCCTTAATGGCCATGTTTCACATCCATAAAGTAGAATTAGTGAATTTATTATAGTTTTGAATTGGCTTTTTTTTCCTAAAGTAAATAGAATAACTGCATAGAATACGTCCATATGACTACATGACATACATCTTCAGGAACCTTTGTAGGTACTTAAATAGTCTTTTAAACGTACCTTACTTGTTTATAGTTGAGGTTTACGGTTAAAACTAGTATGTTACAGTTACAGTTTAGATTGATTTTTCTGGTATATAGTATTCCTTTAACAGTAATGCAACATATAATAAATTTAGACTTGTAACTTTTAATTTTTACTGTTAAAGAAATAATTTTTTTGTAATAATGTTAATCGATTTAAGGCGTTTACACAGATATTGTAATAACAGGGTTCGCGTTTCCTAGAACATCACTGATTGTGGTTATAGAGAATATTCATCGTAGATGTTTAGCAAATTGGTCGAACTCGTCTTTATACTATACTGTAAATTGATTTTCTTATGTTCTACAGTGTTTAGTGTACAAATGTTGACATGATGTAATGAAACCTTTTTTTATTAGTATTATAATTATTTGCTTAAAATAGCTAAATGCTATTTAACTGATAGATTTAAAAATATGTTCCCGTTAACTTAGATTTAAATATTGTAAAGGAATACTCAATAGTATAGAGTACAATCATGATACAAATGAGTTAAGTACTCTTTATAATGTAGCAATTTACTCACTTAGACTCCAGTCACATTCTAAATGTGAGATCTATTGATTTTGTCACCAAGTGGAGTGGGGCTTGAACGTGTGATTTATTAGATAAAATGTAAACTTCACTGATAATAATCACATCATATCACGAGTTAACTATGATTGGAGTTGTGAAACGTGTTGCAATTAGCTCACTGGTCATAAAACTAGAATGCCCTATGCTTAAGTACTGTTTTTAGAATTAGAATAAAATATGCTGTTCAGTTCTGTTTACTTTTTCACTGATTATTTTCCAGTTTGGTGTCCTGGTTAATACTATCAACCGACTTCAACTTCTTTAAATTCTAGTGAATCAATGAAGAAATTTGTTTTGCTTTTTATAAGTTTTTAAATTTATCTGATACATAAATGGCAAAATAATCTACAATCTACTCATTTATAATCACTTATGTTTAATGTTATTGAATTTTCATAATTAGGTAGTTTACTTTTGGCGATTTCACTGTCGTCTAAGATAGCATAATCAGAGCCTACTTCATGTAGAATTGAGTTTTTCAGTTATTTCACATGTGCTTAATTTCTTCTGATGGCATTCTAGTGATTACTTTTCTTCATAAGTTTTGTCTTTATTTAAACTAACTTCTGATCATATGAATGACCGACTGTCTTTACACTGGTTGTTATATCGAAATGTGTTGATTACTGATTAACCTAATTGCTAGACCCCTAAATATACTCAGAAATCCTTCGACTATTGAAATTTGTCTTTTTGATTGTCTACGTGAATTGATATTAGTGATAACATATAGTATAATTTCATTGTCAGTCTGTGTTCGTGTCTATGTATGTGAAGGAAGCGTCCACTATATCTAACGTAGTATTTGCAGCACCGAGCACAGTTTATATAGCAGATGATATTACATTTGAATTCCTTCGTTATTGTCTGTTGTCACAAAATGTTGTATCGGTTTGTGAGCAATATTGATGCGTTTTCATGTATAGTAGGATGATCTGTCTTTTCCCGGTCAAGGTTGATCCTATAAATAAGATAATCAGCAGGAGTACAAGTGCGAATGAAGACAATAAAATCTACCAATACAATTCAACTTAAACAAAACCACTAGGATGAATTGATTTAACACTTTTGGAATAACTGAATAGGCTAATTCTACATGAAATAAACCTCAACGTTGTTTTTCAGATGTACAATGAAAGCTTCGTAAAAAGACGAATCTAGCTAAGAGAACTCGACAGTATTAAAAGTTTATATAATTGGTTTTCTCCAAAAATTTGAATAATGCAAGAACGACAACATTTGCGAAGTACTTTGGACTCAGTATATTTCGTTGCATTCTCATCAGCTACATATACCCTATTGATTTTAGAGAAATCATCGGCAAAGTATTCTACTTATGTTATTAAGATAAGCTTGTATTTTCCCGTTGATTTTTAATGGACTGGAACTGGTCAGTCTCTGTTGCCATATGTCCACTACAAATCAACGAAAAAATACAAGCTTATCCTAATTACATATATGCCCGTTGAACAAGTGTGACTCTCTGGACACAGTAGCCTAGTGGTGAACGTGGTGGCGTTTGGCACCAAGCGGACTGAGTCTGAATCCCATTGTAAATATCAACATTGGGATGCAGGTACATCCAGTCGATGAGTCCTAAATAGGACGAAACGCTCGTCCTGGATTCCGCTTGCCAGTCACAATACAACTTAAATTCTACTTATGTTGTTCTTGCATTAAACTAAAATTTGCCACTTAAGTTACAAATCTTCTTCACCCTTTCAACATTTTCAATGTGTTAAACTTCATTATTGATGATAATCAGTATTTTACATAATTCTACATAGAAATAAATGAGATTAATTCTAGATTCAGTATTATGTAATGATGCAATAATTATCTCTTACTCTGTATAGCAACATAACATCCTACGAAAGATAGAAACACATGAGTTTAGATCAAAAATAGTTTCCCTCTTACAACTAGCTAAATGTTTTCTGAAACCTGTTAATATGTGTTATTGGTATTCTAATTTAACATGATGTAACACTCCATTTGACAATATTGTACGCTTGGCTTGACCTGACTTGAATTGTCACTAACAATCGATTGCAGAACTTATGTTTTTACCCTATACAAGATCCTAAATTAAGTTATTAATTTGGATTTGTAATTCGACCTGTAATTGATTTTTCAGTAAATATTTGATCCTAAAATATAAAATCATATTTACAAGTAGTGTACTTGCGATCAGTTAATACTTAGCGTAAGTTAGTAATCTTGCTGTTGGTGAGGTTGGCAAAAAAGGAGTTATTTTATTTAGATTGATTTAACTTGTTGGGTGATTTATATTATGGATTCAACTTAGCCGGGAATACTATAAGAGATTCTTTTCATTCTAGCAAAGTGGGGAGGGAGAGCGGGTCCTCACTTATTTGTATTCAAAACTCTGCTAGGGTTTAGAATCTACAATTAACAAGTCTGGTGGTGAATGCCTAATTAGTAGAACAGTGGATTGGCTTCTAACGATGCGTACTTTATCATATCAGTTGATTCACTTTACTGCCATTTTATTTTACTTCAACTGGGATTAATTCGTGACTGATACCGTCAAGAAAAGTAAACTAAACTCTACAAAACCATAACATTTCTAAATGAATTTGATCAGTTAATAATTAGCTATAATTAATAATTATTGATTTCTAGACTCATTTAACTAATTATTGCCTTTATTCATTTTATCATAAGTAAATTTTCGTTATTCATAGTCGTTTAAACAATTTTAACACATTGAAATCATTCCATAGATAAAGTATTAATTCTTTTAAAATTTGTGATAGACCTTATTGATGGAGAATCAATTAACATGAGACATAGATTGAGTATGTGATGTTTTTATTAGTACTTAGTATTTCAAGTAGCCGTCACGTGATAACATAGAAAGTACTCAGATGTGGTATGTATTCAATTGTATCATAGTAAACAGTACTAGAAATCACTAGCAGGTCAAGCACTCAGCCAACAAGTTGCTAGCGGCCCAGTGATTAAACGATCAAAGAAATTTAGTAAAGTAAATAAGGGATTTAGCTAGGACTGCATTTATTCTTGTAGGAATAGCAATGTTTCAAATAAAGATAGTAACAAAAGAGTGAGAAGTGGACAACGAATGAGAAGATCAGCCTAACATGCTTTACTCATATAATGTAACATAGGTTATGAGTAGACAGACACATACGGGGGGGTGAAGTACATGAATTGCAAAACATAGTAACACGTCTATAAGAACATCAGGAATAAAAGTACACATGAATCATAAGATTGTCTAGATTCACCTGGACTAGTTATTGCAGATTACCACAAAGTATGATTTCGTCCCAGCTACCTTCAACTACATCAAAATATATTGCACGAGATGCCATGCCACTTGGGCTAGTATCTAAACCATGTAATTTGACTGATAGAATTCGATAAGTAACATAGATTTAACAATCAATATAGTGCAACATTTCGACATGAGCTAGTAGCTAGAGAACTGTTGAGAAGTAGGTTAATTTGGCAGCTACTTCTCAGTTTATTGCCTTCATTATGCACTCATAACTCTACATGCGATTCAGCCTGAAAATTTTGTTGGGCGTCCAGCAAGGTACTATTCAGTCTCTTAATTCAGTTTCAGTAATTAATTTCAGTCAGTTCATAATATATCAGAACAATGATACAGTATCATAAGTATGTCATTCATATGATCATTATATCAAAATATCAAGAAATATGGTTACATTAGTACCATCATAAAAACAAGACTTTAAATCAAATCTATGCTGTTGTTGTTGTTTTTTCCATTACACTTCAGATAGTGCATCATCACTTTCTAGTTCTTAGCAGTTGTCTCATCAGTATCTCCAATTGGATGTCTAAAATCTTCATTGTCTTCGTTTAAAATACTTAGCTTGATTCAACTATATTCCTGGCAATTGTTAATACTTTATATTGTGTAGATAAGAATACGTATGGTTGTGAATGCACACTTCTGAAGAATCTCATACTAGAACAAGGCAGTTGTCCAATATATTCTGGTTTCTATTGCTTGTCTAACTCAGACCAATTCGTGATATGAAATAAACATTCATGAATCTCCACAACACCTAGTTACAAAATTATCTTATAAGTGTATTTAATACATGACAAATTAGTTCATTAGTATCTCTTTTCATAAAGTTCAAAGTCTTTTTTCCATTTAAGAGATTATAACTAATAGTCTTTGAAATAGTGAAAGAAATTAACTGATGAACATCATCTAAATTTATCCACGACTCCACAATAGATTGAATATATAACCATTAAACCGTAGGTTTAATATTCAGTGGTTTTTATTTCTAAGTTCAATCAGTTGGCAACACTGAGCGATTGTTGGTGAAGTCATGAATAAAGACCGTCACTAAGGTGTCCTATACTAGAACGAAACACATTTTCAACGCTTCTTAGCTGTCAGTCGTCATCTAATTAATATCAGTCCTCAAAATTTCAATCAACAGTCTTCGTTACATTCTATAATAACATAAAAATGATAAACATCACGGGTTTTCGTAGGTACTACTGAAATAGATGAAGTGCAATTATCAATAATGCGAATACATGATCATTAGACTGCTTGTATTGATAAGAAAAAAGGTACCTGTTTTTCATACATCTGTATAGTTACACCACAGTGCTGATCTAGATTGTTAAAGTTGTACAGAGCCTGAATACTGCTAATATCCTCCTGAAAACCGATGTGAAATTACCCCGTTCCATATATTTTTTTGTAATTGTGGAATAATGACTTAATAGTTAAGGCTTTCGACTTTCAATCAATAGATCACAGTTTAAAGTTTCGCTCCACTTAGTTTAGTGTTTGCATTCGCGTACTATTAGTAACCCTCACACGCAGAATGTAACTCAAAGCTGAGTAAATTGACTTAATGGGCTACATTATCACCTAAGTAACTAATGGATTCCTAAGTATAATGGCATATGTGTTCTCATGAATGTGAACTGATGCGATTGTTCGTACTAAAATGAAAATGTCATCCAATTTTGCTTAATTATCAACATTCCTTTGTTATAAACTTATTAGCTTTCATAAAGTATTTACCACAAAACACTTCTTTTATTCAAAGTTTTCTGTTGAATTGGTGGATGGTTAAAGTCCCATAAAGAAGTCACATGACTTCGGAAAACAAAATATATGGTTTAACAAAAATTACTGTTACTCTTCCATACACTTTAAGTTGTTTTTATTGAGTAATTTAGACTTGATGGCTTTTCTAGTTGGAATTCCGAGTCATCTGATCTAATAAGTTAAATTATTGATGATTGGACATTCATATTTGCATTGATTGCTGAAAAACATAACTGAAAATAAACTTTACTAAATTCCACATGTGATATGAATAACTATAGTTTTGCGATCAGGTTTATGTCATGCTTCAGATGTTAAGCGGATACTTATTACTGCTGAATTATTCAAACAGAAGTATATGGAGCTGAATTAATGATTGAAGAATTATCGAACGCTTAACATTGCTGTTGTTGTTTCCGTTTTATAGAGCTCAGCCTTTAATGTATTTACTTTACGGCTCACATTGTATTCCAGGACTTGAGCTTCGTCTTATATGGGGCTTGTCAATCGGATGTTTACACTCATTACAGTGTTGATCTCCAAACTGAAATGCAAGCTTAGTATCTATCGCTTCAAACAATAATATCTCAGATAACCAATGTGGTTTAACTAACCATTGATTTGTTCAACGAGTTTGATGTTTATTCACAAAAGTCTACGTTATCATTTAAACTGGTCACAAAACATGAATAAGTTAAGTCCATTTTATCACTTCACTTATTTTGGAAGTCTCATCAACCTTAGTGGGCTAGTGTCTAACGAAATCTCAACGTGGAATAAGGAAGTTTGTCTGAGTTTTAGAAACTTACGTCGCACATGGCGTACACAAAAAACGAATACGCTGCGCAGCACTCTGCTTTTTATCGTCCGATGGCTGTGAAATACAGGCTATTTAGGCAGACCACATGTGAAAGCTCCATTTTTTTGATCTTAGGTGCCTACAAATCATCTCTGGCCCATTATGAAACGACTGAGCAAAGTTATGCTCAGAGTTCTGCGCAAAAATGGGACAAAAATGTGGTTGTGAATGTTCAGTTGTTGAGGTGATTTGGATATGTATCACGTACGCCAAACCACTGTCTATCTGAACGCACGATATTGGCTGATGTTAGAGTAGGGATTCCTAACTAAAGCTTTTCATCACCCCAGAGAGACGTTGACAGTCGGTGTGAGTCATGTACCTAGACATAGGCTTCCTGATTGGGCTCCATACAATTTTCTCAATCGGTGGTTGGAAACGTTGTGTAACACGGCTGAATTTTAGTCAATTTTCATTAGTTACTTCCTACCAATGTGAATTCCATTGCTAATTATAATCCTACTTTACTAAGTCTTGTAACTAAATAACAATGACTCAGTATCTCAGTGGATATTGTATTAGCGTTTGACACAAATAGATTGAGTTCTGATTTAAACATGACAGGTACATCCAGCTGACAAGTCCTCAGTACAATGGAATGCGCGTCCTGAATCCCACTTATTAGGCACAATTCAACTTCAATTATGCTAATGATTCCAGCACATTGTTACGTAATATATAGAAAGGTTCGATAAGAATATAAAGCAGTATAAAAAAAAATTGAGTTATAGTCATTGACTTTCTGAGAAATGAAAATTAATCATGATTATTAGCAGGGTAGGTGAAGGTTAACAGTAAACTTATTCTGCAAAGATAGTTCAAATTCTAATCTTTTAATTGTTACACTTTTTGCAAAACTCGACTGAATTTGGTTATACTGATTAAGTGAATGTTCATATTGTATTGATATCGTTTGTCATGTTTAACAGGTGGAGCAAAAATATGAACTATGAAAAGTGTTTCCCTCTTTTGAGATGACAAGTTTTAGGAATGTACTCTAATTGATATAAGTGTGTCCGTCGACAAGGTGCCAGCATATCCTTATCTTTAGTCTGAATTCATTATTATAAAATATTTAAATTCTAGTGATATTATATTCCTCTTTACCAACTTTTACACTGAATTACAGCTACTACCATCAACAACAATCGCATATTTCCTTGTCTCCACTGACAAGACTTTTTGTCATATGCCTGGATAATCTGTATGATCTAAAACTTAAAACCATTTTTTGTGTTCTTCAGTCTATCTCTTCGTCTCTCTAACTCACACTCATTTCCTCTCACCTAGGTAACATTTTAGTCGATAGGGTAAAATATTATTTGATAACGAAATAGCCGTCGTGTTTAAGTGGAATAGGTTAGATTCGTTTTGATTCAACATCTATGTATGTGTCTGTGTGTGTGTATATATATATGTATACGCTCAAGCCCATCTTTGGTTATGTTCATGTTAGTCTAGCCATCGATTGATTAGATAATTGACGATTTGGCATAATTGTAATACATCCACTATTTACTAGCCAGTCTTAAAATACACAGTATTCAGATTTCCTTTCTGATTAAAACATGTTGTCAACTGAGTGTAATCACCACATTAATGATAATATTCTGTATGTATCTCTATCATTACGACAGTTCGTTTTTTGAGATTCGAATGTAGTATTTATTTATTTTAACTAAATAATAGAGAAATCTATTTATACACTGTAATCAATCATTCGATTGTAATAGAAAAGATTCTATTATTTCATCATCTTTTTTTCTAATTGGACAATAGTTAACTGATTTCAGTAAACAGTAGAATATCGTGATTAAGGTTGTCTACAATGTTTCTGATATTCACTAAGCCTGTTGTATTCAGCATTTTCACAATTTTATTCACCTTATTTTTCTTTCGCTTTTTTTTCTTTTTCGTTGTTACAGAAATCAATCATAATTTCACTACAATCCCATTAGTTCATGTTACACCTGAATGTTCATTATTGAATGCATCAAGAATGTTATTACAATATCGATTTCACCGATTACCTATCATTGATACAATACATGGCAATGCATTACATATATTAACACATAAACGAATATTAAAGTATTTACATTTAAATGTACGTAAATAGGATTAATATAAATTCGAATTTCGTTGTCTGTATTTGTCATAGATTAGTGTAAGTTGGGTGCTACTAAAAATCAAAGAGTAACTGGACAGCTGTTTCGTCCTAGTATGGAATTACATAACAGGGTTTAGCCTCGATTCCACTAGGGAATTGGACCCAAGACTTTCAGGTCTCACGGTAAACGCCTCACTATTTTTACACTACTGATTTGGCTAACGATGATCAAATCCCCACTCCTATCAATTTGTTATTTAGTGCGATGATCATTTATACTAGGACGAAACAGATGTCCAGTGCTTCATGATTTTCAATGGTACCCAACCAACATCAATCCATGACGAACGCAAGCAACTAAACTTATTACCGATCTTTCTACACATAATTACCTTCATTCAAGTAAATTAGAAGCGTTCATTTTGTTAATTGATAAAAATGAGTTTCAGTTCAAAATATTTTCTATCACCAATTTTATATCGTTTAGAGGAATATAATTAAACTTTAGTTGATTGGATTTGTCACAAACTGATGTTGGCAGTGTACCATTGGAAACCAGAGAGCACTGGACAGTCGTTTCGTCCTCAGCTGTGTTCACCTTAGATTCCGCCTCAGAGGCTGTCCAATTCTCCTTGGTTTTCAATTATACCTTGCCGACATCAATTTGTGGCAAGTTATAGAGACTAAAATTTAATACTAATCTCCATAAACCACCCCAATTTAGTTACACTAATCAGCTCACTAGTAACTAACTTCAAGAGGGTCATAACTAGTAGAGTTCAGACTTATCGGAAATGAGACAGTTATCACATTTGACAATCGACAATCATCACGCTATATCACAAATTGATGAAAGTGGGAATTTTACCATTAGGTGTCAACCCAGTGGTTCAATCGGTTAAGCGTTCATCAACATGAAGCCGCTGCGGTGAAATCTAGAGTGCGCACCACTGGGTAGTCTCACATTAGGTCAAAACAGATGTCCATTGCTCGTTGGTTTTCAATTGCACCCTGCTAACATCAATTTGTGATGAATTCAATCAGCTAAAATTTAATACCGATCTCCACAGAACCATCTCAATTCAAATATGATTAAAAGCAAACACGAAAATATTAAACAGTTATGTCTAAGTGTAGTTTAATACCTATCAACTTATGTAACTAATATCCTGTGAGTTAGTTTATCGGATTAAATAGTTAGTGATGAAATTATATCTAGCAACAAAATATTATTTCGTGATGATGATGAGGATTTGTAGAACAGAAGGATGGTTTTCATCAGCACCAGCAACGTAGAACCGGGCACGTACGCCCATAGGTTCAAGTTGGCATACCACATTAGCACTACGAGATTACAGAGGTAACATAATAACAGAATACAAGAGGAAAGTGTAAAGGTATGCAAAAAATAATAATAGAATTCAAGATCTAGATGCGGTTAAAGAGTGAATACACTTGATAGACTGTGACCGATTCTGAGCCATGTCGTCCAGTGTCTTCAGCTATTCATTGCGATTATCACGCGGACCCCAACCAGGTAATCTACATCTACCAACATGGATTAGACCAACAGTCAAAGACTTCATGGACTGATGCCATATTTTGGTTTGGTCACCCCTTCTCTTCTTCCATCCTACTTCAACTCTAGCCAACATTGCTCGACATGCGGTTGGACATGCGCAATACATGTCCCAACCTTCTTAGTCGCTGAATGTTAATGACCTCTTCGATTGATTTACCGTGTTTCTCAAAAACCTTTTGTCTAACCTCAATATTACTTATTTGACTGTTCCATGATGTACAAGCGATGTTACGATGATTCGTATAGTCAAATACCTAGAGTCGACACATATCTTGAGTTTTCATGGCCCACGTTTCTCAGCCATATGTTAATATGGCGCGGACTGCTGCTCAGTACACTCGGCCTTTCGTTGAGACACGGATATCTCTCCTGTGACATATGTGGCGTAAATCGGCGAATGCCATTCGGGCTTTTTGAATCCGCGCTTAGATTTTGCCAGATATCGATGATGATGATGATGAGACTTCCGAGATAAGTTAAGCCGTCGATGTATTCAATTGCTTCACTACTTATAGAAGGATGGTTTTGTATTTAAAGAATGCAATTTAACCAACTAGTTTTATTTCAACTTAATTTTTGGAATCTACATGATTATCATCAGATGAAATGAAAGATTTCAAGAGTATGTATTAAGTATACTTTCTTTTTGTAAATTGTTTTCCTTTTCTAAACCCCTTTTCGATTTAAATTTATTGGTAAAAGTTCACAAGACAGAATTTCGTATGGTTTTTCTCATAAATAACTAGCAGTTGTGATAAGATGCATACATTCTGTATCCATTTGTAAATGTTAATAGTAGTTGTACTTTAATTAGCAATCTCAAACAATATGCATTAGAGGTGTTCAAATAGGGCTGAATAATATTAAACCTAAGTTCAAGGTTTTCTGTTAAATATTTTCAACTACTTAACGTTCCAAACAATCACCTATCTGGACTTACAATCTTGACTGATCTAGTATGTTGGAAGAAAGCTAGAAACGAGTATGCCATAACGTAAAACAGTTAACTAAGTCATTTACTGTCGATCTGAGTCACGTCGGAAAACAATTTAGTCCTGTTACACATATACATCCTGTTCTATGTGATTTGTTTTCATGTATGTAAAGCCATGTTTTAATCTGCTAGAATATCTCATTAGTTCCCGTTGAGATCATGTTAGTAGTTAGTCACGAAGAAATGGAATGTATGCATAAACAAACAACTTCACTACGAAAGACATTTTGAAGTCATATTATAAACCAATATCGTCTCAGTATAGAACCACTTGACAGTATGAACACAGGACTTCTCCATTGATCGAAGTTCATTCTCTTTGAGTCATTAAGCTATCATTTTTGAATACATTTCATTCATAATATTGTGCAACTAGCATTCATTATCTACAATGACAACTGTTTAACTGTTGACATAAATCATAGCTTCCTATTCTGAAAGTCATTCTAAGATATAACAGCTACTCAGTTCTTAGTGCTTTTGAATGGTGAAGTTATCAAAAGCAATCAATTTAAATCAGTGTATCTCGATTTTATATTGCCTATCATTAACGCAATAGCCATCTACCCTCTTGAAACAGATAATGTACTTTTAAATGATACAAACTTTGAACATTATCTGTCAGTTATTTGGACTCCAAGTAACTTTCTATATGGTTGAAATATTCCCAATTTTAAATTCATTAACTTGGATATTATTCATAAACCACGAGACCTAAAATTCCTCTGGGCTTCATCCCTAACAAAGATTTCGAGGACTTTTCCTTGATTTCTAGTGTCACCTTCCCCCTCCCGCCTATTCATCTAATTCTTTTATAGTGATCACGTAGAAACGATTACCGTGTAAATGATATCATGAATTGATTTCACTCCAAATGAAACTGAAAATGACGGAGCACTATGGACAGATGTTTTGTTTTAGTATGGAACAGCAAAGTATTAGTAACCTTATTCATCTGAGGTTGGGGGTGGAAGATTGAATCTCAATGATCACGTTTGTTAAAAACACTGGATGAAACAGTCATCACTATAAGATAACGAATGATCGTCTCGTTACGTCGTAAATTAATTGAAGTTTGAAACTAACTCATTGGCTCTAACAATTAAACGTTCTAGCGTTAGTGGAATCCTTAGTGTCATATACCACGATAAAACAGCTAATTGCACTGTTTTTTTTTTTGGTTTTTAGTGATACCTAAAATGAACTCTTCTTATAGTTAATTACTTGGTAAATTACACTTTGGATGACAACTTGTATTATTATTATTTTTTTTAAGCATGTTTCATTGTCCAATATCTTTTAATGTCTCTTTTTTTACCTTCATTCTAGAGGCATCATTTACCACCAGCTAAATTTATGTTAAAAAGTTTAAATGATCTTAAACTAGGCACATATATACCATATGTACAAACAATTACAAAACAAACAACAATAATTGAAGCTTTACGATTATTTTTAAAATATCAAGTATCATGTCTACCATTAATTGATGATGAAAATGGTCAACTTATTGAAATTTATGCAAAATTTGATGTTATTGTAAGTTTCTTTTGTTTTTGGTCTTAATTGAAAATATTTGTTAAATTAAAGTGATTTGGTAGAGAGAGTAACATTACTCGTTGTTTGTCAGACAGACAGTTACAATATAGAACTTGGTACATGCAAACGTCAGTTCAAGTTGCCATGCCTCAATTAGCAGATAGAGATTAAATTATCGAATCAAATCCCAGAGTAGGGAAGGTAGTAACCGAGTTAGTATTCATGGAAGGGAATAGAGACCGAAGACATTTAAGAAAATATTATTCAGTAAAGAGAAAATTATGATAAGTCCAGAAACTTAGAATTTGGAGGAAGACAAGGAGTGGATGCACCTGCGCCATTGCCAACGATTTTGAGCCATATCACCCAAAGTCTCTAACCATTTATTACGAGCGTCACGCGGACCCCAACCAGGTAGTCTGCACCTATTAACATGGCTCAGCCCAATTGTCAATGACTTCATGGACTGGTGCCATGTTTTGGTTTGGCCGCCCCTAGCTTTCTTCCACCCTGCTCCTACACCAGACAGCATTTCTCGTCGAGGTAGACGGTGGTCAGGCATACGTAACACATGTCCTAACCACCTTAGCTGATGAAGATTTACTACTTCATCAATAGACTTACCGTATCTACCTAGTACTCTATTCGTAACCCACGTAGTGCTTACTCGGTGGTCCCAGAAAACACGAGCAATGCTTCGAAGACATCTATAATCGAATACCAGGAGCCTACGAATATCCTCTATCCTTAATGGCCATGTTTCACATCCATAAAGTAAGACGGACCGAACTACTGCGCAGTAAACGCGTCCTTTGGTCAGTAGTCGGATGTTTCGCCTACGCCACAGATGACGCAAATTCCCAATCATTGTTTGTATTCATCATAAATCAATCTTGTCTGGATGCCATTGAAAATCTGTGAGCACTGAACAGTTGTTTCGTCCAATTAACGAATTCCTCAGCTTCATAGAGAATGATTAATCATCCTTGATGTAGATGAAACTTTCTTACTGAATTTGAAAGAATATCAATTAACTTAAAGTGTATTTTAACCAATAAAAAAAACTTGAAATATCTACAGATGATATAAAGTTTTACGTAATCTATAAACTTTTGAAGGTTGAAAATAGGTTCATATATTTTGAAGTCACCATATGAACTATGTAAGAACTTATCCATATAACTTAAAATCATATTATTCTTGGAGCCTTTATGAGGTTGCCGAGATTGTTTCAGAAAGAATCATTGTGCTTCAATGTTTTATATGTGAACACTTAGGCCCACAAAATTCCTTTGATGAACAACTATGCGACAAAAGTAATCGGATCTTCAAAGCGACTGGTAGCACGCTAATCATCCCGTGTGATTTGTTGTCCCTAGTAGGACATACGTTAGAAAAATGCGTATTACTGTTTTTGTCATTTGATCTGGGAAATACTGGAAATGTTTCCCCAATACTCTACCGTAAATATAAACAAACTGCCAGGGAGATTAAAGTAATCATTACTTACTGTTATATCTGAACGCACCGGGGCGGCCGATTATTATCGATTCTATTATCTGTCGAGCTATTGCCTATTGCTAATACCCAGCCTTGCCTTAGTCTATTGCACAGACACAAGATCCGACCGATTATCAAGAAGCCCACTTGTTACTCACACAAATATATTATAACCAATAATGCACATGGTATATGTACATAAAGCCTGATCAATTCGTATGTCAGACACACAATATTAGCCAATGACATGTCTTCTTCCAGACATGTCACTTACCTACTCAGTCCCGACACATTCCCTGTTTCTTATTGCTGTTTCGTTAACTTGAACAATTATCCAGACCCACCCAAGTAACAAGTGCAATCTTAACATCATTTTCGAGCACACATCACAACAGTGTTGATGCTGCTGCATTCTTGAGACTGTACTCACACTTACGATTGTTGATGCTAGAGTAACAGGCAGTTGCATCTTCCATAATACAACCAACATAGTTTTTCTTCCTTATTTTCAATGTAGGAGTACTTAAGAAACTTCCCATCCTTGTTGATTTTTTTTGCTAACACCCTTTGGAACTTAAAATAACTCAATTAAGTGTGCCCGTTGATTGTGCTAATGTAAGTCCACTAACGCAATTAAACTCTGTATAAAGTAATCCGAGAGCTTGTAGACTATTAATCATAACATCGTCATAATAAATTGCAATCAAATGATTCAACGTAGGCATTTTTAATCCAGACATGCACACGACCTTGAAATCACTACCTTGATTTTAATTGGTTTTCTCAAGTTTACTAGCAAGTCTAATTTTGTCCAAAATCCAGATCGATGACATGCGTTCTACTACAGATTTAGATTCATATGGCTAAGTGAACAGAATAACTTTATTCGAAAATCTACTTTATTTTGGAAGCGACCAATCAGTATAATTGGCAATTTACAATAAAGTACAACAATACAAATTATAAACTGTCAATTAAACCATTTAGTAGTCAGCATTTATGTTTTCACTAGTGAAGGAGACGATAGAGCTAAGCAACTTAAGGTTTCGCGGCGAACGAGAATTGACTGAAGTTCAGATTAACCACTGAATGACTTTTCAGTAATCTAAGGGTTAAGAGTCCCCTGTGAAACCTAGTAGTCCTTATCTCTATCCCTAGTTGGACATGGGCTCACTCTACCACTGTGAAGTCTCATACTAGAAGGAAACAAGTGTCTAATACTTCCTGGTTTTCAGCCATTGTCTAACCCAGGTCAATTTTTGATGTTAAGTTCATGTTATAAGTTAATATTATGGACATCAAATCAAAGTTCATATTTAGCAATCTCCACAATATTTAATTAGAGATCGTTTCTATTTTCATTGTTTTAACTAGAATTTGGCTGTTACACGTACATATAACAATTTGAATATTTGTGTATACGATGCACTTGAATTTCGTAGGATAAATCGAGAAGTAAGTTTATGTTTATTGAAGATTTATGCTTTTATGTGGATTTTTGTAGATCTCTCATGTTTTAAGGACTCTTCAGTAGTGTATGTCTATGATTATACTTATTGCTTATCTTCAAAGTGTCATATTACATTCACTGGATGTTTATTAAATCTTACCTAGTTAAGGTGGTTTATAGAGTATATGGGTTTATTTGTAATCCCGTCAGTGATCACTTTGATCATCCTAATCGTACGATGCACAACCGTGTTGGGTGTGAGGCAGTAACTCACCGATGGCATGGAGGAGGTCACGCAACGTATCGCGAATCAACTGAATTGGAAATATCAACCGCTAGGTGTCGACTAAGTGGTCCAATGGTAAAGCGTTCGCCGCGGAGCCAGTAGGTCCTGGGTTCGATCTCCAATGTGGTCGTGGATGCGCACTGCTGAAGAGTCCCATACTATGACGAAATAGCTGTCCAGTGCTTCCAGGTGATCAATGGTTGTCTAATTCAAATCAATTCATAATATCACAATTGACAAGTAAATTTTGATTGTCATTTTATACTACTTATTAGTAGGCTTAATTTTTGATACTAAGTAGTCCTGCGATTCGTAAGTCGAAAATAAGTGATGAGAACTTTTCATCATACTTTACAGTTTGTTCTTCAGTTATAGCTCACTACTTGCAGCCTTTCACAGAAACATTATTACTAATAAGTTGTATAAAGTGACACTTAATATTTGTTGTTTCATTTTTGCTGTCATATGCAGTCACCGATTGTATTCACAAATCTCAATCATGTTTTCCTATCGTTTAAAGATAGATTACTGCATGCTGAAGTGTTATTTTCAATTAAGTCTTTATTTTAACCTAGATTTATCTGCAATTATCTAGTTTTTAGTTAGTCTGTTAGTTAGGAATGATGAAGAATCTGGCATATATATGCGCATAGTTCAAATTTGGCTTACTACTATCACGACGACATCAGATTTACAACGTTAACTTAGCAATAGAATTCAATAAAAACGAATAAAGCAAAGGTTTGCAAGAAAAAATGATGGAGCCTGGGATCTAGAAAAAGATTAAGAGTAAATTAACATGCTCCACTGTAACCGATTATGTTATCCAGTATCTCCAGCCGCTGATCATGATTGTCACGATGATCCTAACTAAACAGTCTACACCTGCCAATATGGCTTAGAAAAACAGTTAGACTTTATGGACTGGTACTATATTTTGCTTTGGTCGCTTGTAGCTTTGTTTTATCCTACTCCTACGCTAGCTGACACTAGGCAACGAAACAAGCGGTAACTGAGGCTACGTGATTCATGTCTTAAGCATATATGTTCATGAAGGTTTACAACATAATTAACCAACTTTCCAGTCTTCCCAAGTGCTGTATGTTGAACATCAACATTACATTCTCGGTCATTGTATAATATGCTGGTGATACTTTGAAGACTTCTATTATCAAAGCCCTGAAGCCTATGGATATCTTCTATTTTCACAGCCCCTGTTTCCTAATCATAGGTTAAAATAGAGCGAACTGTTGATCAATATACTCGTTTTTGTCTGTCCACCTTCTTGGAAGTAAGAGAGTAGTTTTCTTCTTTTTTTCTCCTCCTACTACTACTTCAGGCTGTCAAATCTCAAAGCTATCAAGTAGAATATCCGTGGTATTCTATGATGGTTTTTGTCGATACAAGCATAAGTTGCTTTCAACTGGTTTCCATGTCTTACTCAAGCTGACTAACCGACTGATACCTCATAAATAACGTTACCTCTCCTTCGCAGGATTCGACCAGCCACCCATCTAGAATAATTGCCACAGTAGTCCCTTACGACTATCTTTTGACTGACAGTGAAGTATCGTTTCGTCGTCCTATGATGTCGGTCAAACTGTTTTTCTATAGGTCTGTTTCGCTGATACACTTTCGCTGCTACCGGATGGATATCGTCGCAAGCTGTACGCACTTTTCTACTATGAGGTACTTCTGCTGGAGAGATACTATTTGGTGTTCGTGGATTTGGAGTTGTCCGACAGATAAATAGAAATCTCTCTAAAATCTCTTCCGTTGTCCCCTCCCCGTCAGATTTTCTGAGGGCGTTTTTGAATGTACTAACTAGGCGTTCAACTTGATCGTTTGATTGGAGATGGAAGGGCGGTGTTAGGACTTGACGTATACCGTCACGTCAACAAAATTCTATAAACAAGGCGGAAGCGAACTGTGTCCGATTGTCCGTAACAGTTGTTTCGAGGAGCTCGAAATGAGTAAATACTTGTTGCCTCAGTTGGACGCTCCATCCGAAAGATTTCTGGCCACTCAGTGCGCCCACCAATTAACAGAAGATACATCTGACCATTAAACAGACCAGCGAAATCCAGATGTACTCACTGCCACGGCGACTGTGTTATTGACCATGACTGAAGCTCTGCCTTGCGCGGTGCTTTTAAGACAAGCATGCATTTAGTGCAGGAGCAGCATAACTACTCTAGTTGCGCATCCAAATGAGGCCAGTACACATAGCTTTGTGCCAATGCTTTCATCTTATTTGTTCCATGGTGTCCTGCATGCAATTGTTGAAGCACTGCCGGTTGCAACTTTTTCGGGATAACAACACGTTCGGCAAATAGAATGCGTTCATCAATGATTAAGAGAGATAGCCTGTGTTGGTAAAACTGTTAAGGTTCTGCGGAGCTAATCTCTGAGGGTCACCCAGGCGGGACTTTTTAACTTGTTTCAGGACTTGGTCTCGAAGAATTTCTTTTCTCTCTTAATCTGCTGACATTGGAGTGTTTCGAATGGCATCTGCTACTGCACACCTGATTTCTAGATCCGTACTTATAGAGGCGATGATCATGTCCTGAGGTCCAGGATTTTAAACTCTAATCAACCTAGAGAGAACATCGGCCTAGCATTTGGTGCTCGTCGAGTCATACTTGATGCCAAAGTCGCAACCTAGAAACAGTGTCGCCCAGCTCTGTAATATTTTAGCCGTATATATAGGGATTCCTTTCTTAGAACCAAAAATTGAAACTAAAGATTTATGATCAGTCAGTAAGGTGAATATACGGCCATAGAGCATTTTATGAAACCTTTTAACAACGAAGATGATTGCAAGAACTTATTTCTTGATCTGGCTGTAGTTTCTTTCTGTTGACGTAAGTAATCTGGCAGCGTGAGCAATCGTCTTTTTTGATTTATCCGGGAACACATGAGATATCACTGACGCGACTCCATGACTGGAAACATCAGATGTAACAACAATCTCCAAGTTGGGATCGAAGTTTGTTACCAGAAGCTCGGAGTTGAGCATTGACTTGACTTTGTCAAATGGTATAGACGGTCCGAAAGTTCTTTCTCAGTTGATCGTATTACGATTATATCATCTAGGTATGCTGCTGCTCCTGATATACATGTCAACGTTGTATCCATTATCTACTGAAAGATGGCAGGTGCAGTTTTAATACCAAATGGTAAGCAGGTATACTGAAATAATCCCCGACTATTGTTGATAATTAGAAGCTCTCTAGACTCATCATCTACTTCCACTGGAAGATAAGTGTCGGAAAAGTCTAGTTTTGCGAAACATGCACCACCATTTAACTTGGCAGACAGATTTTCGAGAACTGGTAGAGGACACTGATATGTATCTAATGTAGCATTTAAACCGGTAGAAAAATCAGCATATATGCGTATAGTTCTATTAAACTTCTTGATCACTGCAAGTGGCACTGACCAAGTAAAGTAGTTAACCGGCTGAATAGCACCAGCTTGTTGTAAACTATTAATCTCCCGGTCTACCAGTTCCAGCGCAGCATAGGGTCCTGGACGTTTTGGACGAAAAATAGGTTTAGCATCTGCTTTTACTAGTAGATGAGCTTTCATCATCGTGCAGCAACCCAAACTATTACGGAAAACAGACTTGTGCCGTAGCCTCGCAACTAAATTTTCACTTGTCTTCTTTGACAACAGTTGATTACCTGCTGCAGAACTGTGCATTTGTAGCTGTCTTTGTAGATGATGTAATTGATGGTCTGCTAAGCAAGTCACAGGTTTTCCTAGACACTAGAGTGGTATAAGATGCTATGCCAATTTGAAGACGTGCATAGATACCGTTGATTAAAAATAGTAATATACTTTCTGTGAGTGTTGTAATCCGTTCTGAAATCTGCTACTACAGAAAATGATCGAGGACTGGCTGACTTTACAGTATATCGAGGGCGTTCATATTTCTTGTTGGGCTGGTACATATGATTCGGTGGACAGTAGCCTTCTTTGTGTCTGCGTTTGTTACACATCTGATATCTATACTTTTTAAATTTGCAGGAGCATACATAATGCCGATCACCACATAACCAACAAGCAGTATTAGGTATTGACTCTTCTCTACTTGGCTTCTGAGACTTGAACCTATTAATTTCATTTACAGTACCACTAGTTAAATTTGCATTTACCTGCTCAACTAATGCGCTGTCCTATTTGATGTTTTGTAGTCTTTTGCACTCATCCACCAGCGTTCTGAGTTGTTTGTTGGGATCTTGGTTAAGTCGAGATAAAAGACGTCCGAATTTTAGCATCTTCAGGTGACTAGAGAGCTCCGATGAAGACTAAACATTTAAATTGGTCATTTGTCAAGGAGTGTAACCTGAGGCGTTCACACTCTCGGTTGACGACATCAGCTAACATTCTGTAGTCATCGGTCTCAGTTTTCACCAACCTGAAGCACTTATAACGAATACTAAACAGTGATATAGATTCACCGAATATCTCTGACAGTCATCTTACTGTCTCTTCGAAACTGGGATCTCGAAGCAACTTCGGTAGTATATGGTCATAAAAACGTGCATATTCGCTGGGGCCTAGCTTGCGCACCGATAGGCGTGTTTTCCATGCATCATCCTGATTCGAAAATTATATTCTGAATGTTTCTTCCCATCGTTTGAACCATGTGGTGGAAATAACTTCATATTCAGGGTCATAATTAAAATTCTGGAATACTGTTGGAAATTGTATCCACAGACATAGATGCTGTGGTACATGATATATGGATTTGCATTTAGAGTTACTAGGTCAGAGTCTCAATTAATCTCATTTCAGAGTCCGGCTGCGTCTTCTGTTGCTGAAGGATGCGATGAGGTTGATCATCTGATACAGGCATCGTGGATTCGTTTCTTTTTCTCCGTCGCCACTGTTGAGTTATCTGAATAATATTATGTATTAATCCCGTTTAGTATTCTACGGTACGACAACGACAGCAACTTAATCCCAAATCAGAACAAGAGTAAAGCAGGTAGGAAAATGTATTGAAAAAATAAGAGCATAAGGCAGAAGGCAAAAGCAAAACAATTAATTACACTAGAGTTTATACAAAAATTGGTATGAGAATATTCCAGAAACTTCCAGATTGTTCGTTGGCTCAGATTGGCTGAGAATAAACCAATCATAGCACAGTTTCGTAAGTCTGTTTCGAGCATGCTATAATCGGGATAATTTCGTGCTTACGCTCCTGATGATCAATCTCGAGAATGACCAGATCAGTCCTGAAGTAATATTTCTCATTTAAATGGAATAGAAACGTATCCTGAATGTGCTTGTATTATTACTCAAGATGCTGTGGAAACTGCGTACTATATGCGTCTTCACCGAGTAAGAAAATATTGTTTGGATATTCTAAATCGATAAGTAGACGTCCTGGAAACTGGTCAATTTCTGAAATTACGTGTAAATGTACAGCTTCTACGAGGACATGGTTAGCGCAATAAAATAGAGAGAAGAATGTTTGGCAACACTTATTGAGGTTGACAATTCCGATAACAGTTCACCATAAGCTCTAACTTGGTCAGTGGTGTTCGAGTAAGGATGTTTCATCAAGTTTATTTACTTTTGAAGTACACCTTTTAATGAGAAATACTACCCTAGAACCCCTTGATTTATGCAATCTAAAGTTGCTTTCAAGTCAAGGAATACCACTACTGTCGGATGTTCTTAAGTATATCTATGTTCTAGAACCTGATAAAGGGTGAAAATCCGTTCAATAAATTCTATAAGCTTTGAAACATAGACAACTACAAAATTGGCATCAACCAGTTTGCAATTAATCAGTGTATTTACAAACTCTAGAAATCATTTTATATTAATATATTTATCATAATCTCGATTTTACAATGTATTACAGCGTTATCCGGCTCCATTGACATGCTTCAAAACAGATATTCTACAAGATGTCATGATGAAAATTATCGAATCCGGTGTAAGTTATAATTCATTGAATTGATTCATTTGCTTATATATTCTGTTATATAACAAGATATATTGTTGCATTAGCTATCTTCATTAACCTCTATCTGATTAAACATAAAATATAGTCACCATGATGATTCATGGAGATGATTTTTTTCAGCATTTATCTTCTGAGTGACATTGAATGTGAAGGTTAGCATAATGGAATGACTTTAGTTAGGCAACTATTGAGAGCCAGAGAGTAACAAATAATTGTTTCTTCCTATTGTTAGACTTATCAGTGGAGTTAACGTCAAGAGGCTGTTCTTGAAGTTCGAGTGAACTGGGACCAGTGGAGTCCAACCACAAAGAGAGTATGATAAATATAATCAATGATAATAATGGATGTGGTCGCGCCATGTTCCTAATTGACTGAAGCTTATAAATATCAGCGATTAAATAACAAGTCGGTGGTCCGAAATTTAAGAGCTCTCTATGAAGTGTAAATGTCCAACGTTCGACCCATGTCGGGGTTCAGAATAAAAAATTCAGACGAGTTATTTACCAGGATGAAACAGTTAATTACACTTTCAGTGGCTATCAAACCTATTTCAATCTGTGCTGTGAAACTTTTTCACTGTTAGACTGTTTGATACTTTTAGTTGGGCCAGTCCAAGTGTGAAACTATACTTGAAAAGTCATCTGTGCAGGAATCTTGTGGAGTTGTAGGATGTCAAAGCATATAAACAAGATACCGTCAATTACTTGGTATCCAGAAGAATCTTGAAGCATATATAAATGTCTGCGATGTTGTTTCTTAACCATAAATCGTTGAATATAATAATCAAATCATCACACTATTTTATCCATCTATCACATTATCTCTGAGTATGGGTGACATGAATATGAATTACTTTGAGGCAATCCGGATAACGATCGCATTTGACAACAGAGACTGGTCAATCTCAGTCCTGAACAACATCAACAGAAGCGTACACTTGTGTCCCAATTGTAAATCGTAGATGTTCGTATCGCATACGGCACATTAGTTTATGTCATTTTCATAATGAGCCTTGTGGAAGTTTGTAAGTTTACTGCAATGCACTTATAAAGCTGAAGGATATGAATGTCAAGTAAAATGGCTACTAGTCCTAAATAGTCTCACTAAAAGTTGACCTTCTAATAATGGCTGTCTTGATGAGTCTGGACAGCTGCCTATTATCCTGTTTGACCAGACCATGATCTGCTCACAGTCCAGAATACTAGACCTATGGGTTAGAACGCTTTCATGAGCACTTTAATTAACCTGAAGCTACTGTTCAGTCACTGACTATCTCCAAACAACATGAAGGGAAAATTGTTCCCAGTCCCTTGTCTCTTAAGGAAGGCTGAAGAGTTTGTAGTGAGAGAAGGCAGCAGGATTTGACGAGTTAACTTTAGATGTCTTTGACAGTGCTGGTGCAATTTTGTTAGGCAGGATCACAGACATTTTGGTTAAATTCTGGAGACTAGATGTAATCTCATTTCAATGATCTAGATCGCTGATCGTCCCAGTTTATAAGAAAGGATAGAAATCCTCCTGTGATACCTACAAAGAAACCTCTTTGATTAGTGTCTAGAATCTTAGCCTCTATAACCATCCGACATTTGTCTGACGCTGGGTAACTGCAAACTAGTGAAAACCAGGCTGATTTCAGACCTCAATATAGTTATATTGTTATAGTTATATATAATCTATTTTGGAATTGGGGTCATTGGTTTTGCAGAGACTGTTGAATTTGAAGTTTTAGTTGATGAACTGACGTAAAATGCAAAATCACTAAAAGCCACGAAACACTAGATAACCGTTTCATCCTAGTATAGGACTACTCAACAGTATCCCACCAAAAACCGAGTCTTGGACATTCAAGAGAGAACGTCGCGTTGATTGTCAACTGTAGGTTACTTCTCCACTCATTTGATGAAGCATACATTGGGCAATAAACATCTTATCTGGATCTGAAGTCACATATACTCATGCAAAGAAACTGAAGACTTGTTTCATTGCCTTTGTCTAACACGACAGTAATTCATTTCTTCGTTATAACAATGATAAACTGATTAAATGTACAGTAACATTACAATTAAACATCTGACATCGTTATTTGTTTTACACTGAACATACATTGGTTGATCACTGTATAGTGACCAATTTTATGTTTTATTAAGTCCCTTATGATGCTGATCGAACTCTATCGATGTAGTTGTAATGTAGCCTTTTGTCTAAATAACTGCATTACTGGTCCCGATATCGAACCCATTGGAGAGGATGAATTTCCCCAAAGATTTTAGGTACACCTTGTTGACGAGTGCTAGGTATTACGAAACCTAAGTCCAGGTTATCCTGCCGTTTACCCCCCCCCCTCTACATCTAAATAAACAATCCAGTGTTGCAGAAGGTTAGGTGTTTACCAACATGAGGCCCCTAGGGTGGAATTTACGATGTGTACTGATGAGTAGTCCCATACTAGGATAAAGCAGCTATCGAATGTTTCCTAGGTTCTAGTGGTATCCTGCCAACATTAATCTATGGCAAATTCAATCAACTATCACTGATATAAATCTCCCGTATATAATTCATCCATGTTTATTTTTACACTTCATCTACCCCTATGCTATATTTGTTTTTATATTTGGTAAACCTAATGGTTTATATCTTCCTTTATCTTTCATTAATTCGTTTCGTTGTAGATGGTAGAACAACAATACTAATATGTAAATAGACATAAACACACACACACACACATGCATACATTTAGATGTATATATGTAGTTAGTCACTTATACACAAACACTAATAAACAAATGAATAAACAAGTTGACAGATTGTTTGTTATAGTTTGATTGTCATCTTATGTCTATTGTAAACAATAGACAAAGATTAATTTCAGGTTTTATCATTGAGAGAACTCTTCATCTCGGATAAAAATTAACTGATTTATACTGTACATGTTAAAAACTATTAACAATTTTAATTAGAATAAGGCTGTATCTTTACATTGATTTGTAATGAACTGAAAGTGATCAGCCTCTGTTGCCATATATGCATCCTGGACGGATTGCCTCGATATAACGATAGTACATAAGTACTATTTGAAGTTGGATTGTGACTGGCAAGTGGAATCTAGGACGCACGTTTCGTGTTATTTTGAACTCGCCGGCCAGACGTACCTACATCCCAATGTTGATGTTCACACTGGGATTCGACTGTCTGGATACAGTAGCCTAGTGATGAACACGGTGGCGTTTGGCATGAAACGGACTGAGTTGGAACTCCAGTGTGAACATCAACATCTGGATACACGTACATCCAGCTTATGAGTCCCAAGTGGGACGAAACGTGCGTCCTGGATTCCACTTGCTAGTCACAATCCAGCTTCATATTTACGACTTTGATTAAATTAAATTATATTTCTGAAGTTCATTTTATAAGCTGACTTGAGTATTTGATAATCAGTATGTATTCCATATTTCAATCGCGCAATGGAGGTGGTGGTGGGGGGGGAACAAGTGTTGAATCTTAAGACTTTACACATAACGCTGCAGCTAATCATTAATATTTGTCACTTAATCATTTCATAAAGCCATAGTACATGACCATATATATATATATATATATATATATATATATATATATATATATATATATATGCTGTCATAGGTGCATAACTGCCACATTTGTTACAGCTCCTCATATTTCAACTCAACAGTCTTTATAACACCTATTCATAATTAAAACAAACTCACTAGTGAGGCAATTCCAGATGTTTTGTGAGAAGCTATGAATACCAGGATTCAATCACGTTACTTATATTGTACTTGAAACCTGATAATTCGTTCCATATACCAAAATGTTTGATGAAATATCATTTAGTTACAATTTTGTGATATGTGGATATTTATAGGAAATATAGTAAGTTACATCCTATATATGACCTTATTTATGTATGTGGTTACATTTGTACTTAGTTCTAACACTTTGCTTCAGGTACATCCAACTTATGGAATGCACATTATGCATTTCATTGCTATCCATTTAAGAAATTTATTAGGTTTTCATTATTCATATTTATTGGTCTGTAGCATTTTTATAACTTGACAACTACCTCTGTATTTCTCGCCTAGGTTCATCGTTTAATTATTGTCGATGAAAATAATAAAGTTGAAGGAATCATTTCATTGTCAGATATATTAAAACTTCTTACTACTAATTGGTCAACTAATATTAATCATAACAATAATCATAATACATTGAAACAGAAACCTAATCTTATACAAATGAAGAAATTCATTACAAATCCATTACGTAATTCATATCATTAAATAAAATCAATTGAATGCATTATTATCTAATCTGCTTACTGTTTCTATTCATCTCAGAATCTTTAACATCATTATGATTAGTTCTCATTGATATCAAAATCAGTAGTTAGTTGAATTGAATGATAACCAATTAAATGATATCAATATACACATGTGTATTCAATTCAATTCATTATTTTTAATGCTTATTAAATTTGTCTATGAAAGAATAGTGCCTTCTATTCTAAGAAGTGCTAATATTATTACTAACAATACTATCTACATCACTATCTACTTTGTATTTATAGTGCTATGAATACTACTATTAACTACTTTGTCTCTTTACTCAACCCTATTTTTATTCTTCCTAAATCAATAGATGAAACAACTTTCGTAACTCCTTAAAACTAATATTGACTTCTTTTTTTTGTTTGTTATATTTTGATTATGAACATATTTGAAAGTTGACATTGTAGTTCTTACTGTTGAATTGTTACTTATAGAAAGAAAATTATACTTTATGCCTTCTATACTGGTTAGTAACAAATATACATACACATTGTATTCTTTGCTGTCATTTAGTTTCAAATGTTTTCCTCTTGTATCTTCTTTCATGTTTATGTGCATAATTATTGTTGTCATTACTCTTACCATCTATTGAGATATCAAGATACTTTCGTCTATGCATACATAATATAATACTTATTAAATCTTCAATGAATGAGATTATTCGTTCTATTACAAAGTGATACTATTACATCTATCAGAAATAGTACTTGTATTCGATCTATGTGTTATGACGCGAAGAAAGGAAGGAGGAGGAGGCTGATTTGGTTGGTGGACGCGAACACCAATAAGATGTGTGCCTAGTCGAGAATTTGCGATTGATCTTAGCCCACTCCCCCCCCCTCTCAGGCTGACAATAGGACAATCGGAATTGAGAACAGGAAGACTGAGAACATTTTATATTTTAATCATGCCTTTATATACACATAAAGGCAGACCACACAGTAAACCAATCATAAATCTAACATTGATACAGAACAAAAGAAATAGTGGTAGTGAATGGGGAGAACTTGTACACAATAAAGTAGACGTAGTTCGTAATAATAAACAATACACAAAGAATCAATACACTAAACGAGAGAACAGGGCAAAGGGGAACGTAACAGTCATAGAAATAAAATGATTACATCACTCATGAATAAAATAACGAGAATAGCCCCCCAAAATACAGTTCTGGGAGTTCGTTACTTTTCTTTAATCGCCCGGCGTAACACTTTGTTCTAGTCTTAATATGAGTATTGACAACAGACTAAAATGTGAATGTAGTATCCAATTGATAAGTTTCAAATAGAGAGAAATCTTAGATTCTACTGATAGTCAAAGTTTAAAATTAGAATAATTCTGTGATTGGTGTACATACACTTGCATATTGTGTTTCAATTTTCATTAGAATAATGTTAACAGTAATGTATTTAGTGATCTATACCGAACACTTTCGATAAGTTTCCAGTTAGTGAATGATGCATATTCAGGTGTAATTTTCAGTAAATATTTAATTTCAACTGGTAAGACAATTAACTACACCTGTTTTACTAGTATACAGTACTTATTCATTAATCATCCATTATTCATTCATTAATCTGTGACATATTCAATCAACTAAATGACCGATCTCCACAAAAATAACTATCACAATTGTACTATAATAATCAGCTCACTACTGACTAAATTCATGATATTCCTGGATCTCTAATGAGAAGTCGTGACTGGTGTAGTTCAGATTTGTCGGTAGTGAGACATCACCAATGGCAAAAGACGATTGTCGCGCTATATATAGTATATATTGGTGAAAGTGGGAGTTCTACGATTGGATGCCGACCTAGTGGTGCAGAGGGTTAGGCGTTTGCCGTCAAGCTGAAGCCCCTGGTGCGGAATCTGGTGTGCGCCCTACTGAGGAGCTCCACACTAGAACGGAACAGCTGTCCAGTTCTTCCTGCTTTCCAATGACATATTCAATCAACTAAATAAATAAAGAGTAGTAGACCGAAACCATTAGGGTAAGATACACTTAACCAATACTACGAATAATCTTAACACTTTTATCATTAACACATTAAATATGATGATAAAATGTTCTATGATTAAGATTTATTTTTATTGTGAAATATCCCCACCCTTCTCTAATCAAATTGACTACATTAGAATTATCTACGCAAAGAAACAACAAATCTGCATAATTGTGATGGTGTGAAATGTATTGATTTACGCATTTCATGTGCTCCCCTTCTTCCAAATACATACAATATCATGTAAATGGATAATATATTCTGCATGTGTAACATTGAATGTAACATATACGTAACAGCCATTTGGTTACAATCGTAAACAACAATCATAATGATAAATTCGATTAATAGATAAGTAGGATAAATGAGAGGTGGGGGGGAGATAGAGACGATGACGTAATCGAGTTTGAGAGATATATACTGATTCTTATGTTAATAGTAGGGGAAGTGACGAATATCGATAATAACTACCAATCATAGTAATAATGACAAGGTTGTTTAGAGGAGACCTAAAATGTTAAATTGATGAAGCAGTCAAATGTTTTAATCAATAATGTAAAATAATAATAAGATAATGTGTAGGAGAAAAAGAAATGAAACAGGAATAAAACTAATTCATTTACCATGTTAATGCCAAATGAACCATGAACGCCTTTTATGTTCATAATTTCGAGTTTATACGACAAACAGAAGTTGCTTCTGCATAATGTAGAAGTCAGATGCTATTATGGATACTTATTATTCAGAATGCAGCATCGGGATCTACTGAATGATCTGTGTCGATAAATTGTCTTCTTACGGTACTACTAGATATCTGAGTCATATAAATAATACTCTCTTCGTTCCCCCAATGTACGTATCACTCCATATACACGTATATAGTAAATGCAACCTGCAAGTAACCAGAGGTGATTTACTATCTGAGTTTGATACTATGAGCTACTTCTGTAGAGTATGTAATAAATAAATGTGCACCTTGATCAGTTAATGTTATGGTAGCTCGTAGTAGTCCATCATTCTTCACGCAATTTTGTGCGAATGTATAGGAATTAGAGCACTCAAAATTAAATGAATGCACTCCATTCCACACATACGCATACTGATTATTCTTGATTTACAAATATTCATCAAACGAATAGACTGCATAATATTACAAATAATTATTATGCTTTCCAAATATCATTGTGATTACAGTCAAATAATCAGAAATATCTTTATGATTAAATACCTTAAAAGGTATGTCCTCCTCAACTTCTTTTCTAATCTACGTCCAATCAAATATATGCAAAATAAATACTAAGTTTAGAATCGTTTCAACTTCACTGATTAACTTTTATATCTACTACTAGAAATTATCTATCAAGTAGTCATTTACCTACAGTTTGTATTCTTGTGTCAATTAGTTTGTACTATCAGGTTAATCACTACCCCCAAGACTTGTTATTACAGCAAAAACTGGTATTGTTGATGCATACGACCAATTAATGCATATGTCCTTGTGTGCACTAGACTACAGTAGCAAACGTTAATGAGTGCCTAGTCGGTCCCTGTATGTCTGCCTGATGTCCACCCAATCCCAAGCCAGAAATAAAAACAACACAAGCCAACAAATCAACCAGACGAATCATATTGTATTCCAGACAACACTTCATTCATAACAAATATTGCAAACTACTGAATATATTTATGGTCGTATGATTAACGTATTTCCAAAGACTAAAAATAATTCAATATCTGCATGATAAGCGATTAATTTTTTTCGCGCTCACATTTCGCCTCCAGGTCTTAAGTTTCTTCTGATAATTGGCTGGCTACACTATCACTGTGGTACTGACAGTTTCAGATGGCTTATTGCTATTTGCTTTCTTTTAACATCATTATCTCTCTTTTCTTATTTTTATTATTATGAATACAGTTGTCACCCTAAAATATGAAAGACAATACCCTCCCCACCATTTAACAATCTCCCTAGAAATTTTCATACAAAAATCAATAAATAACCATGAAATTTCGATCTAAGACCTGTTAAACGATAAATGAACACAATGAAATTCTAATTGTCTTTCATATGAGATGAATTTGTATAATTTTCTCTAATTTGATTGGTTAACAAAAACTGATGGTTGAATCATCGTTGTTGATGCATTTAAACCAATCACATTTCGAATAAATCCTGTAAATAAACATTTGATTGGTTAATAATTTCTTTGTTCATATTATCACAAGTTCGATTCAATAGGAAGAGATTAAAGAAAGTAAACAATTAAAATAAATGATGAAGACATGTTTTAGATTATGGTTATGATAGAGAATTAGAAACATTTTACACAGAGATTATACGAAATGACATAAAGAGATTGTATTCATTGGGATAATCAGTATTTTGTTTCAGTTATATTCATAAAAAAACTGATGTCGATTGGACAACATTGAAAACTAGGGGGGGGGAGGAGCACTGGTGGACAGTTGTTTTGTTGGGTAATAATCTACTTAAAACAACTTCAATTCAAGTAAAATAATAAGGTGACTAACTTCAAAGTTTTCTTAAAGTTGTTGTGAGAAGTTGTAATTGGTGGAGTTTAGGCTTGTTTAAAATGAGACAGTTATCATCAGTGACATTGAATGATTAGTATGCTTTTTTCACAAATTGATGGAAATGGGAACCCTGCTATTAAAAGTCAGCTGATCTAGTGTTGCAAGTGGTTAAAGGTCAGCCGTGAAATCTGGATACCTTAAGTTCAAATCCCTAGCGGAAGCGTGGATAAACACTTCTGGGGAATCTCATACTGGAACGTGACAACCATCCAGTGTACGCTGATTCCCAGTGGTAGTCATCGAAGATTAGTCTGTGACGAATACCGACAACTTAATTGGGAACACTTAAACATGGAACGTACAAAATGACACTAAGAGATTGGGTTCCCTAAGTAATTACCCATTTGGCTTTGGATATCGAACACGTTGTTTGGCTATTCAAATAACCATTGGCTATATGACATGTTGCTAAGTGACTTAGGCATGATGAGATTTCACTTGAACCACAAATTTGACACACACTCAATGCATCTTAATAGCGTAGCAGCATATCGATTAACCAAAATTGTATTTGGTCAACAATATAAATTCAAAGGGATTCTAACATTTGAATAGCTTGGCAATATGTCGGATAACCAAAGTATCATTATTTAAATAAATATTTTAGTACAATCATTATGAAAGTCATCATACTGTAAAGAAATATAACTCATTAGGTGCTATGTTCCCTCATCCGATTCGATTAATCCGCCTATTGGAATCGCTTCAGTAACAGCTTATGGCAGATCAAAAGTGCATCTTAAGTTTAAGGAGAATGTTCTCTAGCTTATCTGCATATTGTCAATTACTAGACTGAAAGGAACATACGGCTAGTAAACTTACCTAGACAGATCTTTAATTTCCGTAATAAGGAGCTCACACATGCCTATTACTTAACATGATACCAAATGACAGTATTTGATTTACAAACGACTTTTGTGAAGACGTTATTTCTTTTCCTAACAATAGAATACACAACTTCTCCATAAAGAAAACACAATGTTCGAAAGAATAACTTAAAAACTACTTTGTCGATGCCTTATTCATTTTATTTTTCATCTTAAATTGATGGACATTTATAACTCAGATGAGTGATTTTGATAGATGGTTATTGTGGTTCAAAAGGTCAAATGAGAACATAAACCCAGAAGACAATCAATAAGCAATAAATTCATCATTAGAACACACTGACTTGTGAAGTGGTCAAAGTGTTCATTTTTATCTTAAGGAAGCACTAAATATATTTTCCGGAACGACAATAAAACTACTTAACTGAGATAAATTAACATTAACAAAAATCTTTTATACAACTTCATAGCATTTTATGTACATACAGTTTTATAACTGACAAATTGTCTGTCATATTTTCAATCAGTAACCTCTTAGAATATAAAACTGAGTAGATCGGACTCGAATCCAATAAGATGGAATATGGTGTACATATTTACAGTCTAAGTTGTCGCATCACCTATTTGCCATGACAGCTGGGATATTAAAGTAGTAATAAAAACCGTAACTTAAATGTATGTAAAAAAGATTGGATATAGAGAATTAGTTCATGAAAAAGATAGCTCTGTAAAGATTTCAAACCTCACATTTTAAGGGAAAATAAAGAATGAATGAACTTGTACCACTGTAACCACTTCTCGACTGAGAACGTTATTCAAAATTTCCAACCACTGATTACGACAATTGTACATATCCCAAACGGATAGTCTGCATTTACCAAGATGACCCACAATAATAGTCAGTGACTTCATGGATTGAAGTGACGTTATAATTTGGTCGCCTTATATGCGGTTTTCCATACTATTCAATATTGAACGTAGAGCAAAGTAGTAATTGGATACATGTAATACATGTCTAAACCATCTAAATCTGGTGAAGACTTTTATACTCGAGGAATAATATTACCACGACTTACTCTATGTTTCCGAAAAACGATACTAATCACATATATTATCAAATACCAATATTCAATAATCATCTAACATATGTCTCTAAAAAGTAAACTATCAGGTCAAAATTATAGTGTCTATAAACACAGTTAACTATTATTTAAATTTTAGACTAATGATAATTTAGTCTAGACAATAATTAGATTGATATTATAAAGAGAATTAACTGTTACATTATTATGAATAACAGAACAAACAAACAATCGAAGATACAACAAGAATCAGAGAATGTTGTCATTAATTATACGTTATTATTGAGAAAACATTGAACTATTAGAAGATTGACAGTCATAACATAAAATAAATCAATAAGGTCAAAAATAAAGTATGAAAACAAACAGACATATTGGAAAAGAAAAGGGAACAAGTTCAATTATTTAGTGCGTCATGAGATAGTTCTTTGGAGACTGGTATTTAAGTTTCGTTGTTTGTATGCATCATACATTGGTTTCGTTTAGTTACCATTTCAAATCAAGAAGCACCGGACATTTGTTTCATAGCACTATGGGGACGGATCAGCAACCCATACCCTCGATTCCATCAGGAGAGAGATCGAACCCACAACTTTCAGGTCTCATGGTGAACACACAACTGCGCTAACTGATGTCCAGTGGTAGAATTCTTACTCCCATCAAGTTGTCATATAGTGTCACAATAATCTATTGACATTGGTAACAACTGTCTCACTCTTGACAAGCCTGAACTCCACGAGTATCATTTGATTTGTAGTAAGCTGTATACTATAATGCATACATTGCAATTTAATCAATACTAAGATAACGAGATAAACGTGATGTTGGTGAGCACTCAGTAAATAAACTTTGTATAGTACGTCGATGGTCTTCATAGACATATTAAATGCAGGAAGAGTATACATTGATGATGATCATTATCGCGGAACAGTGGTGATTCAATTTTAACTAAAGCCACTATGATTTCAAGTCAGGTAGTAAATGAAATAGCCGTTCCGACAACACAACTATGCCTCAAAATCTGGGAATTTCAAACGAGCCAGGAGTTAGGTAATTATCAATAGCATTGAATGATCGTTGAGATAAATTACAACCACTGAAATGAAAACCTTATAATTCTGCCCCGGTCGCGTATTCCTGATAGTTAATCGTTCGTCATAAGACCTTTAAGCTCTGGCTTCATCTCGTGGTAGGATTGTGAGTGCACGTTGCTTACGTTTCTCATACCAGAAACAGCTATTCAACGCTCCTTGGTTTCTTATGGTACTTAGTCAAGATCAATCTGCGACAAATATACATTTGGTAGAAAGAGCTATATTGCTGATATTCAGCGAATCTTAAAATGTCGATGAGCGAATTTCAGTCAATCAAACGACAGTTGATGAAAATGGATGATTCTCAAAAAGAAATGTGATTTAAGTTAAGATTCACGGTAACTATCAGGATTTTAATTAAGATAAAATTCAGTATATTATACCTCTAAATGGAAACATTCAATAAAAGGCAGAAGATTTATTCTAAAGTAAAGCATCAAGGCTACGTAATTATATTACTGTAAGCGAATTTGGAGGAAACAACTATACGCCTAACTTAAACAATACTGTTCACTTAAGCCAACAATGAAGCATAATTCTACACTAAATATTGCTGGCATTCGAATATATGCTTGAATTTATCTTCCTCAAATCTAATTACAGTCAAAAATTACAGAAGTATTCATTTATCAAACCATTTTCTCTTCTTATTGATACTTAATTATTACTTTCATTAGTATCAAAACCTTGTTTTTTTTTAACTGACTGTCATGATCTTGGAACTTGAATCTGGAGTTATATTGGTCAGCCGATACTATTCAAATGTTTTCTCTTTAGAAAAAAACCAAAAACAGTTGAACACATGCAAACGTGAAACAAGGTAGAAACAATAACAATGATAATATTAATAATAATAGTACTGATTTTTATTATAAGATTGAATAAGAAAATACTGACATATTGTATTCAATAAAATAATAAAACAAGAAGGGGGGAAAATATCCTAAATGTTGACTTATATAGAAAGTATAATAATAATAATAATAATAATAATAATAATAATAATAATAATAATAATACTGAATTACAATGGGATATAATGAAGTGTATCATTTAAACTGAAAATTGACGAATAATACACCGTTAAGAATTATGATTCAAAGCAAAGAACAATACGAATTAATGAATATGATATAATATATTCCTAGACAATGACGAAAAACAAAGTATCCAATCAAGAAGTACACACACATACACACAGTGTATATTATTGTAGATATAACTATTCTATTCCAGGTTATACACTCCTCTTATTTATTGTTCAGTTACAATGATTAGTCAACACCAACATCGTAAGTTTGAATACTCTACATTATGACATAACTTTATATATGAAAACTTGTAACTCTAACTTGGTTGTTCAAACCGAAGTAGAGAGTGAAGTAGAACTTGAATCAATGACTAGAGTAGTTGTATGCATAACAATATGCTCCCAAAACTACTGCTTTATACAAAATAAATTATGAAAGGCGGTAGTACACTTAATATTTTTTTTTTACATTTACAAATTAGAAACAAAAATGATAAAAATCAAGTTTTTCCATGAGAAAGAATTAAGACAAGATAGATATAATTGAATGAATTATTTAGCAGAGAAAAGTGATAATGGACCATCCTCATAAAAAAAAACTGTTACCTATATGTTCTTAATAATGAAATATCACAAGATGGCTTAATTTATAAAAAGCATCTGGATGCATGCACTACAACGATTATGAATACTACTAATATTACCAGAAATAGAAGTAGTAGATTCTAGCAATATAATAAAAAATTTCCAACACTATAAATAAATATACAAGTCATTTAAGACGAAGATGAGAAATGATAGTCCTGAATGTTTGTATAGATGTATGGTATTTCATAAATGATATACCTGAGAGATTCATAAATTTGAAATCATGAAGAACACTATTAGAGAGAGAATCTTTTGGCAATTGAACAGATACATGTACACTTCAATCAAGTAGCTTTGATTTATCCATTTATTGATTAACAATCTTGATAGAATATGAAACGTCAATCATACTAATTTATACAGCTTCAAAGTGACAACATGTCAAGATAATAAACTTCCAGGAAAGATAACCTGGGCATCATAAATTAGCGTGTTACATGGTACACTGTTTCATAAAAAATAGTAGGTAAAAAGAAAAATTGAAATGAAGAATAACTGAGATTAGTCAACGTCTGATTACAAGTCAACAATTTTGGTGAGCAAGAAAAGTAGGACAATGAAAGTAAACTGTGTACACTACAGTTCATCAATAATCATAATCGGTTGGTTCTAACTTCATAAAGCAATCACTATTACTATTCGGATTCATTGATTGTGTGGATGTCGATGCTGTTGTAGGTGACGATAATGCTGATGAATGAGGTGAAAGATCGTGAAAATCACTAGGCAATCCAACAGATTGCTGATAATTATTAGTAAATGATTTAGCAAATCGAAGTAGTTTTTGGCTTGCATAACTATCACCGTAAGCAACTTCTTGCCAATCATCCTTGAGAAATTGGATCAAAAAGGAATTGAAATATTATTAGTAATATTATTATTATTACCATTATTATTATTGATTGTCATGATAACAAAAATTTGCAAACAAAAATTAGTTTAAATCAGGCAGCCACATAAACACATCGGACCTATATGTCAAACCGCATCAACACAGTGAAATTAATACAAAGGAGAAGTAGCATCAGCGGTTATACATAGTAAATATAATTCAAGACATAAAAATTTATTCAAGGGAAAGGTATGCAATAATTCTAACCTCATGATCGAAGAGAAAACAAAGAGTAAGCGATGCTATGTATTTGAAGTCATATCACTAAACGTTTTCAACCACTGGTTACAAAAATCCCAAAAAACAAAGAGGTGATCTGCACCTGCCAACACAGCTGAGACCAATAGTCAATGACTTCATGAACTAATACTGCTTGTCTCTGGCGTATCCTGAGACTTTCTGCAATCCTATTTCGATGACAGTCGTCATAATGTGTGAAGGTAAGCGGTGGATGGGTGTATATAATACATGTCCCAATCATGCAAGATGATGATGAATCACAATATGACCAACTCATTTATTATATTCCCATGTTCCCTCCATTTGACTTCAATATACCTTACCAGTACCAATAAACGCGTCATAGATAATGTAAGCTGCCAAAATTCAAATGCTGATGACGAATCCATGCAGAAATTTTGCTAGGCACCAACCCACCAACTGCGATGAAACTTGAAATATAAATCAAGAGATCGACGCATATCCCTTCCTATGATTAATCTCGGTGATGACGTAAAACAGCCCTGAAGCAATATTTTGCAATTGGAGGGAGAGAAACGTATCACAAACATATTTGCATTTTTGATTAATGCGATCAAAAGACTATTCTATTAATGTCCTCACTAAACAGGACTATGTCATCTGAACAATCTCAGACGACAAGTGGGCTTCTTGGTAGGAGACCAACCCCCGAAAACTCAGACGAGGAGAAAGTTATTTCTAATAGTCTAGGTATAAAAATAACTGAGGTTAATTTTTTATTTCACAGTTGGCAAATAATAGGTAAGATAGAGCACGGCACATATATACATTGCTTTACATCCAGATAACAGAATCACTGAAGAATTTCATTAAATACAAGGCATACAATAATTTTGAAAGGGTAGACAAAATATATCTTTACTATATCATCCAACGTATCCAACTACTGATCGCCCGAATCCCAACTAAAAAGTGTACACTTATCAACTGTCAATGACTTCATAGATTTGTATTGCGTTTCGGTTTGACGGCTTTCAACGTTCTTACAAACTTCCCTGACGCTATGGTTGGGTTTGCCACTCGTGATGAACCAATCGAACAATACTGGCTGGAACAATCATTTCTTTAGGTCCTACAATGCTTGACAGGTCCGATGAGGAGCCGTAAAACTAAAAACCTAGCTTTTACCAGATTACACCACTTCTAGCATAGATAAGATATTCGTCGTTCAATCAAAGGTCGGGTGTACAGAGCGGTAGTCTACCCTGTTCTAACCTATGGATGAGTAGCATGGGTCATGAAGATAGATGTGCATAGGCTTTGGACTTTGATTATAGAAGTCCTCGAAACATTACCTGTTTATCAAGGAACTATCAAGAAGGCAATGCTCACGTTAGACAACTGGTACAAGGAAAAAGTGGAAGATCAGTTGGTGAAGTTGTGAATCTTCATCGACTGAGGTGGTTGGGACACGTATGTTATGTATGTTTAAAGACCACCTACCTCGTTGTGCTATATTCACTGGCGTAGAAGTAGGACGAAAAGAAGTGACGGACAGTTAAAACAAACCACAGCATCAATTCATGAAGTCTCTAACTGTTAGTCTAAACCATGCTGGTAAATGCAGATTATGTGCTTGGAGTTCGAGCGATATTCACAATCAATGGCTGGAGACACTGGGTGACATGATTCAGAATTAGTCACTGTGGCATAAGTAAATATTAACTTTATTATTCTTTCATACACAACTTTACTATATTCTTCCCTATTGTCATGTTATTCTTGCAAGATAGATTTCGCTTTGGCGTGGCAAATTGTACCTATGCGCATATATGTCAGGTCCCACGTTGTCAATGACTGACGAAATCAGCAAAGACACTAAAACGCGCTGATATAGGCGCTAACTGGGAATGCGTATTAATATTCACTCAGTGAATGATTAGGGTGAATCGTCTACATATAAATAAATACATAAGTGCATCGGTCCAGGATGCCATAACCCCATCAAATTAACAAAATTAATACCACGATAAGTTCAACAGAGAGGGTGAAGCAAAGGTATGTATGCAAGAATAGAGAAACTTAAAACCTAGAAGAAGAATGAACACACTTGTACCACTGTAACCGATTCTGGGTCATATCACCTAGTGCCTTTAGCTACTGATCGCGATTATCACACGGACCTCGACGAAATAATCTGCACCTACCAATATGGCTTAGACTAATAGTCAAAGACTTCGTGGACAAATGTCACGTCAATGACAATAAAAATACATTTTGAGCCTTAATCATAACATCTAGCGATAGTTACATGATGCGTTATCACGCACCATTTTTTAAGAAACCAAACAGATTACAGAATACTACGAAAACATCTTTGCAGTGAAAAGCACCACGTTTATCATCATCAAAACAGATTGAATTCAAGACATTCATGTAAACAGTTCTAAAAATTGTTGAAAACAGGGAAGCACTGATCAACTGTTTCAGTCCAAAATGAAATTCTCTAGTGACAATTACAAATCTCCATACCTTCATGAATAAAAACGTGAGTTTACCACATAGACTTATTACTGTTACAATTTCCCATATTCACTTTTCTTAGCTATTCATGGTTTTTATCCTAATGTACTGTTTTTAGAAGAATTACATAACACCCTTCACTTATTCTCCTGACTAATTAAAATGGATTTTAACATTTTCAATCATAAATTAGTAAAAACTAAACTTTCGTGGTAATATACACTTTGTAAGTAGTATCTTGATGACAACAGAGTGAGGGGAGTTACAGACTTAAGATACAGTACTAGCTGTAAGGTTGACAAGTAAATTACGCGACAATACATATATAGGAAAGAAAGTCTGCGCCTTGCAAGGGCGCCTTAACAATCATTCATGTAAATAAAATAGTTGAGTTCAACAATATTTAGCAATATATCGTGTATTGATTGAAATTCGAAATCTTGACCACTGAATGTCAATTCAGTGGATTAAAGGTTAGACACTCGACAAGAGGTTTTAGTACACCAAGTACGATAGCTAGTATATATGCATAGTTGAAACATCCCATGCTTAGACGAAACAGATATCTACTGCATACCAATTTTCAATGGTTGTTTAGCTCCTATCAATTCGTCATATCAAATATAAATTCAATGATCTCCACGAAACCCATTCAAATAATGAACAGAATACTACAAAATTACAGGTATATAATCACTCTGGTTGTCAAAGCTAAAGTAGAGTGGGTTTCAAACTTGGATGAAAGCCAAAAGACCTAACCACAAAGCTACGCTCCTCACACAACTGTTACTGCGTATTCATTTCAACAAATTAATTCAGTTATCAAAAAGTGGAGCCCGTAACATATGTGCCCTAGGCCGTTGCCATACTACATTGGTGCGACGGGATTAAATCAACAAAACGAATATCAGAATATAGTTCAACAAGAAGGCATGAAAAGATACGTACGGAAGAGTAATAAAAATTAAGAACTAAGTCAGGATAAAGAGAAAATGCATCTGTGCTATTACGACTGATTTTAAGCCATATCACCTAATGTTTTCAACAATCAGTAGAGACTACAGCTCGTTCTGGAGTCCGCCTGGAACCCTACTAGGGATAGTGCCAGTCCCAATCCCGGATAAAGGAGGAGAGTTGGGTAAAGGGTTAACAACACCATCCCGTAAAAACAACAACCCTGCTAAAAAGTGAAAATTAGAAAAAACTATTTAAGTCCTTTAAATTCCGACATGGGAGTTGGTAGGTCTTCACTTCGAAGACTTATGACGTCTCATGGCGAAAGCTGAGTTTCTTCGGAAGTCACGAGGCCAATGCCCCTTCTGACAACCAGAGCAACAATTAACATATATGACTGGCCTCTATCAGTTGCCCCCTGAGCACTGTGGTCTCACTGTTGGGTCATCAAGACCTCCCCTAATCCACTTTCTTTACCAGGTACCTCGAGAAAAACTCTTCCACGGTGTGAGAAACCGGGAAGTGATAACCATCCTCATATCTCTAACAGCACTCGAAATCACTTCGTCCACGATCAAACACGTTTTTCTTCTCTGGTTTCTACTATTTGCACTTCTCCCACTACATCTTCTATACGTTCCATTTGTACTGGTTGTTCGAGTTCTCGAAATGATATGCCAGGTATCCTGAAGCCGCGCTCTGAACTTTATGTTGGAGCTTTTAGTGTGCGAATGTTAAGTCGAATCAGTCAACAAGCTGCCCTAGCTAAAACACTCGAATCTCTTGCAATTGATGTATGCTGTGTCACCGAAACACTCATACAGGACCCCAGCATGGTCACCCGCATGACCTCACCTAATCAATACAGCGGAACAGCACAATTCACTCTTCGTTTATCTGAAGACCCAAAAGCAAGCTCACGTGGCCTTGTTGGTATAGGTACAGCACTAAGCTTACGAGCAAAACAGGCACTTCTCCTGTGGATTCCTGTAGACAGCCGTTTATGTGCTGCCTATCTAAAAGAGAACGGTACAAACTCCGAAAGAGAGGGACACACGCCGATGCCTTTTTGTCGTCTCTGCTTATGCTCCCCCCCCCACTTCACTGACTGCAGCACAAGAGTGAAAGCCGAGTTCTTCATGAATTTCTCTAGCCTCCTTCAGAAAACTAGGCACTCAGACATAGTAATTATAGCAGGGGATTTTAATGCTCAAGTAGGTAGACTAAATCAGACTGAAAAACACTTAGGTGGGTCACTCGGCATTCCAATCCAGCGAACGGATAACGGAAATCGTTTGAGGCTATTATGTTCTGACTACCGTTTATTTTTAGCTACCACAAACTTCAAGCATAAAGAGAGACATTGTTTAACCTGGCAACCTCCGACACCTACACAACGATGGACACAAATCGACCACATCGGAATCAGCTATCGTTGGAGAGGCTGTATAGAGGACTGCCGCTCTTTCTGGGGCACGTCTTTAGATTCAGACCACACCCTAGCAAAAGCACGTATCTCTATGCGTTCTGCTGGTCGCAGAAGGATCACATCAGGCAAACCCCTCAGATATCAATTTGAGACTGGAAATTCTAAGATTGCATTTAGGAATGGTTTGGCTAAGCATCTAATTGCCCACAACCAACAGGCTCATCCCGAAACAGCCTGGAACGATTTTAAGGCAGGTGTAAACGCAGCAGCATTATATGCATCTAACCTCAATCCATAGGTTATGAAAGACTAATGGATCTCTGGAATTTCTAGTAAACTAATGAAGGCTCGAAAACCCATTCCAGAAGGCTCGGAGAAAGATGACGACATGGCTGTGAAACGTGGGTTATGAAAACCCAAGATATGCATCGTCTTCAGGTATTTGACCATAGAAATCATCGAAGCATCGCTCGTATATCGTGGAACAGTCGAATAAGTAATGTTGAGATTAGACAAAAGGTTTTTGGGAAATATGGTAAATCAGTCGAAGAGGTCATTAACATTCAGCGACTAAGAAGGTTGGGACATGTATTGCGCATGTCCAACCACCGTCTACCTCGTCGAGCAATGTTGGCTAGAGTTGAAGTAGGATGGAGGAAGAGTAGGGGTGGCCAAACCAAAACATAGCATCAGTTCATGAAGTCTTTGACTGTTGGTCTAAGCCATGTTGGTAGATGTAGATTACCTGGTTGGGGTCCGCGTGATAATCGCAATGAATGGCTGGAGACACTGGGTGACATGGCTCAGAATCGGTCACAGTGGCGCAAATGTATTTACTTTTTACCTTCATCTAGATCTTATATTCTATTGTTCCTTTCTGCACACCATTACTTTACTCTCCCTTTTTGTATGCTGTCATTGTTTCACCTTTGTAATCTCGTAGTGCTAATGTGGTATGCCAACTTGAACCTAAGGGCGTATGTACAGGGTTCTATGTCGCTGGTGAATGAATGAATGACGTTTAGATTCATACCATACTCTAATGAGAATAAGCATTTCCATGTATTTTACAGGATGTAGAAAAGTAACCACATGATAACACCTTGGATATCAATCTGAGAATGAGAAAGTAGAGAATGTATTCAGAGAAGAAATAACGAAACATCAAGTCAAAAATGGAGAGAGGCTTGGAATGATATTTAAATGGTTATAAATGAACCATCGATATCTACCATTGACATAAATAAAAAGATTAAAAACTTTAGCTTTCGGAATCTTCTAACGAAATGACAGTCGCTCGGAAACTCATCCCTTTAGGCTCGGTAAATGACGAAGAGCGATAGCAACTGGGACGTAGAGGAACAAAAATCTACACATTAATAATGAGCAGTGGTGAGCAATAAAATTTAAAAGTGATGGAAAAAAACTGGAGGGACACGTAATACTAGAGAACCGCCATAACTTATCAAAGAAGCCAGAATTATATAGTTAGGTGGTATTTAAAGGCTACTCGGTTGGCGTCTGTAAGATTACCGACTACAATGGCGCAGACGAATTTATTCCCTATAGTCCCTTATGTCTTAAATTCGAATATTTCTCAATACGTGGCTTTTTATTGTCTTTCCAAACTATATTATCTAACGTTCAACTGTTTTTCACTATCACTTAAATTCCTTTACTAGTCATCTTGTTAATTTCATTTCAACATGGCGATTTAGTAAGGCTGTTTGGGTTAATCCACATTTGTGCCAGGATCTGCGTTATTTAGGATGAACTAGTTGTGCAACAGTAGGATGCATTAACATGATCAGTAATACAAGAAACCGTTAATCGTAAAAATGAAAACTTACTTCATTCCCAACTTGAATAATCCGTCTGAGCATTAAATGAGGTTGTTTCCTGGAAGGGAATTTTAACGGTTTCAGAGGAGTGGGATTTAAGGGGATAACATTATTATTGGTTACCTGAAACTGATAATATATATTATTATAAAACTGCATAATAGAATCTTTATAATCCGAAAAATGGGGCTGGTGTGCATTGAAGTTGAATAATCCACTTTCACCTTTAAATCTGTTATTATTCATAGTAAAATAGGAAAGATGAGATCTTTGACATGAGGTCGCCGATGTTGTTGACGCAGAAGTAGTTGGTAGAAGTGCACGATTCCAAGCAGTTGCCTTAGCAGTAAGGATAGCTATACACTTAGCTTCATCGCAGGAGTTATATGACAATGATTTTGTTGTTGGACATGATGATAACGTTGAGAAAGTTTTCGCTAACGGATTATTATTACTATTATTCACCGTGAATGATGAAGGTAACGACGTTGAAGGGAGGGAAGTATTGTTTGGGATATTATCAAATAATCTTGTACGTAATGGTCTCTAAAGAGTTGAAACATGAATGAAAAAAATAAATACGCAGTGATTATAACAAATCAACGAGTAAGATATGCAGTCGGTGCAACTATAATACATGAACGAGTCAAAACATTAAAGCGACCTAGTTATTTTGAAACAACTTTTACGCTAATCAACACGAAGTTTGCATAGAACGAAAGGATTTCTGAAAAGTAGTGAAATCAGTTAGAATATAGTAGTTTCACAAATTACATGAGTTTTGGGCAATCTGTAAAATATGACGGCGTATATTAACCTCAGTGAAATTGAGAGGAAGCCGATACCCCGAAAGTTATTGCACAAAATACGAAGGCCATTTTCAATAATAGATACGATGGTCGCACTATTCCATGATGATGCATAGCACGTTGATTTACATATCATACTAGGCAATCTATTCTGTCCTCTGAAAAAAGTTTACCACTCTCTAAAAATCCCGGGAGTAGGTCCCCAGGGCTTGATGACTTGTAACACTTAGGAAGGAGTTTATTACGGATGTCATATCTGTTAGAGTATATCTGTGGTTCCGACCAGGGAGTACAAGATAGAGTGATCGATGTTGCTGTAGCAACAAACAACTAGGGTTGTCCCTCGAAGTGATCAATCCAGAATGCCTTTGGAAGCTACTAATTGGTCTGTAGTAAAATTCACAAATTACCTTACGAACACCAAACTTTTTGAGGTCAGTAGATTAAGTCGGCTGACAGAGCTTCCGGTAATTAACAGATGGAGACAATGCTTTCAACTCATTGGCCTGCTAAGACCACCAAGTTAATAGGTGCCGATGCTAACATTTTGAGATTTCCCTACGCAAACTATGTGTGGTATTAGACTCGAACAGTCGTTGTACACCGGCGTGGTCCAAGAAATTACAAGGAAACTGCAGAAAGCCGATTTTGATTAGTGGGACGCTCTGAGAAGCTGCAAGCGGCTTTACTCGCCATTTTCATGGAATCGTGCAGATGTAGCTTTGAGGGTGGATTAGTAGCTGACCAACTGAAGATTCGACCAGTTTTCTTGCATTTGTACACTTAGAACAATAGGCTTGTTGGTCATTGAAAAGCAAGGCGAGGTTGGTATATATCAGGGAATGATCAGAGTCCAGATAGGTATATCAAAAAGTGTGGCAATCTTGTACACATCCAAGCCAACTGATCACAAAATGATCAATGAGTCAGGGTTTGAGTTGTAAAGGGAGCACATCGGCGTTGGATGTGCTGGCCATAAACAAGTTGTAGACTGCAAAAAGCTGTATGAGACGATTACGGTTATTTGATATGTGATTATTAAAACCCCAATGACCATCTAGACGACTCTCCTCTGTACCTAGACCCCAAACCAGGGTGCCCAATTCCTCAGCTATTACTATGATATATGTTGAACACACTTAATTGAAATTCTTGATTAAACCTAAGATGCGATATGTCAATGCATACGCGAAAAGACATCGTTCTTCACGCAAGTTTATTCACACTTGGATGGAACCTTCAATTCTAATAGCCCGAAAGTAATTGTTAACGGGGATTTAGTTGATTAGTGCTACTTCCCTGATAAGTGCACTCTTCGAATCAACAAATAGGGGACGAATTTGCAATATATCGCTAGAGTCCTAAATACATGTTTAAGACTCTGCAAAGATAGCCAGACGCTTTTATTGTCAAGTCTGTATCAATGTACGTCAATTGAAAAAGGCTACGCGCGACTTAAGAGAGCCAGCCACGCTTTGAGGTGGCTAGTAGTATTCATACAATCGACTTACAGCCACCTGAGTCAATTGAGAGAACAGCAATTTTAAATGCCACGAACTGCGTGGTGAATCCACAGAAAAAAAACCAAGTAGAAGAATAAAGGAATCCAAAACAAATTCATTTGAAAAGACAAGGGTAAATACCGCGTGGACTAGTAATGTAAGAAGACTAGTAATTTACTTTCTTCATATATACTAAATTATCGTATTTATGCGAGGGCTAGGATTCTACTCGGGCGCTCAGACTGGAGCAGATAGTCTTCTAAGGAAACACTATTTGAACCTTTGGTCGGGAGACATAAACCATAAGGCAATGGAGTAACATCAGGAGATGCAACCTCATAGTGCCCGTTGATCAGAGTTGATTCAAACGTCATTTGTTTCCTCAAGAACCTGCAGCCCATGCCCAGCAATGGTTTGAAGTCAAGAGTTTTTGACTCCCCCCCTCTACTTAAACCCTTAGTGTTTACCAACTCAGCTTAGGCGTTGTACGTTTGTTTACCCCCTTCTTTCATTTTTGTAAATAGCATTTGCAAGAATAGGTAGTGAGTAGGAATTCCATGGTGAGGGCTATAAACGAGTGACCCTATGAGCATCGCGAGAGGGGAAACGAACTCTCTCCACACTCGTTCGGACCAGAGTGCTTTGGGTAGTATTCTTTACAACAATGAAAGAACGGAAGTGAATGTCCGGCGCTTAAACCGAGTTAGTGGATATGAAAGATCAACCAAGGTGAGATGGAAAACCTTGATCCCAAATCTATGCTATATATGATTTCTAGAATCCTGAGGGAACGAATGAAGTAGGACTTCGTTTCGACTGCCAGTTACAATCAGGATGCATTTACTGACGATGTCCCACTTCTTTGCAAATTAGACTTTTAGGTCCAAAGGTTCTGAAAACGGCTCTCTATCTCGGTTTTGTGTTCGGGGAATCATCGCCACATACAATTATGAAGAACATGATCTATTTGCTAATTTCAACGACGTTTATTGTCAAGGTAAAACAAACAAGATTAATATCAACAAAATTTACCACCAAATGCGCGCACAAAACTTACACGTAACGGTGAACGTGGTAACCTAGAACCAATAGGAGTTTTATCTAAATCCATTTTATGATTTAAACTAGAAGTAGCAGCATATCGACCAGCAGAGCCCAAAACAGCTGGTGGACTAGTTAAGTGAAATGATAATTGATCTGCTTCACTTAACGCTTTTGTGGGCGTTTGTATAATGAAATGAGTATTGTTATCATCAGCTACAAGGACATTTAGTAACCCATTTGTTGCCTGATGAGTTGATTTCAATAATGGTGAGGTGGTTATTTTGGATGAACAATCATTGTGATTAAAATTAGGTGAGAAAGAGGAAGGTGAATTAATAGGATCATTTATACTGGATTCAAGTAATTTCGGGGAGTCTGGTTTAATGATTGATGATGGCAGTAGGCTGAATTCCGGTTGATTAATTGGACTAGATGGACCATTTTTAATTAAATCCACTGGAGTCGAAGTGGACAGCAAGGGGTTATGAGAACTATAGGATAAGAAACGAGAGGAAGATGTAACACATACAATTTTTCCCACTAAGTTTGCTATGATCATCGTTTACGTTTTTTTTTTTTGAAAAGTAGATACTTTAAACAGTATATAACCGATGAAATATAAAAAGATACATATTATCCTGTTAAAGTGAGCGACAACTTTAGTATCTAAGGTTGAAAACGTTAGAGAAAATAGAACATAACATGTCAGAAACGCATGGTGTATTCATTCTTCGTCTTCCTAAAAATAACGATTTTGAATATCAACTTGTAAGTTTGTGTTATCTATTAAAATGGTCCATGTAATCTATTTAAAAGATGTCAAAGAATAACTCTGTATTGTTTTCAAGCATTCAGATTCCATCATGATTCGCAGAATGTGTAAAACTTATGAAAGACTGACTCCCAAAGAGCAGGCTGTTTATTGAATAGGTTGTGGATGTACTAAGCACATCTTCACTCATCGCTAGGTGTTGAAGCAGCATCGCAAATATTGCAGGATAACAAACGTTGTGTTTCTTGATAATAAGACCCTTGGTCATTAGAATGGCATCAAATCGTAGTCCATAGGTATTGCAAGTACTGAATACCATCCAAATGCAAAGTTATTCCGCAACACTACAAAAAGTGTGTGCCTTCTCTCACGCCGTATCGTGAACTGTTTGAAGTAATCGGAAAATTCATGCAACTATGTAGTTATGCGAGTGCCAGTAGTATGTAAAATGGGATCAATCTACACAATGAAAGCCAGATCGAATTATATCAATCTGGATCATCCTTAACATCATTATGAAGTGAGTCCGGGTTAAAAGTCGATTTAAAAGTTAGGTTTACGATGTACCGATGAGACCATTTCTATTTTATACTTTTCAAACTTGGTCCTTTCGATATGGTGTTTAAAGACTCTCTATGCTCGATCATCTTACTTATGCTTAACCACCACCTACCTCGTTGTTCTATGTTCACTGGCGTAGAAGTAGGACGAAAAGTGACGGACAGTTAAAACAAACCACAGCATCAATTCATGAAGTCTCTAACTGTTGGTCTAAACCATGCTGGTAAATGCAGATTATGTGCTTGGAGTTCGAGCGATATTCACAATCAATGGCTGGAGACACTGGGTGACATGATTCAGAATTAGTCACTGTGGCATAAGTAAATATTAACTTTATTATTCTTTCATACACAACTTTACTATATTCTTCCCTATTGTCATGTTATTCTTGCAAGATAGATCTCGCCTTGTCATGGCAACTTGTACCTACGCGCATATATGTCAGGTTCAACGTTATCAATGACTGACTGACATCGTTATTTCCAAGAGCTGCTTATATCCAGAGGCAATACCATGTTAGTAATATTGAAATTTGGCAATGTCCTGGCATAGTGAAAATAATTCAATCGACGTCATCACTGTTAAACGACGGTTTTATTGGCTTAGATATGTTTTACTAATGTCATCAAAGCAGCTTTCATAACGTGCATTGTTTGTTGACGTTCGATCTGGGTAGAGAAAGCGACGGTTATTTCATGGTATGGTGCAGTAGTATGAAAGAAAGCTGTATCGGACTAGAAAAATATGTTGACCTATTACAACTCCCTGGTTAGAGTACTAGAAATGTTGCAACTCAGTGGTTTGGAATTGTATAAGATAAATCGATGGCGATATGGTTTATGTTTTGGTTATGTTTTACGTTTTCCACCAAATAAACAGAATCTCCAACAGAATGAAATGGTGCTTGGTTGTACTTACAACCAAATTATATTTTCTATTGTTGTTAAATTTTAGACTTTTCGATTATGATCATCTTTTCTCTTTCGTCTGACGCTACTATTGATACTATTTTTTCAGCTAAATTGTATTCTTCCGACTAATTTCCCTTCTCTCAGTATTCTGACGTAAAATTTGACAAATCGAACAAGTAACTGAAAATCTGTGACATATATGATGTAGTATAATGAATAACGAATTGATCTGACCTACATACTCACCACATTACACACATATATTGTGAAGATTCATTCGATCATACTATTGAATTCAACTGATGGTTAATCCAAATTTTACTAGACAATTTTCTTACAAACAGATCAATAAATATTAGGATGAACTTGAATCTTCCCGTTGATTTGTTATGGACTGAAGTTGGTCAGTCTCTGTTGCTATATGTGCATCCTGAGCGGATTGGCTCAGGATAGCGATTATTCACAAGTATTAATTAAGTTGGATTGTGATTGGCAAGAGGAATCAAGGACGCGCGTTTCGTCCTAATTGAGATTCGTCGGCTGGATGTACCTGCATCCCAATGTTGATGTTCACAGTGAGATTCGAACTCAGTCCGTTTCGTGCCAAACGCCACAAAGTCCAACTTAAATAATATTTGTGAATAATCGCTATATTGAGGCAATCCGCTTAGGATGCACATATAGCACCAGAGACTCACCAACGGGAAGATATAAGTTCATCCTAATACCTATGTGCCCGTCGCACAAGTGTGACTGTCTGGACTCAATAGTCTAGTGGTGAACGCGGTGGCGTTTGGCACGAAGCGAACTGAGTTCGAATCCCACTGTGAATATCAACGTTGGGATGCAAGTACATCCAGTCAACGAGTCTCAAATAGGCCGAAACGCGCGTCCTGCATTCCACTTGCTAGTCACAGTCCAACTTAAATAAGATCAATAAATATATCCTAGGTAACGTAATCACTGATTCAAAGTTGTCTAATTGTTCCGTTTTACAAAAGTGCTATAACTATAAGACGCTTAGGAAATTCAGAGTTCGAAAAAATATTTGAGAAGCTGTAACCTCTGAAGTTCCATCATTTCGAAAATCAGATGGTGACGCATGAAAGTCGTCTAATATTGAGAATGAAATGAATTTGAGAATGCAAACTATAATATGACAACCGTGGTTGAAATATTATGAATTCTAATCTATGGCGGAGTCGAAAGTGCCTATCGCTAAAGACTCCTATACTAAGACAAAACAACTGATTAATGCTACTCTAACTATGACCAATCATTCAACTGAGTTCAAATACACCAAAACAGAATACTTAACAGTATGATTATGAATAAAAACTAATGACGGCAATCTGTTTATTTACCTGATAGAAGTCGTTACGACGGAATACCTTAGAGATTGTTGAGAACTACTTCTTGATAACTGTGCACTATTCAATAATCCAGATTCACTAAACTATTTTGGTAAGGTTAAAAATAAAGCAAATGATAATTCAAGGATGTGTTTAAAAAAATTACTATTACTTTTAACTAACTTATTAAGTACATAAGTGTGTAGTTGCCATATCACTTACAGCGTAGGCGAGAATAGTGCTGACTGTAATTGTGTACGACAAATATTCGATATTACCAAACAGAATCGATCTTGGAAATTAAAATGAAACGAGACAGTTAGCATCACACATCTTTACTGGCTATTAACCGACTACAGGAAGATAATGAGAGAATACTTTATCAGTGAGATAATCGTTAAACTTCTTGAAAATGAGGAGAACAGAGATAACACTTATAATCTTGAACACTTATGGATATGCATATAGTCATAAAGTATCTTAAATTGCTTCGAAACGAATTTTAGTGAAATGATTAGGAGTCAAAACAGACAGTCAAGGTTAAGGATAGAATTTGCATGTTGAGTAAGATTATCCCAGGTATAACTTAATATTTGATAGGTCGAGAAAAATAAGTTTGTTTGCATCATCTGGAAAGAGCGTTCTGTCCTATTTGAGACCGGTCACCGGAGAGTATCTGTATCTTAGTGGTGCTGTCCACGCCGACATTTAGTACATACTGCTTTAAACGTCAACGCGTTATCCTCCAGACGATGAATCCTTAAACGAATAAAATGTAAGTTTTAAATTCCACTGTAAACCATAATCCAGTTTTATTGAAACTAATGGCGTTATTCTCTATTCATTAGTTGACTGTTTTTCTGTAGCTGGATTGATGTGATATGCAATAACTTAGGTTGACACATATTGGAAAGTAAGTAAATAGTAAGAGTAGACTCGAATTCTGTCTCAATTTTTCACATGGAAACTTCGAGATTTGAATTGTTCAATGAAAATATACGGTCCATATCAAACATGAGTTGTTGACGATGAATAACCTTCTTGTATATGCATCAAAGAAATATAGCTTCGTACTTTAACAGATTTTTTTCCTATCCCCAAGTGTATACATAATCAATAGTTAGAATTATAAGTTATGTAGCATAAACGATTAATCATCGCTTTGTGAATTGTGAAATAACATAAAACATCATGGGTTGCAAAAATTAAAGTTTGACGATTGCGTAATTGTCACAATCGAGAAAGCATGTACACAAGAAAGGAAAGAAAATCGTATTCACTATACTAGTTCATTCTTATGTCTTCGATTTTAGCGCATTTGTTCGTTTTTGAAATCAAGAAAACGTGCCAAATACTGACAAATCCTATCTACACCAGACATTTTATCACCATATAAAACTTATAGTTCATGGAGTACTAGGTTTATGGGCAACATCATATTCGATAAGTATGTTAGATTAAGCATTTCTGACAAAATATTAGTTCATTTATTAAGTAACTGTGTACAGCTTATTGAACTGTAACCTTCGATAAAGATTTTATTTCAAGTAGTTATTCCCAACTGACTTCTATGAATATATCAGTATAATGCAGTCTGGTATGCTGGATGAAAAACAAAAATTTAGTGAATGGTAGAGATTCAAATGAAAATTACACACTAATAAACAATATTCCCTTTATACCGTTGAAAAAATAAAGGATAATTCACATTTACTGAACATTGGAAACATTACTAAAAACCTCAACTTTAAAGCATTTACATAAATACATGACATGAAAAAACAGAGTAACAACCGACTAGAAATACAGTTTCTCGAAATAAAACCAGAAATGGAAGAGAGAATCAATCAATCATGACTAACGTAGAGCCTAACATATTCACATTTGCTCAAAGTCATTATATCACGTTAATACGATATAATCAAATTAAAAAGGATGGTGCCAGAATATAGTCCAACAGAAAGGAATGTATGGAAAGATAACAGAACTTAAGATCGAGAATAAAATAAAGTGGGTGTATCTGTACCACTATAACCAACTCTCGGGCATATCATCCAATATTTTTAATCAATGATCGTGGTTATCGCGCGAACCTTAACCAGGTGGTAATCTGCATACGCCAAAACGGCTCACAACAACAGCCAACAACTTCTCGAATTGATTTCATGTTTTAAATTGGCAGTCCTTACTTTTCTTCCAGCCTACGCGGAAACCAGATAACATTGTGCGTCGAAGAAGAAGATGGTTGGGCATACGTAATACATATATCAGTCATACCAACCGATAAACATTTACAACTCCAGCGACGAACTCGTTATCTTCGCCTAAAACTGTGCCTGGCCTCAGCATTAATCACGTGGTCGCTCTGGGGTACGAGAATGATGATTCGAAAACACATACGACCAATTGCCCACATATCCTCTATTTTAATAGCCTATGTTTCACAGTCATAAATTAATACGGAGCAAACGATTGTGCAGAATACTTGGTTGCCAGACGGAGAGCTCACGTATATCACAGGTGACGACAAACGAACTTTAGGAGTCTATGAAGAGATTTCCAAAAATTTCAGCCCGCCAGGCCTGATCAGACTGGAAGGATAAGAAAGGTGGTCAGTGCACTTGATTACTTCACTTCATACGATCAATTTAGGTGATGGCCCAGACCAGTCATGAAGTAATTTCATGCAAGCAGAGAAAAACGGATCACAAACATGTTTGCATTAGTACACAAGACGTTTAGAAGACTTCACAGCATCTTCCTCGAATAAGGCTATTATTTTCAAATTCTAAGTTAATAGGTGATTTAATTGGTATGAGATCAATCCCTGGAAAGTTAGGTGAGGAAATGACAATTTCTAGGAGAACAACTATAAGAAGACAAGATAAACAGTAGGATATACGAGTATCACTTGAGATTGACAATACTGATGAGTGTTTATAGGTTTTGACCCAACCAGTACTGTTTGAGTAGGCAGCTACCACAATGTTCATAGACTTCCGAAGTAATCGTTTTAAAGGTGAATACTGGCACAAGAACTCTTGGTCTATGGAGTCGAACGCTGCCATTTAGTACTACCTACTACAGTATTACATGAAGTCGCTAAAACTGTGGTTCAATAAAATTTTTCTCATACACGGTTTACTAAAAATTAACACCTGATAACACTTAACGTTGCCTCAGGATGTGTAATTTATTGCATAGTTACGGTTTGTCGGGCAGATGAATCTAGACTTTACAACCCAAGTGACATAGAAATTCCCATTTTTTAGAATCTATTAAACAACGATATGGTGTTAAGACTTGGTTAGATGAACGAGTTTGGAACATCTATATCTACCGTTATCCCCTCTGACAAATACATCAAGTAATGTGTTAACAGAATACGATGAATTTGTTGTATTTGTATTTTCCTGCATAATTACAATACACGCTAACAAGTTTATTAATTCGAAACTTTGTGACTCTTAGATATTATAATTGTCTCTATCAAATAATTATGACTACGTGATTTTAAACGTGTTCAATATTCAACAAGCCTATCGTGTTTATCACTTTCAGTCATTTCCTGTTCACTATGTAGACGAGTACTACATTCTGAACCCAATTCACACAAAATATTTCAAACCCTAACTTTGATCTTCGTCTGGCAAGATGAGCTGAGTTACATTAAAATGTTCACAGAAGATGGCTGTGGATAATTCCGATAGATTGAAATTAAAGCTTCAATGAGCATTACACTAATATACAGCAAATGACGGAAAGTGCCGGATGCAAAACACCAGAAACAACATTGTCAATGACTTTGAACCTATCTACTCTATCTGACAATTAATTTTAGCGATTTAATTAAAATCTATAATTCTTTGTATTACTTACACCTGAATCATGATGATGAATAGGTTGTGTTAGACGAATCTTCCAATTTCCATTTGTAGTAGTAGTAGTGGTAGTAGAATCTGATGAATTCGACTTCAATGATGGCAATGGAATTAAATAGGTAGGTCGAATAGTTTTACTACCTGTGAACTGGTTGTTTGGATTTATGCTGATGTTATTACTACCATTATGTTTAGAAGTATTAGACCAAGATAATCTATAAGAAGGAATAGAGTAAATGTAAGATATAATAACAAATGTATCTTTAAAGAGATTGTATAGGTTGAAATACGACTAGTTGGATGATGACGTAACTAACGTATCAAATACAGATCCATGTACTAGGCTATGAGTAGAACTTGATATATGAGTGCTAGTGATACTAATATACGTTCGTTCGAATAGAAGTTGGTGTGTATTACACAAGATATAACTCATTTGTTAAGTACATACTTACGTACTCAGTTTTCAACCATACTTTTAGGTGTGAAAGTGACAAGATAGAAACCATGCTGCATTAAGTTCACATGCAAGCGTACGGAGGCTATTGCAATTAAGCCAACCACATACCTAGCCAAAATCACTGTTCATATGTTCGAGTCCATATATATATATATATATATATATATATATATATATATATATAGAGAGAGAGAGAGAGAGAGAGAGAGAGAGAGTACAGTCTTCCAGTTTTATTTCCCTTACTCCTGAATAGTTGGTTGGGTTAAAAGTTAGAGAGAGCGTGACTGTGGCTGAATCAAACTAAAGATAACAGAGGAATAGTCACAGTACCCAGGTCATCCAGACAGAAGTGGACCTTATGGAAATTGAACTTATGGCCAAAACGCTGGAAGCCGAGTACCTTTACACTGTTCTTTTGTCTCTGATAGTCCCTTCTTGACCTCTCCTACACGTCACAGGAAAACACCATGCGGAAAACTGATGAAGGCTATAAAACATGATACCTGAGTCAACTAAAGACGTTATTGTTCCGAGCAATGAAGACTAAGGAACAAATAATGTCCAAACAAGCACTTTGAAAAAACTAACTTCTATACCAGTAATACATAAACAGAATAAATTGTGCACATAAAAACGTATTAATAGCAAATATCACAATCGGATTAATCCATGGTATGTGTGATTCAAGTAGCATAGTGAAACATGTACTAGGTGGTGAACTGTACACTTGTGATACCACTCTATTTTCCATACTAAGTAAGGTAGTTGGGGTTCAGTCCTGGCACACAACTTAAAAGTGGAAAGTCGTATGTTTTAGTCAGTAGGTAATATTATATTGAAATATTGTATTCTAGATCGAATGGCTTGAGAGAACGGATAATTGGGTGGCATAACGACAAGGTTATAAGTTACTTTTAAAAAAATGAAATGTGGAAAAAACAAGATTCCTTCAACGACAAGAAAAACTTACAAAGAATTACGAAACAATAAACTAGACAACGGACGATTTTCTTGATTATAATTGGGCCAATATTGAAGGACAACCTTTTCATATCGTTGTCTTACATCAACAGCGGTACGTTTTTTATATAAACTACCGTTAATGGTTAGACGATTAGCTATTAGCTCCCAATTAGATCCATATGTCAAATATAACTGTAATAAAGTCGAGTCTTCTTCTTTTGTCCATGCTGAGTTTTGTTCCAGACTAATAGTTTGTGGTGAAACACTATGTTGTATTAACGTTGTATATGTTTTACTGGAACCTAACATTTGAGGTCGTAAATGCTTCAGATATCTGAAATAAGTGCAAGTGAAGATTGGAGTTTAATGTACACATACTAATTTCAACAGGGAAATAGATCATACAAAATATTATAGTGTATAAAAGATATGCTTACACCGCAAGGTGTTAGGAGACAGCTACAATTCTATATTTTACTTAGACTTGACTAAAACATATTAGCCGACTACAGTAATCAATGTGAATGGAGTTAGAACGAAGCTTAAGACAAAAGAAACGAAGATCTTACAATTTTAACCTAAGAGACAGACTGAGATTTTGCTGACGCAATTATTCTAGATAGTTCTAAATCAGTATATGAATGTTCAAGCAATTAGGCTACCGTGCCATTTAGCATGAAAACAAGCAGAGGATTTTTCTACAAGGAAAGAATTACTTTTGTAGTCAAACATGCTAAATGATGAGTAAAGTTGGTCAGCCAAATAGGACACCGAAATTGTTGTTGGGATGACTTCTTTAACCCACGCCACAGAACGTCACAAGTCAATAACATGGAAGTTAATCCAACCCACTTTAGTGATATTTGTACTAAAAAGTGGCAATTTGCTTGACTACACGTTTCCCCTTTGTATTTCGGCGCTATTAATCACTGTATAAGTAACATTAATACAAGCTCACCATTTAGCTGACCGATGCAATCTTTAATATGAAAAAGGTGACAATTCGAATGAGGTCATTCTGTAATTAAAATTATACTTTGACCTTTACAATATTCATAAACAAAAGATAATGTGGAAGGCAGAATCTAAATACACGGCCAAATGGCCGAAGGTAATGTACCTGAATCTTCAACCTACAGCTCGATAACCCACAATTCTGTAGAGTTTAACGCTGTCAGAACTGTGCCATAACACAACTTTGGTTTCCAGAAAAGTTTTCTACCCAAAATGAAATGACAAGTTAACAGTTACTTACCGTTCTGAGCACTGAAAAGCTGATTTGCCGATTTTTTTTCCGATAAGATTCCAACGATTTTCACCCAATCGAGAAACATGATCAAGAAGTTTGCAGTCTTCTAGGTTAGTCCAACTTCCAGAAGAGTTATCAAGCCTCTTTTTGGGTGTTCCATAAAAACTCGCTGTAACACATGTTAAACCGTCAACGTTATTGCTGTCTTCCCAACGACCTCGATACGGTAGTTCATCTAGCATAACTAAAACGACCGAAAGCAGGCTACTGAAAATTCTTGAGTGATTTTATATCAAAAAGTAAACAAAGCTGAAAAAATACTACCGGCTAGTAAAAAGCGGTGTAAAAAATATGAAGTGACTCATTGAGTGACTTTCTTTGCGGAGTGTAGATCAAACCACTGACTAATTGAATGCTGCTAACACACTACTTAATTAGATTAATTACATACAACACTTAAATAATGAGATGAAGATTGCTGTTCAATTCATTTACTGAGTTTAGTAATGAATACGCAGAAAACTGACTGTATATGTGAAAGCGAAGAATGAGTAGCTAACTAAAACATAGAATGCAATGGAACTAGCATATACGCTATCAGATTTCAAGCAAATGACGAACACAAACAAAATACTCCTTACCTACATACATGGGAAATTAATTAAAATTGAAAATAATTAACATGTCATAGATACCGGATGAATACGAGGGAAAAACCTGAATTTAAACCAGTGGTTCACCAAAACTGATTACATAAATCTGAACTTGGTAAATCAATTACATTAATGCTAGGTCTACTGAAACCGCGCTCCAAACTTCATGTTGGAGTTTTTAATGTATGTACGCTGTGTCAAATCGGTCAACACGCTGCCCTAGCTAAAACACTCGAATCTCTTGCAATTGATGTATGCCGTGTCACCGAAACACTCATACAGGACCCCAGCATGGTCACCCGCATGACCTCACCTAATCAATACAGCGGAACAGCACAATTCACTCTTCGTTTATCTGAAGACCCAAAAGCAAGCTCACGTGGCCTTGTTGGTATAGGTACAGCACTAAGCTTACGAGCAAAACAGGCACTTCTCCTGTGGATTCCTGTAGACAGCCGTTTATGTGCTGCCTATCTAAAAGAGAACGGTACAAACTCCGAAAGAGAGGGACACACGCCGATGCCTTTTTGTCGTCTCTGCTTATGCTCCCCCCCCCCACTTCACTGACTGCAGCACAAGAGTGAAAGCCGAGTTCTTCATGAATTTCTCTAGCCTCCTTCAGAAAACTAGGCACTCAGACATAGTAATTATAGCAGGGGATTTTAATGCTCAAGTAGGTAGACTAAATCAGACTGAAAAACACTTAGGTGGGTCACTCGGCATTCCAATCCAGCGAACGGATAACGGAAATCGTTTGAGGCTATTATGTTCTGACTACCGTTTATTTTTAGCTACCACAAACTTCAAGCATAAAGAGAGACATTGTTTAACCTGGCAACCTCCGACACCTACACAACGATGGACACAAATCGACCACATCGGAATCAGCTATCGTTGGAGAGGCTGTATAGAGGACTGCCGCTCTTTCTGGGGCACGTCTTTAGATTCAGACCACACCCTAGCAAAAGCACGTATCTCTATGCGTTCTGCTGGTCGCAGAAGGATCACATCAGGCAAACCCCTCAGATATCAATTTGAGACTGGAAATTCTAAGATTGCATTTAGGAATGGTTTGGCTAAGCATCTAATTGCCCACAACCAACAGGCTCATCCCGAAACAGCCTGGAACGCAGCAGCATTATATGCATCTAACCTCAATCCAAAGGTTATGAAATACGATTGGATCACTGAAACGTTTAGCGAATTGGAGGCTCGAAAACTCATTCCAGCAGGCTGAGTTTGATGAAGAGCGACGGCAATTGGGATGTAGACTAACAAAGAGTCTGCGTAAGGATGGTGAACAGTGGTGGGCAACAAAAGCAAAAGTGATGGAAGCATCGGCGGCGGCAGGCAATAGTAGACAACTGTTCCGACTTATCATGGACACGGGTATAAAGGAATCGGCGGTTAGTGAAACTATCTCGGAAAAGGATGGGTATATGATTCACTCTCAGTCTAGAAGATTAGAGCGATGGTCGGAACACTTTCAGGGAAGTTCAACTGGCCGCCAGCTACTCTTAGCTTACCTACTATCCCCGGGCTACCTGAATGGAAAACTGCCACAGGTCCCCCCAACTCTCAGTGAGGTTGAAAAGTCTATAAGTAAATTGAAGCAAGGGAAAGCAGTAGGACCTGTTATGTTACCTACCGACATCTTTAAGGATGGTGGCTCAGTCTTAGCTGGCAGGTTGACTGATATATTAACCAAAGCCTGGGAACTGAACATCATCCCATCAGACTGGTCTCGTTCGCTGATTGTCCCAATCTACAAAAAGGGACAGAAATCCTCTTGTGATAACCTCAAAGGAATCAGTTTGACTAATATACTATCTAAAATATTAGCCTCTATAATCATTCGACGTTTACCCAACACTAGAGGACAGCAGACTCAAGAAAACCAGGCTGGTTTCAGACCTGGACGAGGATGCATTGATCAAATATTCACTCTGCGCCAGATTCTCGAACATAGACGTATGTACCAACGTCCGACTATAGTTGTATTTCTTAACCTGAAAGCAGCTTTCGACTATGTAGAGCGTGAAGTCTTGTGGCAGTGTTAGTCATTAAAAGGCGTACCTCAAAAGTACATTAACCTTATAAAGGCTCTCTACTCGGTCACCACTGGTCGAGTCAGAGCATATGGCGAATTGTCACGAGAAATTTCATCCTCAAGTGGAGTCCGTCAGGGTTGCCCCTTATCCCCATTTTTACTTAATTTCATCATAGATGTACTGTTAGAAATCTCTCTCACTTCTTTTAAGTCCTCAGGAATTAACCGCCCTCCAGGAGGCCCTCTCGTCAACTTAGGATATGTAGACGATATAGCCCTATTTGGTGAAGACACAAATAATATTCAGACTCTCTTGAACACCTTGAGTAACAATGCGAGAATATTTGGGACGCGCTTCTCTCCTTCCAAATGCAAAATGTTACTCCAGGACTGGCCTGCTTCTTTTCCCAGATTAGTTATAGGGAATGAAGTAATTGAATGCGTTGATCGCTTCACTTATCTCGGAAGTCTCATCACCCCTGGTGGGTCGGTGTCTGACGAAACCACAGCACGGATTTAGAAAGCCCGATCAGCATTTGCCAACTTACGACACGTGGCGCAGGCAAGATATCCGTCTTTCAACGAAAGACCAGGTATACCGCATAGCAGCTCGTGCCGTTTTTACATATGGCTGCGAAACGTGGGTCATGAAAACCCAAGATATGTGTCGTCTTCAGGCATTAGACCATAGGAATCATCGTAGCATCGCTCGTATATCGTGGAACAGTCGAATAGTTAATGTTGAGACTAGACAAAAGGTTCTTGGGAAACACGGTGTCAGTCGAAGAGGTCATTAACCTTCATTAACTAAGACGGCTAAGACATGTATTGTGCATGCCTGACCACCGTTTACCTCGTCGCGCGATGTTGCCTAGGGTTGAAATAAGATGGAAGAAGAGTAGGGGTGGCCAAACCAAAACATGGTACCAGTTCATCAAGTCCTTGACTGTTGGTCTAAGTCATGTTGGTAGATGTAGAATACCTGGTTGGGGTCCGCGTGACAGTCGCAATACATAGCTGGAGACACTTGACAACATGGCTCAGAATCAGTGGCTCAAGTGTATTCACTCTTTAACCTAATCTAGATCTTGAATTCTATTATTATTTTCTGCACACCATTACTTAACTCTTCCCTCTTGTATTCTGTTATTATGTTACCTCTGTAACCTTGTAGTGCTAATATGATATGGCAACCTGAACTTACGAGCGTATGTGCCCGGTTCTACGTTGCTGATGATGATGATGATTACGTTAATCGACACCAACTAAATGCAGGAATACAGAACTAACTAGTTTAACCCATTTAATACTGTGTTGCGTTGTACATCTAAAGAAGTGTTTTTAAGCTATGGTTCACTGATTCAGACAACCAGATGAGAAATATCGGATAATAAGCACACTCGAACAAGTATAAACTGCATAGGACATGACAAAGTGTGGATCCAAGTTACCCTATTACAATAATATCAGTAGTGGTTAAAAACTACGTAGAACAGTTTGACATAGGTGAACGAAGTAGAAGAGTAAGACCCATGAAATAATGCTACGACTGGAAAATTAAAGGAATACATAAAAGGGTGCTATTGTGTTAATAATATTGGTTTCAAGCCACAATATGCAGAATCTCTAATTCCAGATAATAGTTGACCGGTATGCATTCCAACGCATCTTCGGTCAGTAGTGAGCGGCATCAATAATTAATACCACATTTTGTTCAGATCATTCCATTACTTTCTCAACCTTTTCTTATTAAGAACTTTAGAATATCGGCTACTTCGTAACCTCTACATAGTACACAATATGGTAGGACTACTCACTCGACTATTCTGTTATACTGTAACAATACTTTGAAGTTCTTTACTGACATAAGGGAGACCTTGTAGTATCCTGTCATTTCAAGAATCAACTTTCGTTACCACAACGCATATAGCTAACTACTAAGGAATGTGTCTATCTTTGAAAGGTCAGCGGACACCAACTTGCAGTACATCAGTAGACTGGTAAGAACTAATTAAAACTCTCTTGCTCTTCGTAAGGTCTTATCCAAAACTTAACCAAAATAGATACTATCACTTCCGAAATAGGCTATGCAGATAAACATATATAACTACTTCATTATCTACGACAAGACTAAGGACTGAGGAGGATTCGTGCAAACTAGTTTATATTTACTAACATAATTGTAACAATATGGCCAAAACAAGCCGAAATAAATTGCCATTAAGCAAAACAAATTAAAGTGTCCTTGTACATTTGATTCAGCTCGTTTAATTAGAATTTTTCATACAGCTACGAAAGTGTAAAAGAACATATATGTATGAATTTATACATGGAAGCGTAATCAAGATAAGCAAACACCTAGAAGAAGTTTTGGGCGTATTGATTTATTATCACGCTAGACCGCAAGAGAGTGATGAAAGAGAAACGAGTAAATTATTGAGTGCTTGTCAGTGTTTTAATTCACAGATGAATACGTACAGCAGATCATGTGAATACATGAATAATCATGTGTCTCTTCTTAGAATGTATCTAAAAACGTTATCTCAGTTCAGCAAAGAGCCAGTTTAAGTTATAAAGGAACCTGAGATGCTTAGGCAAACCAACCTCATGTACATAATATAGTATCACAATAATTCCTTTGTTTTTCCCCCCACTTTACGGCACATATTGGAAGTTGCAACAATATTGACACAAACAAACAAATATACTCACTAGTTTGAAAACACAGTTTGTAAAACCTTATTAATGTCACACATATAATAGGTTTCCATGAATTCTCTTCCCTGTTACGTTAAGATTTTTTTAATGCATCAAATAAGACAGAATGCGCCTTCTGGATTTCTCTTGTCAGTCACAATTGAACTCTAACACCATTGTTGTATATTTTACTGTGATATCGTCCTTCATTTCGCCGTAATGACTACATTGAATGCCAAAGTCAGTGAATAGAGTTTGTTGGGGCCAAATTAATAGGACAATCTTCCGACTGGAATCCATCTGCTAGTACAGATAAATCGTATTTCCATAGGTATTATATTTCGTTATCCGACCCACATGAAAAGATAATATTGTACTTGTATCTATTACATGACTACCAATAACTGTGCAATTTTTTGCTTTTCCCATGACTACTAAGCAATCACTGATTACTATGTTTTATTTTACTGGATGAGGTTGGAGTGAACCCTGTATATGTCCAAGTTACGTTGGTCGTGTAACCAGGATAACTTCTAACAACTACACAGACAAGCACCAATAGGAACAAATCAGTAAGAGGTAATGAATGAGGTAGGGAATGTATTTGAAAATTAGGGGAGTATTTAAACAGAATACAACGCTTAGGTTGGATAACTAGAGAGTAAGTAAGTACATCGTGATCTGGTTTGATAACTAAAAGAGCGCTCTCAATTAGTCGCGTCGGCTAATTGTCAAGAGATATACATTTACACCAGAGATACCAGAGGAAATGTTTGGGGAGATCCATGCAGTCGCCTATAGATTTATTGACAAGGTGTTCGTCGATTAATTCCCTCCCCCCCCTCAAATTCCAAGATTTTGAATTCATCATAATTTTCCTTCACTGACTAATATTTTATTTTATCTCCTATTTTTGTTGTCTCTAGGTCGATTGGTTAGTGGTTGTGGTAAATTTGTGCATAGGGGGGTGAGGGATGAAACGACGATGAAAAGCACATATCCCGATGAACCTCTGCAGCTTCCTATGACACGTTATCAATGTGCACGACAAGATGATCTGATAGTGATGAAAGAGAATACGAGGTAAATTATTGAGTGCTTGTCAGTGTTTTAATTCAAAGATGCAACGGACAGCAGATTATGTGAATACATGAATAATCAATGTGTCTCTTCTTAGAATGTATCTAAAAACGTTATCTCAGTTCAGCAAAGAGCCAGTTTAAGTTATAAAGGAACCTGAGATGCTTAGGCAAACCAACCTCATGTACATAATATAGTATCACAATAATTCCTTTGTTTTTCCCCCCACTTTACGGCACATATTGGAAGTTGCAACAATATTGACACAAACAAACAAATATACTCACTAGTTTGAAAACACAGTTTGTAAAACCTTATTAATGTCACACATATAATAGGTTTCCATGAATTCTCTTCCCTGTTACGTTAAGATTTTTTTAATGCATCAAATAAGACAGAATGCGCCTTCTGGATTTCTCTTGTCAGTCACAATTGAACTCTAACACCATTGTTGTATATTTTACTGTGATATCGTCCTTCATTTCGCCGTAATGACTACATTGAATGCCAAAGTCAGTGAATAGAGTTTGTTGGGGCCAAATTAATAGGACAATCTTCCGACTGGAATCCATCTGCTAGTACAGATAAATCGTATTTCCATAGGTATTATATTTCGTTATCCGACCCACATGAAAAGATAATATTGTACTTGTATCTATTACATGACTACCAATAACTGTGCAATTTTTTGCTTTTCCCATGACTACTAAGCAATCACTGATTACTATGTTTTATTTTACTGGATGAGGTTGGAGTGAACCCTGTATATGTCCAAGTTACGTTGGTCGTGTAACCAGGATAACTTCTAACAACTACACAGACAAGCACCAATAGGAACAAATCAGTAAGAGGTAATGAATGAGGTAGGGAATGTATTTGAAAATTAGGGGAGTATTTAAACAGAATACAACGCTTAGGTTGGATAACTAGAGAGTAAGTAAGTACATCGTGATCTGGTTTGATAACTAAAAGAGCGCTCTCAATTAGTCGCGTCGGCTAAAACAAATATATTCGGCATCAGTTACGAGTAGAATCAAAAGCTTATGTAGGGAACTATTCACCTCCGTAACACTCCCTCTCCGAGAAGTAACGCCTCTGCTGATTGAGTTTGGTAATGAGTGACTGTTTTGAACTTTATTATCTGCAGCCTTTCTGTTAGTAAGGACGCAAAGCATGAATGAAGATTGTCCTTAACCCCGATTAACTTCAGTTTGAGGAGCAGCAGGCTTTTTAACGTCGAGAAATACGGTTGATACTATCTTGTTGTATGCTTGTGTCATCTGGGTAGTGTCACGTGACCGAGTCTTAAGGAACTCATGTTGGGAAGGAGAGAGTAGTTTGTTCCCAAGTAGATACTGAGGTGTTTTCTCCTTAATAACTTTTTCCATTATTCTGGATGCAACAGAGGTTAGGTTAATAGGGCGATATTTGTCAGTGGTCCATATAGGCTAGTGTAGTGATAGTTTTTGTGACATTTTCATAGTGGGTGCTATATCCGTGATTTAGCATAATAGCGGCATGGTAGATTCGATTTCAGTTATACGTTAGTAAGCGGGAGATCCATGCAGTCGCCTATAGATTTATTGACAAGGTGTTCGTCGATTAATTCCCTCCCCCCCCCTCAAATTCCAAGATTTTGAATTCATCATAATTTTCCTTCACTGACTAATATTTTATTTTATCTCCTATTTTTGTTGTCTCTAGGTCGATTGGTTAGTGGTTGTGGTAAATTTGTGCATAGGGGGGTGAGGGATGAAACGACGATGAAAAGCACATATCCCGATGAACCTCTGCAGCTTCCTATGACACGTTATCAATGTGCACGACAAGATGATCTGAATAGTGATAAAGACCAAACACTTTATATATATTCTCAGTGGACGGAATGAGGATATATTGATGACAGAATATCAGCATTACGAAAGTAGAAAACTAGGGATAAATTCATGTCACACAACATCAACCAAACAAAAAGTGTTTCACTGCCAGTCGCATCTCATCTCTTATTTATCTACCTCTAAACTTTTATCAGATAAGTATTCCATGGAGACGTTAACATACACAGTCTCTAAGCTTCCTATTATTTCGCTGAATTGTGAGGAAGGTTAACTTTTCAACTCATCTGGACTATCAACATAAGCGTCTAGCCAACTTATTGCTAACTAGCCTATATGGACCACTGACAAATATCGCCCTATTAACCTAACCTCTGTTGCATCCAGAATAATGGAAAAAGTTATTAAGGAGAAAACACCTCAGTATCTACTTGGGAACAAACTACTCTCTCCTTCCCAACATGAGTTCCTTAAGACTCGGTCACGTGACACTACCCAGATGACACAAGCATACAACAAGATAGTATCAACCGTATTTCTCGACGTTAAAAAGCCTGCTGCTCCTCAAACTGAAGTTAATCGGGGTTAAGGACAATCTTCATTCATGCTTTGCGTCCTTACTAACAGAAAGGCTGCAGATAATAAAGTTCAAAACAGTCACTCATTACCAAACCCAGCTACCAGTGGCGTTATTCCGGAAATGCTCTGGGTCCTCTGTTGTTCGTTATGCACACAAATGATACAGGTATTACTAAGGAATAGGGTCGACCTTATTTATATGCGGTGATCTCGAAATAGTACATTGCTTTAGTCCCCATGCAATGGATTAAGTTGTTTCTCTGATTCGAAAAGACCATGATAGTTTATCTACTAGTAATCAAAGTGGTGGAAAAGGGAACAAACTAACTATTAGCCGAATCCGAATAAGACCATCTGGAATCACTCACGTGAGAAATCTAGATTGGGGCCCTAGTGCGTTGTACAAGTCTTATATAGGGACTGGGGTAAGTCACAATTCTATATTGCGCTATTTGAAACCGAAGTACATTAAAGTATGCCAATGAGTGACTATACAAGGCGAAACACAGAAGCAATTTCTATCAAACATTCATTTAAATTCTTCCAATTGACACTATCATTGTTTCATTTTGATAAACAATCAACAAATCACAGGAGTAAAACAGTGTTCACTGTGGTACAACACATACCTCTAACATCCTGATGCTGTAACTGCTGTTGCTGTTGTTGAAATTTCATACTCAATTCACATCTTCACATGCTATGACATTTGCAACATTGCCTTCCCAACAAAAACCGTGTGCAAATAAAGCATTCCAATATCCATATGGCGAGCTATTTTAAACCAAATGACATTGTGCTGGCGTCTAGAGTGTCGTAGTTTCTCCAATCATTCATCCAGGTGCATAGATTTACCAGGGTCACATAAGCGCATTCTTCCAAGCAGACCTTTTCCCTGCAAGTAGATGACATCGAATATTTCGTTTGCTACCATGACATAAGTCGTCAACGTTGATAACTGAATGTTATGACGCAAGAAATGGTTGATTTATTAAATGCCAATTTGTGTATGCAGTCGATCACTGAGCGTTTACCCCATGTGCACTTAACCCAAAGTCTAACTAAGAAAAACGGAAGCCAGATAAATCAACCAGATGGAGTCGTATTTTATTTCAGTCATTCATTTATATATGCACAAAACCAGACCACACGGCAAACCGATTAGAGATTTTACATCATTACGAAACTAAGTAGATAGCGGAAGTGGATAGGACAACTTGTACACAGCCAATTAACTGCGGTTCATAATAAGAAATAATATTCTAACAGTAAGCATATTGAAACGGGAGGACAGAGTAAGAGGAACGTAACAATCGTGATAATGAAATGTTTACACCACCCACAGTTAAAATAATTGAAATAATATTCTAAAACACAGTTCTGAAAGTTCGTTACTTTTCTTCAGTCGCCCTACATAACACCAAACTATGTTCTATGACCTCCAATATATCTATTATTAACATGACGAGCTATTCAAGCCAACTATCTTTGTTCTTGCACCTGGAATGTTGCAGCTTTGGCTTCTTCCAATGTATCTGGCTACATTGCCGCTTCTGCACAGACAGTTTAAGCTGGTTCATTTTTATTTTTTAATATTTTTCTTTGTTTGTTTTTCCTCTTTTTGGATCTCCTTTTCTTTTTCATTCTTTCTCCACAACCCTTTTGCTGCACTAGTCTTCATCCCTTCAATCCGTCCTAGCTAGTCTTGTTTATGAGCTTGTCTTAAAAGAATGCCATAGAATGGATACATGTTATGAGTGCTAAGATTAAAGGTTTGGAACTAAAATTAGGTTTTCAGTTCCTGTTCCAGGAGGCTCTAGGTATACCATGGTAGTACACGAAATCGTCTAGCTGACGTTTTAAACGAAGTAAACGCACGTTCAATAAAGACCGATACTTTTCTCTATTGGAATTTCATATAGCTTTGAATATTTGTAAACGGAATAAAGAAAGACTCCTCTCCACAGGCTTACGTGTCTAGTAACAACGAATCCCTAATTCAACCAGATACTCACTAAGGTATATAAAAATATATGAGTAAAAGGAGTGTTTGTAGACTAGCAAAATAATTTTGACTGAGTACGTAAGAGTATTTTCAGTTTTTCTCAAAGGAATCGATAGAGCTTTTGTGGGCCACTTCCATCGGTAATATACTCTATGGTTTGATTGTTCTTAATATGAAAAACTCATCCTTACGATCCAATCTACTGTGTTGTGTTTGTAGTTTTGAGTGTTACCAATATACATTCGAATCCACTTTAAGTAAGTTTCCTGGTAAGCATCAAGGAGTGTTTAGGATTATAGCGGTGAATAATCCTCTAAATGAATAGTCGTATAGACTCTAGTCATTGATCCTGACCATGTTTGTTTTAGCTGAAAAGATTGGTTGGGAACGCTCGGTCAAGCATTACCCCGCGCCATGGATGTAATTAAACTTTCTTGCACTCATTTTCAGACCAGCGGTGTGGAGCAGTAGAAATAATGAGTGACTTCACCAAAACAGAGTTGTAGGATCCAAAGTGACTCAGTTTGCATCGAAGAATAACTGTCGAGGTTGGCTTAGATACGCGTCCTCTTGCCCAGTCGAAATTCAGAAAAAATGGTTGGGTGAGGAACGGTTCTATGTGAAATTAACTATACAAATATACATTATTACCTAAACAAATGTCACCACCAGTTATTCAGCCAAAATTTGTTACAAAGATTGGAATAATTAATTCAGTTTCTAGAAGTAAACGAGAAGGTTATTCTATCCTTTCGAGATAGATCAAGTGGTGCCTGTCCAGAAGGTAAGGTCTAAATTTGTTACAACACAATATTTTAAGTTCTGGAAGTGTGCATCAATCCACAATCATATAATGCACGAATCCAGTCAATTCAAGTAATACAGTCAAGAGGATGAACGGACCAATATGGCCGCCGCCAAGGCCAAATGTCCAGTGAAATAAAATGTATGAAATCCATGAGAATAATAGAAATCCAGTGTAACGCAAGGGAAAAACAAATATTACAGTGAAAATAAATAGCAATTAACTCAAATGGTCATTATAATGTGTAGCCGAATGGATTATGGGGAGTAAATGTACTTTTAAACGCAAAACAACGAATTAAAACGGGGAAAATGTTACTTGGAAGGATTTTTACACAAAACCATCAAAAAAGATTTTACAAGAGTATGTTTACATAACTAATGTTCACACATTTCTGCATTGTACTTATGTATTTGCACATATCTGTACTCTAATGGTGACTGATCAGACGCCTAAGCTTAGTAGGATTAAGACCTCCACGCCTCCAGACTTTCAGCCCATCGTTTTTTAGGCTGGACAATATAGGAACTTGGCTCTGCTGAGCAAAATCCGAGTTTCAAGACCACAGTGTGATATATCCACACTTTCACTCCCTTGTCTTCATAAGCTCATGTCTGCGAAAAATTTTTTCGGCCCTTATGATCAGCTCAAAAGATCAATTCTCGAAGGCGGAGACTTGTTCAACAGACAGTGTCTTAACGATTTGTTTCACACTACGAAGCTTTATGGCGGTTCAACAACAGAAATGTTATCGCCTATGATTAAAGTTAATGTTCGGCACACTATGACGAAAATTTCTTTCGTTAACTTCTAATGTCGAAACAGCCACAACATGTACGAGCAACTTTGGTAAAATTTCGTAACAGCCCGGTAGACGAACTAGCTTAATCTGTTGATCAGATTATGAAGATCACCAGAACTTGCCACTGTCATAGAAAAACCTCATGCGACAGGAACGAAGTGACGAAATTGTGCTATACTCTATCCCGTTTCCTCGAACTACGGAAACAACACAGGCTAGGCAATTCACAATGACGGAGTCCTTCACAGTGAAAATTTTCGTCTCCAATTCCATGAACAGAAAACTCATATTGGTGCTGGTATCACAACACCTGTGGCGAGGCCTCGAAGAAGTGTAGAGATCCCTGCCGTTTTTCTAGCCACAAACCCGCCGTTGGCGCATCGGGAAATTAACCCGCCTACGACAATCGTAACCGGTGGAAATAGCCGCCTGTCATTCATCTTTAGTGTAATAACGAAGGCTCTCTACCTCATCAATATTGGTGCAAAAGTCAGCATGCTGCTAGCAACTTTATCTGATCACCAGTGTATGGATGAATTCGACCTACAGACAGTCGATGCGAAAGGAATGGTCATGTGTGACACAAGTTGTGTCTACTTGAACATGTGCTTACGAAAACACATACACTGGATTTTCACCATCGCCGATGTGAAAATACCTATCATAGGCATAGATTTACTGAGCCACAACAACTTGCTTATGGACCTCGGTAGAAAGAGGCTAGTGGATAGCAACACAAATCTATATGTTCGTGGGACCGCGGCTACAGGTTGTAGCTTATGTCCTCTTCGTTTTAGACATTTAATTAACCCTTATTTTCAGCTGATACTCGACAAGTATCCAGATCTGAATAAGGCAGCATCGAAATTATCATGTGTAGCCTGCAATGTAACACATAACATCATGACTACAAGTCAGTCTGTGTTTTCAAAAGCATGCTGACACGCACCCGAAAAACCAGAGATTGCGAAAAACGAATTCGATCATATGATTGACTTGGGAATAATCTGCCCATCCAGTAGCCCATGGTTATCACCATTATACATGGTCTCGAAGACAGATAGCTATGATTGGCGTCCCACCGACGGTTACTTACTTACTTATGCCCGTTACTCCTCGCTGAGGAGCATAGGCCGCTCACCAGGATTCTCCATTCAACTCTGTCCTGAGCAATCCTTTCCAATTGTTTCCAGTTGCTGTTCATCCTTTTAATATCTGCTTCCAATTCTCGACGCAGTGTGTTCTTTGGCCTTCCTCTTTTCCGTTTCCCAACAGCATCCCATGTTAATGCTTGTCTCGTGATGCAGTCTGATGGTTTGCGTAATGTATGTCCTATCCATTTCCAACATCTTTTCCTAATTTCCTCTTCAGCTGGAAGTTGGTTTGTCCTCTCCCATAGTAAGCTGTTGCTGATGGCTTCCGGCCAACGGACATTCAGTATCTTTCGTAGGCAGTTGTTTATAAATACTTGTATCCGTCTGAGGATGTTTGCAGTAATTCTCCAAGTTTCAGCTCCATACAGCAGGACTGTCTTCACGTTCGAATTGAAGAGTCTGACTTTGAGGTTAGTTGATATTTGTTTTGAGTCCCATATGTTTTTCAACTGTAGGAATGCTGCTCTGGCTTTGCCAATCCTTGTCTTTACATCTGCATCGGTCCCTCCTCGTTCATCAATGATGCTCCTCAGATATGTGAAAGTATTCACTTCTTCCAGAGTTTCTCCATCAAGTTGAATTGGGTTGGTGCTCCCTGTGTTGTATTTGAGAATCTTGCTCTTACCCTTATGTATGTTCAAGCCTACTGATGCTGAAGTTGCTGCCACACTGGTTGTCTTTGGTTGCATCTATTGGTGTGTATGTGATAGGATAGCTAGATCATCCGCAAAGTCCAAATCATCGAGTTGCATCCTACTTGTCGATTGAATCCCGTACATTCCCTCAGATGTGGAGGTCTTCATGACCCAGTCAACCAATAAGAGGAAGGGAAAAGACGAGAGTAGGCAACCTTGTCTGACTCCGGTCCTCACTGGGAATGCATTTGTCAGTTGTCCTCCATGCACAATTTTGCACTGTATTCCGTCGTAAGAGTTCCGGATGATATTGACGAGTTTCTCTGGTATTCCGCAGTGTCGAGGAAGTTTCCATAATGTTCTCCTATCTACACTGTCAAACGCCTTCTCATAATCAATGAAGTTGACGTACAGTGGCGAGTTCCATTCAATTGATTGTTTAACGATGATCCGTAGTGTTGCGATTTGGTCTGTGCACGACCGATCTTTACGAAAACCAGCATGTTGGTCTCGAAGTTGAGCCTCCACTGAATCTCTCATTCTATTCAACAATACTCTGTCGAAGACTTTCCCTGGTACCGACAGTAGCTTGATCCCTCTGTAGTTGTCACATTTGCTCAAGTCTCATTTCTTTGGTATCTTGATAAGATGTCCTTCTTTCCAGTCTGCCGGCACTTGTTCTTCTTCCCAGATCTTTTTGAATAAAACGTGGAGTATCCTTGCTGTTAGGTCGATATCTGACTTGAGTGCTTCAGCTGGTATATTGTCAGGTCCTGCTGCTTTCCCACTTTTGATTTGTCTGATGGCCATCTTGATTTCTTCTATCGTTGGTAGAGTGACATCTATGGGGTGATCTGTAGGTGCTGCTTCGATGTCCGGTGGGTTCAGTGGAGCTGGCCTATTTAGGAGTTCCTCAAAGTGTTCTACCCACCTATTCTTTTGTTCTTGAATCTTAGTGAGTGTCTTGCCTTCTTTGTTCTTGATTGGTCGCTCTGGTTTACCATGTTTATCTGCCAGTTTCTTAGTTGTGTCGTATAGCTGTTTCATATTTCCTTCTCTTGCAGCCTTCTCCGCTGTCGTTGCAAGGCCTTCGATGTATTTCCGTTTGTCAGCTCTAATGCTCTTCTTTACTTGCTTATTTGCTTCTGAGTATTCAGCTTGAGCCTTGATTTTCTCTGCTCTTGTTCGGCTGTTGTTGATTTCTATCTTCTTGTTCCTCCTTTGTTGAATTTTGCTCAATGTCTCAGTGGAGATCCATTCCTTATAATGGTGCTGCTTGCGGCCTAGGACCTCCCGACACGTTGACGTTAGTGCCTCTTTGATTCCTTTCCAGTTGTCCTCCATAGTGGTTTCTTCTTCTTTCGGTAGATCTTGTAAGGCTTGGAACCTGTTGTTGAGAGATATTTTGAGTTCATTGGGTTTGTCAGTGTCTCGGAGAAAGCCTGTATTGAACCGTTGTACTGCTGCTACTCCAGTTGTCCACTGCTTCTTTAGCTTCGGTTTCATTTTAGAAACCACCAGGTGGTGGTCTGAAGCTATGTCAGCTCCTCTCCTTGTTCGCACATCTTCCATTGATCTTCTAAATTTTTTATTGATACATATATGATCGATTTGATTCTCAGTAGTATGATCCGGTGAGACCCATGTAGCCTTGTGTATGCGTTTGTGGGCGAATATTGTACCACCTATAACCAATTTGTTGAAGGTACATAGGTTTGTAAATCGTTCACCATTGTCATTTCTGTCTCCCAGTCCTTGTCGTCCCATGATTTCTTCATATCCAGTGTTGTCCATTCCGACTTTGACATTTAGGTCCCCCATCAGTATTGTCAGATCCTTTCCTCGACACTTTGCTATAATTGATTGCAGTCTATCATAAAACTGATCTTTGTCTTCGTCGTTGCCGTCGTTGGTTGGTGCATAGCATTGGATAATATTCATTGTAATCCCTTTCTTCATTGTTTTGAAAGATGCTTTGATGATCCTGGGTCCATGTGGTTCCCATCCCACAAGTGCATTACGTGCCTCCTTGGACAGCATTAGAGCAACCCCTTGGGTGTGAGGAGCATTTTCCTCTTCGTGGCCGGAGTATAGTAGCGTCTCTCCCGAAGCCAATGTTTTCTGTCCAGCTCGAGTCCAATGGGCTTCGCTGATTCCGAGTATTGTCGAGTTGTGTCTCCTCATTTCTGCAGCTATTTGATTTGTCTTCCCGATCTCCCACATTGTTCGAACATTCCATGTACCTATAAAAATATTTGCTCTGGTTGTTAGAAGGGGGGCATCGGCCTCATGACTTCCGAAGAATTTCGGCTTTCATCATGAGGCGTCATGAATCCTTCTACTTCCAATGCAGAGTTTAAATGGTTTATCTTGTTTAATCTGGTTTGCGTTTTTTTTTAGCAAGTATGGGTTTTACGGGATGGGGGTGCTAGCCCCATGTCCAACCCTTCTCCCTTACCCGGGCTTGGGACCAGCAGTAGACCTAGGAGAGCTACAGGCGGAGTTACCGATGGTTACCGACGTCATAACGCCCAAACTACGCCTAATCGTTACCTGCTACCGCACATTCAAGATTTGACAGCCACCCTGAAGGGCATGACAGTATTTTCGAAAATCGACTTGGTAAGGGCATGCAACCGATTACCCATGTCTGAAAATGACATACCCGAAGCCGCTATCTTAACTCCATTTAGCCTTTACGAATTCCTTCGAATGCCTTTTGGTTTGGGAAATGCAGCACAAACATTTCAACGTTTCATCGATTACGTGTTCCACGGGCTTGACTATGTCCATGCATCCGTCAACGACTGCTTGATAGCAAGCCCAGACGAGGTAACTCATATGAAACATTTGGACACAGTCTTCAGAAGAATATAGCGATATGGAGTTAGCATACATATACAAAAGTGCCAAATTGGAACAACCTCGTTGGACTTCCTGGGGCATACCATTGATGCTAATGGTATACAACCTCAAAAACACAAGGTGACGGCCATTCTGGAGTATCCGGAACCAACCACCATTAGGCGGTTGAGAGCTTTCAATGGATTGGCAAGTTTTTACAGACGATTTATACCGAGCTGTACATTTATCATGAAACCACTGACGGATCAGCCTCGTGGTAATAAAAAAGTAGTCACAATGGACGCAGAGTCAAAGAAAGCCTTTACTGTGACTAAAGAGGCAATAGCCAGTACGACTATGCTGGCACATCACAATACTAAAGCTCCTGTCCGCATCGCAGTTGACGCATTTGACTCAGCCATTTGCCCAGTTCTGAAACAGTCGATTGGTCAAACATGGAAACCTTTAGCATTCTTCTCAAGACAATTAAACGATACGGAATCAAGATACAGCGCTTTTTGACGTGAACTGTTAGCCATGTACTGTGCTGCACGACATTTTCAACATTCCATTGAAGGCTTGGAATTTACGATCATCACCGACCATAAATAACTGATGTTTTCGATGGAGTCATCTCCAGGTAAGTACTCCCCACCAGAGTCGCTTCATCGCCTAGTTCTCTGTTGATATACAGCATATATCTGGAGGTAAAAATATAGTTGCCGAGGCCTTATGGCGAACACATTCCTTGAATCATATCCAAAGAATCAACCTTGTTGAACTAGCTTGATTTTAAAATTAGGACAATGATCTTCATCGCGAGTTATCCACAACAACACTCAAACTTTAAACGAAGACTATCGGAAGTGGTAGGAACACTTTAATTTGTGATTACTGTACAGGTACAGCCCGACCAATTGTCCTCAAAAGTTATCAACGCATCATCTTTGACACATTGCATAACCTCGCCCATCATGGAGTTCGTGCTACGTCTAAGCTGATTACCCAGAGATTCAGCTGGCCGAAGATAAAAAAAGAAATCAAGGAATAGACACGTTCCTGAGTGGCCAACCAGAAGAACAAAGTGACCCTGCATAATAAATTCCCTATTGGTATTTGCCCTATCCCCGACGCTCGATTCGACGACGTTCACCTTGATCTGGTGGGATCTTCACTGAAACCGAACAGATTTATTTATTTTCAGACATGTGCAGACTGATTCATACTCTAATCAGTAGTATTTCCACTCAAAGATATAACTAGTGAAACGATTACTCCTGCTTTCGTCGAACGATGGATCGCAAACTTTGGTTGTCCATCTACAGTAACGACGGACAGTGGAAGTCATTTTGAATCTGGGTTGTTTCACTCTCTAACCCAACTCTTTAGAACTATACGCTTTCGTATATATACCACCCACAATCCAACGGCTTTTTAGAAAGGCTTCGTTGACAGCTAAAAGCATCACATTTAGCTACGAACATTCCCCACTGAACTGACGCTGTATCATTAATCTTATTAAAGATTCGTAACACTGGAAAGACAGATGTTGGGTGCAGTGTTGTCGAATTAGTCTACGGGACGACACTTCGACTCCTAGGTAAATTCGTGGGGCCCACTCCTTCCTCGGAAAACCTGGATCTCAACTCTTACGTAAACCGTCCTACGAATACTGTGCATTTAGTTAAGACAGTTCACACTGAATTGCAGTAGACAGACATTTATATCCAACCTGTCTCAAAATATACTTCACACGTCATTGTACATCGCGGTGCTCTACGTTGACGTCTCGACTCAACCTGCGTAGGGCTATGCAAGGTCATGAAACAGAGATCAAAGTACTACACTACAGACAAAGTAGACACGAAGAGAACTTCGACGACGACTACCTCAAAGCAGCTAGTCTAGAAGACAAACCTTTCAACGTTGAATTCGCTGCAATATCCCAAAGACTCAGAATCGAGAAAGTCACCACACCCCAATTAAAAACCTTCAAAGGGCTCCTTGACGCCAATAGCTACACGTCCTGGTAGAATTGTACGATTCCCAGAACACTTTAAGGGATATTCCACCCATTCATTTCCTAATTTCTCACTCTCAGCGTACTGCAAAGGTTTTGATTTTAAAAAAAATCAACCAAAAATCGTTTTTTATTTAGTGGTATACATTTTACACAATTTTATGTTCATAAACTAAAGGATGTTTTAATTTTATGGGTGTTGTCAAATTTTGGCACGTTTCTCTAGCTACAATGAGCCGTTGAACTCGTTTTGCATCAAAAGCAGTGCGCGTATATAAATATTTCCGTTTTTTGGCTTTTCAGGCTCTCTGGAAACGAAAAGAAGAACGTTGAAGAAAAAGAGTATATTTCGTACAAACTTTTATGCAGCGACATCACGGCGTAAGTACAGACGTTAAGGTGCTGCACGACATTGCAAACTATCAAAGGAACGTTTACCAATGTCTAACGAGTTGAATTTTATCACTTGGCTGGTACATCTTTGGGTCCTCACGGGACTATTAAGGGGGGGGAGTGAGCTGTGGCGGTGAATAATTCCCTAAATAAATAGCCGCACTGATTCTGACCATGTTTGTTTTAGCAGACAAGACCTGTTAAAGGTACCGGGTCAAAAATCACCACTAGATTACGACTTAACGCCACGTGCTACACGATTCTCTCTCTAGATAGTCAGCCTAGACGTTGTTATCTCATTAGCACTCCGCTCACAACCAAATTTAACGCTGCCATGCCCCAATGCTTTCTGATTTATTCTTATTGGTACGTGTGGGTCCAATTGCGGTTTTCATGGTCCAATCAACCACCAGCAGGAAGAGGAAGGGTGAGTATACAGCCCCATCTAACACCGGTCTCTACTTCGAATGAATCTGTGAGCTGACCTCCATGCAGTATAGTCCGTCATAAGAACTCCGTATGATGTTAACTGTCCTTTCGAACACGTTATATTGTCGTAGAAGGCTCCATAATGTTCTCCTATTCAAGCTGTCAAATGCTTTCTCATAGTCGAGAAAGTTGATGTAAAGTGGCACGTTCCACTCAATTATTGTTCAGCAATGAACCGTAGACTTGTTATTTAGTTGGTACACGATCGGTTCTTACGGAATCCGGCCTGTTGATCACGAAGTTGGGCGTCGACTGGATCTTCCATTCAGTTCAATAACATTTTGCTGAAGGCTTTTCTTAATACTGAAAGTAGAATGGTGCCTCTGTAAATCTTGAGGTTGCTACGATCTCCTTTCTTTGGTATCTTGATGAGGTACTCTTCCTTCCAGTCTGCTGGCATTTGTTCTTCCTCCCAAATTTTTCTGAAGAGAACGTGGAGTATCATTGCAGTTCCTTTCATATCTGACTTTAGCACATCGCTCACCTGGTATGTTGTCTGACCCTGCTGACTTGACCCTCGTGGTTTGTAAGATGGCCATTTTGATTTCTACGACTGGTGGTGGGTCGGCGTCTATGGGAATATCCGTGGTGGCTGCTTAGATGACTGGTGGCCTCAGTGGGGATGTTCTATCCAAGAGTTCTTCGAAGTATTCTACCCTGCTGTTTCGTTGTTCATGCATCTCAGTGACTAGTTTACCATCCTTGTTCTTAATTGACAGTTCTAGCTTACTGAATTTTTCGGCTAGTTTCTTCCTTGTATCTCATAGGTGCCTCATATTACTCTCTTTTGAAGCTTTTTCCGTCGTCAGTGATAGGTTCTCCATATATTCCCGTTTATCCAAACTAATGCTCCTCTCCACTTGCCTGTTGACCCCTATGTATTCGGCCTGGGCCTTGGCTGCCATTAATTGCTATCTTCTGGCTCCTTTCTTTTATTAATTTAGTCCTCTGTAGTGTGGTCCAGTTAAACCAATGAAGCTTTATGTATGAGTTTGTGAGAGGAACATGGTGCCAACAATAATCATTTTGTTAAAAACATATAGATTTGCAAACCTCTAACCATTTTTGTTTCCTTCACCTAGTCGATGCCGTCTCACGATATCTTCATATCCAGTGTTATCTATTGCGACCTTAGCGTTTGGGTCCTCTTTCAGAGTGGACAGGTCCTTGGCTGAACATTTTTCGATGATTGACTGCAGCCTAGCATAGAACTGGTCTTTGTGGTCTTCGTGGCTGGCGTTGGTGGGTGCACTGCACTGGATGATATTCACTGTAATCCCCTCCTTCTTTGTCTTAAAGGATGCTTTGATGATCCCCGGCTCATGAGGTTCCTATCCTATAAGACCCTTCCATGCTTCTTGAGGCAGCATTAGTGCTACTCCTTGTGTGTGAGGCATTCATCCCTACGTGATCAGAGCATAAAAGCACTTCTCCTGAGGATAATCTTTGCCGTCCAGCTTGTAACCGGTGGGTTTCACCTATACCAACTATCTTCAGGTCGTATTTTTTCCTTTCTTCAGAAGTTTGCATGTTTCAGCCTGTCTCCTACATTGTTCGAACATTCCATGTGCCTATGTTAATTATTACTGTGAGTGTTAAAAGGGGTATCGGCATCGTGACTCTCGAAGAAACTCAGCTTTCACCATGAGGCGTCATAACAGACCTTTCAACTCCCAGGGCAGAGTTTAAATGATTAGGAAGGTTTTCACTGGTTAGCGTTTTTTTAGCGAGGTTGGTTTTATACAGGATAAGGTTGCTAACCTCATGCCCAACCCTCCACCATTATCCGAGTTTGGGACCGGCAGCAACCCTAGAAGGGTTCCAGGCGGAGCCAAAAGTTAGCCTATTTTTATATGGCCAACTTCGAAGTCGAATCAAACCGACTTGCAGTGCTGACCTATCCTCATGGTTACTGACTTCCTTCGAAGGTTTAACGTCGTCGACAAACGGTAGCAGTTCAAAAGATATTTGCTGGGGAATATCGTTTATATAGGTTAGAAAGTGGAGTGGTCTCTGGACTGTATTTATGAGAACATTGGTGTAACGTTCAACGGCTTGGGAAACGAGTGATTTGACCTCACCTTCAATTGCCGTTCATCTAGATGAGACCAAAATCAGTTTAGCAGGGGAGGTTTAATTCCTGTCTACGCAAGTTTGTGGATGAAGCAAACGTGACAATCTCGGTCATAGGATTTTGAGAAATCGAGATAGGCTACATCGACTATACCGTTTCGGCCAAGGATGCTGGTTCACTCGTCCGTCGCAAACAGTAGGTTTATTATGCCAAAGTGGCCTATAGGAATTGGTTCAGTGGTTTCTACCATAGGCTTAACTATTCAATTACTTCATATTGCATGGTTAATAGCGCGTGCAACTGCTTATCTTTCGTAATGTCACAGCCTGATGACTCCGTTAGCCTGGTCCACCCTAACCATGGTGGCCAGGCTTCTTGGTTAATAGAAATTGGTTAGCGATAATATAGAAAGAGTTGCAAGTGCATTTACACATGCTGCGTTGAGACGAGTCCCACGGCGTAGGCCAATTAGTATCATATCATCAGCACTATTTTCTTCTCGTCGTCATTAAGCAGTATAACGTTCACTGAGAACTCGAGATCGAAGACGATACGTGTAGTAGGGCTAGGTATTTCACTGATTTTACGGCCTTTTTAAAACTGTGCTATTGGGGTGCTAAGGAATCGACGGATTTTCGGTAGTCACTTAAGCTATTGTCTAATATCTTCGTAACACACAAGTGAAAGAAATTAGACTAATTTATATTAGTTTCTTAATGCTGTGGTATTATTCCTGGTCTTTGATAGCATTATGGCAAGACTACCCACTCGACTGTCTGACAAAAATATATACCCAATATCTGTTTGGCGAGTTACTTTCAAACCACTTAATTTCATCTCGCACACTTTTCTACTAACGACATTTCGATCCTAGTTCTTTGGCTTCTTCTAGTAATAAGGGCTACAACTAACTGACGGCGTACCTGTTTCCGCCCCACAGATTTTTATCATTACTGTTTTTTAACATGAATGTCATTTTTCTTATTGGTCAGTTAAATGATCCAATTTCGCATGTATATAAACGAATTAGTAAAACATAGTTTGTCCATCTGGTTGTCGGCTGAACTACCTTGCGTTCTTCAATCTGGCTTTCAGATTGACAATATCAGGGCAGACGTACAGACGCAGATCAAACAGTAATTGTATCTGGTTGCGGTATTGTTTCCAAGCAGGGCTACCGCTTTCCGTATGTTATGAGTGACGGAAGTTCACGGCATTTACCTCCTCTTCTCCAGATTGCCGCCCAACCGGTGTGTGAGGTAACATAAGTTACAGATTCCACAAATTTGCTTGGATTCCTCAGCATCAGGTTGCGCTTTCTCTCCGGTGGCAGCTAGTGTGATATTTGGCAAGTGAAGGGTATTTTTGCTCTCAGGATTGGGTTTTTGGAGCGACATGATTGGGTTTATGCATACTTATTCCGATTGGTGCTATCAGACTATCGAGACAAGTTTATTATAACTGAGCCTTTAATAAAGCCTTTGATTACTTTATCAATCTAGTTTTAAAACGAGAGTAAACCTTAGATCCCTAGTGACTGTATTTATGTTGTTCTTAAATAGTAAATTAAAATAAACGATGAACTGTTACAATACAGTTTTATCACTGCTAATAGGGTCAAACAAGGTATAATGGAGCACAATAAATCGCTTGCATAATAAATGGAATTATTCTTTCAGACGCTGTTTATTCCAATTAACAGTACAAACGCTTTGCTCAGTCAGTCCCAGAATCAATCTTCCCCGACTGCGGGGTTAAGTTTGACAAACACTATTCAATGGTATCAATATTGATTCTTCCTTAACAGCCACTTTTAGGAGCAGCATGCATACTGTGGGGCTGATAAAGTTTGTGTCATGTGCAAACTTGATTTTGGGTTTTTTCCCTTGGCTCACCCATCCAAGTGAAAATGACATGCCTGTTTGTGAGTTCGGGATTAGCACTTCTCAGGGTCTATTCTTTTTCATAATTTGGAGTAATGAACGTCTGTTATCACTCTATGCAGTACTTTACACTTTTCTTGAAAGTTACATCAGCACGTCAATTGATTTTGCTAAGTTCCAGTTGCGTTTTTGGCTTTTATAACCCTCTTTTACATCCGTCATTAGAATCTTCTGAATAATCAGCTTCTACAAAGTCCCTGTTGCTGCAGCTGTAGCGGTAAATAGTCCCCTCGAATAAGTTGCGTACACGACCTTGTTACTGAAGCTGACCATGTTTCCTTTGGTAGGCCCGACTAGTTGAAAGTGCTTGGTTTAGCATCCTCCAGGATCATGACTCGTACCTCAAATGTAACTTCTCTTATCAGCCACCATAGACGTCGTGATCCCGTTTACATTCTACTTACGATCAAATATATTTTCCCTTCCTCCCCTCATTGCCTTCTAATTTATTATTATTCGTGTGTGTTTGATTAATAAAAGCTAATTTGGTTATGCCACAAGCGTAACATGGTTGTAAGCAGGGTGCACTTACTAACGAATCTTTGTGTGTTTCTGGAATTATTTTGAAAACTTAAATATCCCAGTGACTTCCTAAACGGTTGAAATTCATAGTTCCGTCACTCGACTGATTATATCAATTTATACATCCTGTACACTTTTCTATTCTCGCCTCGTGAAAGCGTATTCGAAAAAAGCCTAATCTCATGCGAAAAACAGGATCTTGTAGAGCAACAGATATTTCACAGGAAATGCCCCTATGATTTGCAATACTAATGCAAATCACAAATGTGACATTGTATTCCATTCTCTTTTGGGAGGTAACAGAATAGTCCACCGTAGCAGTGGTTTTGGTGCTAGCTTATTTTTAGTCCGAAAATCTCAAAATTGTAGAAAGTTGTTAGACTCACAAGGTTCAACCAACCCGATGAAGAATATGAATAATGCTGGCAAACAAATAAAGCGAAAACTGTTTCACAAGACAAAATTGTAGCGGTAAATAATCCCCAAAATAAATAGCTACATAGGTTTCGACATTGATGCTGACCATGTTTGTTTTAGCGGATACTACTAAGTTGAAGGCGCTCGGTCACGCATCACCACCAGATCACGTCACGCCGTACCGAAACAAGCAACCCTCTCTAGTTTGCCAGCCTAGACGTTGCTATCCCATTGCCGCTCCATTCACGATCAAGTATAACTTCTCCCCCATCCTTCATTTCCTTCTGATTTCTTCTCATTCGTAAGAGTGGGTTCAATCGTTAGAAGTTGCTCTGGTAATAATCCAAACATAACTTGGTCATATACCAGATGCACCTTCAAAATTTTACTTATTACCTCGTTTCAATTAAAACTATCTTTGAATCAGAAATAAAATGTTTTGCGATAAAAGATATCTAATTAGGAGTATTACGGGGAATTAGAATCGTCATTGCTTGTTTCCACTGGACTACAACTTAGCTCTGTTCAGTAATAATATAATTCCAAACTGTCTATAAATAATTGTCAATTATATTGATTCATACGCACCCATAGTTTATAGTATGAGTGTATAAATTGAAAGTCAGGAACAATAAATAAAAGAGAATTGTATTTGGAATGGATGTAAATCCGATAAGTACGAAACTGACACAAGTGGGGCAGTAATCTCAAACCACTTTCTATTCAGTCATGCTACAACATCCGAACTGTAAAATAATAGATGTACAACCAATTAAACTAGTTTGTATATCCGAGGGTTATTAGCAACTGCTACAGTGTGAAGCGTAGCTTTCAAAGTTGAACAAACAACAAACGTATTTTGTAAGTATGCGATGAATCCTAAAAAAAAAGGTTGCACCGAAAACCAACACTCCTTAGAAACAATAACTGAGATAAACTCAGCTAAATTGAAAACTGGAGGTCTGACAATCTAGTAACAAGTCAAAATATAAAAGCTACTCATCAAGGAATAATACCGCTGTTCCCCTGATGGCGGATAAAGAGATTTCATTAGATTAATAGTAATTCATCTCTCACCGTTTACTGGATGCTTAATGAGTAAACTTTTCTAGTTTTTCTAAACAATCTAATAATCACTAGAGATGTCAGTCTCTTTTTGTTTAGGTTTCATGAGGTACATACAAAGTACCATACCTTTTTATAGGCTAGAGCATCCTACTTCTACCGAATTGCTGGTTTTAAAATGAGCAATTCTTTTGTTTTAACGAATAATTTTTGAAATTTGAAGATAACTAAACTTTAGTAGAATGGTTAGAATTAGAAATATTGTAACGTTTCCATCTATATAGCGTCTTCATGAAATCTGGATACAGATTCTAAAGAGCAGATACTTCACTAGTTTTTCTTAACAATTTCTCGAAGTTGTAATGTTTCAGCGCTCAAGGTCATCGGTGTTCCGCTAAGTTATGCATGATCCTTTGCCTTGTTAATGGAGTGTATGCTATTGCTGTGTCCTGCAGCCAATCAGTCTGATTGCCGACCCTGTAGTCCACTTTCTGAAGAGCATCAGAAGAATTGGAATAAATACATTGACTTATTGTTGTCAAATTGGGAAGACAAGCTTCACCTTCCTACCTATTACCGCGAATTGAAAACACGCCCGTTTTGTTGTACTCCAGGCCCTGGTTATTCTTGTCGTTTAAATCTTATTCATGAGCCTCGCAAAGAGCCACGACAGTTCTATGATCTTACGTAAGTCGGATAGTTGTTGATTATTTCACAGGTGTGCGAAAGATGACTTCTTCACCCCTATTAAATGTCAGCAAGACAGTGACATCAGATGTTGCTCTAAAAAGCACTGTAATGTGCCATCTTCGGAAGAACTCACTATTCTTGTCAAAAATAGCCCTTCGGACCTGTATCTTGTCGCAATCTCTTTGTTAACGATACTATGCATCATCCTTTGTGTTATATCAGGGACTTTCTACTTCCTCTTAAGAAGAAAATCAGGTGAGTTATCTTATCGTCTCATGAATGTTATTGGCTAGGACCACTTTTTCGGCACTGTATCAGCTTTGCAATTTTCTTATGACAGTAAAACTATATTGCAAGAATATCGCCATAATCTTAGTGTCAACCTCGGTCAAGAAATCTAAAATCTCATATCTTAATTTCATAATGTTTAGTATGTTCAGACTATTTTACTTTCACACTTTAGAGGTTCATGTATTTTAAAGTCTAGTACCCTTTGTAAGAGTAATCACTTATGAAATATTTAGCGAACATTTACTGCAGTCTTGTGTTAGCATAGTGTCCATGTCTTTTACAGGTTTTGGGCCTAGTTTGTACTTCGACACCAAACCTAAACAATTTCTGAAGTGACTTTCTGCATCTGCAAAACCATAATGCATTGTGAGGGAGGGCTCTTATAAGCCTCATATGCATCCTTGATCATACTGAGCCCAACGGGTATTTACTGCTTTGGATACAGGGTGGTGATCTTGGTACCCTAATTCCAGTTGGCTCGACATTACGTTACCATTTAGCCGTATCTAGGAAGTCAATTCGGGATACCCTCTTTTATTTATTTTGCATTATGAATGACAATAGCCGGATATTTTTTGTGTTGTTACTAGTGACCGCTCTCTCATTCTAGATTTACTTGTCATTTTTCAAGTGTTTTCATATGAAAAGCATTGTACATTTCTGAGTAGTAGATGAACACTGGCTAATTGAGTCGTATTGTAATCAACTTGCTCTGTCAAAAATCTAACGTTGGTATGCCGTCTACTTAACTATCGTTCTCAGTCATTCATGTCGCTGTATCTATAGTGTAAACTGTATGCACTTAATGTAACTCGTGCTACAGATCTGATTACAATGGTGTAGCTCCAAGATTTTGCACACTTAAATAATTGTTCTTAATCCAACTAATATCTTAACTCCCCACCAATAGTTATGCTGTGATCAAAACCCACTCATACTCTCCAGGGAGCAATTTTTTCAATTAACTGTAAACGATAGTTGGTGGCTATTGTCTATGCCCGTTAGTGATTCGTTGCTGGTGTCGCCATCCCTGGTAGTGTTTCTCCTCAAGCTTAAAGCTGCTGCTTTTTTGAGAATTAACGGTTGCTTGAGTATTGTCAGAGTTCAAACATTCCTTGGGGGTGGGATTCGAGCTAGTTGTCTATATTAGCTAGGTTAAGCCTACTGAATGACTACATTTGGGTCCTACCTGCGAGTTTTAACAACAGAATGTGTTGTTGGTACAAGGTCCTTGTTAATGAAGGGTATGATCCTATTTGACACAATCCTAGTATCAAAAGCCCCAACATTGGAGAAGTAGTAAATCTCCATCAGCTAAGGTGGTTAGGACATGTGTTACGTATGCCTGATCACCGCCTACCTCGACGAGCAGTGCTGTCTGGT